>CM067060.1:46560483-47160483 GCA_033980235.1 Diadema setosum
ACCACACACACACACACACACATAAAAACAAACAAACAAACAAACTCCCTAGTTATAGCTTTCCGGCCACCAAAAGTCACACTTTGGAACAATCTTCTTTTTCATTTGAATGTGCAGTAAGATCTAAGTCAAAATAATAACACCTTACTCAAATTCTTTAATTAAGTGTATGCGCCATATTGTACAATTTACCTCTTAAAGATACCAAAGCTCCCAACCGTATTAACCCCTCCTCAGCCGACCCCATCCTCCACTCGACCCCATCCTTCAGTCCTCATGTGCGGCAAAATTCCATTTCTTGCTACTCCCTGATCTTCACTGAGCATGTACTTGTAGAGTAGAAAGAATGTGATCATGCCTATCATGTTCATGAGTTCATCAAATAGCAGCCGCTGATTGGCTAAACATGATCATGTGATCATTTGTACTGTCGTCCCATGGGAGAACATTTTTGCATATTTTGTAAACAAATGGCAAACAAGGGAAGTTAGCACGTAGTAGATCTAAATTGAGGGCAAACAACATTGCACAACTGAGGTGCAAATACACCAAAGCTTCAATGCAAAATGATGCACAGAGCTACAAAGCAAGCTACAGTCCAACCTGTCTTAGTGGCCACCTGTCTATAGTGACCACCTCCTTACAGCCGCCACTGAAAAATTTCCGACATTGAATTGCTGTATTATTGACCCTTTACTGTATACGCTATATATTTTGCGTGGATTTTATTTTCGCAAATTTCGCGAGTCGGGAGCTATTCACGAAATTAACAACACGCGAAAATATTACCTTTCAAAATGAATCCCTTGCCTTGCCGATACGATCATTTTACGGCTTACCGAACAGACCATACTGGCTATTAAAGCTTGTTTACGTACATAGAGCATGTCCACGTCTAACTACTAGAATCTCTAGTATACACAGCCCAGTCGCTGTGGTAGCATTTGTTGCTAGTAAGTTGAAAATTCACACACTCTTTGCCACTTCATATTTTCTCTGGTCCCCCAATCGCGAATTTAACCACTCGCGAAAATGTGTGACATCGGCAATTCGCGAAAATTTATGTACGCGAAAATTATAGCGTATACAGTATGTAGCGAGCACCTGTCTAACACGGCTAACAGCCACTCATTTTGTATCCCGTGGTGAATATAGCCATGTATAGCAACCACAAAAATTTAGCTGAACCGTTAAATCAGTCATGAATATGTTGGCTTTTACATTCATTGTGTGAATTCTACTAAGCCCCATCAAAAGAACAGAAGTACAGTGTAGGCTATTTAAAAAAAAAAAATCGAATTGAATAACACGTTTAATTGTACAAAAAAAAATCCCATATTGTAGCTGCTCATGCAAGCATATGTATTGCTTCTTTTTAAGAATAGCATGTATTTTCTGCTAAAAATGCAAGTGTTGAAATTCAAAATGGCCACTGACCTGTCTGTAGTGGCCACCTGTCTTTGAGTGGCCACTTTTGTCGTTTCCCTTGGGTGGCCGCTATAGACAGGTTTTCCTGTATTTGCATGGGATGGTGTGATACTGCAAAGTTTACAAAGTGACTATCCTTTGAAATGTGTTATTATCGGGGGAGATTTTGATTCCCTCAATAGCAATTCAAACCCTTCAGATCAAACATTCTTTATGCTACATCTGTACCACCAACAATTCAGTGGTATATGGCAACATGTCATGTTAAAACATAGTTCATGTGTTGATGTACAATGTATGCTTTATTGCTCAGCCATGAAGTCTTGGTCTCTTTCCTTCTGTGAGTGCACTGGTACTGTATACAACTGTAAGCTGTTATTTTTGCGAGGGTTTAATTTTCACAAATTTCGCCAATCACAGTTGGATCCTGAATTTAACAACACACGAATATGTCTATGTGCACTTTATTTATAGAGCATTATATCAATGTAAAGGTTGGCGTCGATTTGTGAAAACAATTTATCTCGCGAAAATGTCTCATTATGACCTTGTCAGTCGCAAAAATATCTGTACGCGAAAATAACAGCGTGCAGCATGAGCTAGACTCAACAGGAATAGCAACTTATTAGAGTTTAGATGCTGTCTCTTTATCTTCTTTTTTTTTAAAATCAACTTCCTTTATCCGTAAGTTGAAATAATAGAGATGAACCAGGTGAAGTTTCAGTGGAACAATTGTTGATGTGTAATCATAATTTTCACCGTTTCTTCTTTGACTTTGATCAGGATAACATCACATTGGTATGAGAGTGAAAGTCTGCAGGAATTTCAAAAAGACATTATGGGGACAGTTCAAAACAACCAAACAAACAAACCAAATCCAGAGCACAACCAACAAGTAAATAAAATGAGAAAAAAATGAGTGGGAGTACATTGCATGAGATCAATAAAACTTTGTATTACTTTGCATGACTTGCGCGTTGGTTTTATTTCCATTACCCTCAAAAGAGGTCATTGTACATTAATCACTATTATGACAAAGAGGACATTATTAAAACAAGACCACACATCCAGATGCCTGGAATGATTGCATTGTTCAGCGCCTCCCAATAGTAGTATATTACCCCCTGTTCAGACGCATGCCATTTTATACCAAAACTTGATAACGAAACGACATATAAAGAATCATCGTATAGCCGACAGACCGTTCAGACACTAATTTCGACTGTTCTGGGAAACGTTGTATACATGTAGATGCAGTTTCCTACTGCGCATGCTGTTATAGTCATGAGTGACAGCTGTGGGGTCACCTTTTGTGCGTGCTCCCATTAAGACCCTCCCAGTTACAGTTGTTATACGTTCCATGGTCGCCATATGTTCAGACACACACAGAATGCTGATTCGTTATCGAGTTCTAGTTCGAAACGATGCTCTGACCGTCATTTTGCTATACGGCGTTACGTTGTTTCGTTAGTCAGCGTTCAGACGTATAAATTCATCGTATAGCTATACCGTTCTAGTATACATTTTTTTGCATCTGAATGCCCTGTTAGATGTTTGTAAGCTATCAACCACAGATCTCTTGACATCTCGTGGCAAGATCTACACAATGCACACATTCATCATGTATGTTCTGAAAAAAGCATCTAGTGATACATAATTTGTAGGAACATCCAACATACACCTTGTATTAGTTGTTCTTATAATGAGTTCATATCAAAGATTATTGCAATGTTATGTTACTTTGTGAACTTTTATTTTGACTCACGAGTAATGCCCTATAGACAACTTGTATTTATTTTTTTTTCAAATTTCTTTGACCTGGGTCAATATTGTGATATTATGGAATGCTTGATTAGTGAGTTGTTGTTGTCTTATTTATACACAGGTTAAAATACTTGCAGTCAGTTCGTATGAAGTACAGAAAACAGTTGTACAATCAACTTATAAGGTAGTACACATGCAGTATATCATTACAATGAAACAAAAAGTCAGAAATTTTTTTTAAAATACTGTACACGGTGTAGCAAAAAAAGCTGCCGTTTGTCTGTCCGCCCTCTTCTGCCTTTTGTCTGTCCACCCTCCCGCTCTAATCCCCCTCCCTTTACCTGTTGGGCTCCTTGCCCATGACCTCCCACCCTCTCCTTTGTTTTCTTTGTTCTGTGTCTCTAGCCTGTCACTGACTGTTCTTGTTGTGTGAAGTCCTTATACGTATGTGATTGTTTTCCCTGCCTGTTTGTCATTTGCCTCTGACGAAGATTCTGCTAGGATCGAAAGCTCAGGCCCCTTTTGACTCCAAAAAATGCACAGCACAAAACAAGAAAATGAGTTTATAAACTACTAGGTATCATCTGGTGAAAATAATGTTTCCTGTCTTGTCTTAATACAAATTATATTGACCTCAAGCCATTAAACGGAGAATGGACTGGATCAAGTTGATGTTTCATTTTACAAACAATTTCTCTCCCAATGCTAATATGCAGGATAGCAACAACATAGAGTCTCCTGACTGTTTTCTTTGATGAATTAGTATGTGTTCACTTTATGACTAATCGCTGACTTTATAAAGAAATGAAACATGATATGATTTTTATGTCTTAGAAGTGTTTGCAAAAAAAAAGTTTGTTGACAATTCTTACAATGTGTCCCATTTCAGTGAATGTGGCTCGCGTATGATTTCACGAACCTGAATATTCTTTCGCTGAAGTTTCACACATGGTTTAATTCATGAAATATTGCATTTCTCTAAAGCTCAATGATGTGCGACATGAAGAAAATGTTCATCTAAAGTGTCCTTCTATGGTGTTAAGAAATGACATAACACTGCATATTTTTAAATCAACCCTTTGTGTGTGTGTGTGTAAACAAAACCAAACAACGACCCTTGATGTATTCTGTCAACTTTCATTTTAATTTCCATGGCACTTTATGGTAATTATCTAAACTGTAAAATACAGAAAAATTATTTAAAACCCTCTTTAAGTTTTGGAATAGAAAGCAATTAGTCAGTGTCATTGTATGTGCTTAGGATATGAACAGTGAAATTATGCGAACCCTGTTCAATGACATTTGGTTTCAAGACATTGATGACCCCCAGTAAAAAAAAAAACTCACAATGTTATTTGGATCACAGAACACAGGACTTGCTGTGGACAAAGTCCACTCTCGGACTGCCTGCATGTAATTCCTCAATTAATGGTTGTTATGTTTCTAAACCTTGTGAAGATGTACAGATCAGTGGTCAGACCCTAAAATGGCATTCCCACTGACTGCTACATGTAGTTTGAAATGATAAATTTCATGTAATTGCAAACGGCTACTGTGTCATGAAGACCATGGCCAATCAATCAAAGATGCAGTTCCTAGCTATTACACAACAGAACATGTGATTCACAGCGAGGCTGTTAGTCAACGGAAAAAGATGAAAGGTCAAAGTCAGGTCCACCTCCTCAAATGTAGCGTAATTTAGCTTCACATGACATTGCTAATTATCTTAAAGATTTTAATCAAAGCTTTAAACTTTGGTGATTAACCTGTAGTTTCCCTCTGTATCATAGATGAATCAGAAGTTAGCAGTCATTAAAGGGAACCCAAACCCAAATAGCAATGTGGATTGAGTGAAAGCAACAACATCAGTATATTGTAGAACACATCAGTGAAAGTTTGAGGAAAATCGGACAATCGATGCAAAGTTTATGAATTTTTAAAGTTTTGGTGTTGGAACCGCTGGATGAGGAGACTACTAGAGGTTATGACGTATGTGTGGACAACAATATTTATCAGAAAATATAAAGGGAATTTCACAGAAATTCACTTTTCAAGCATTTTAATGAAATCTTGAGCACTTGACTTTAAACCACTTTCAGAAAGCAGTGGGAATAATTGCTACCCTTAACATATGTCAGTATCAATTTGATGGAATGTGTAATTTTCAGAAAAAAATGAATTTTTGTGGAATTGTGGTACCTCTCAAGTTTTAAAGTGTGTTGTGATAGCTGCTGGGTAACAAGAGATTTGTGTCCAACTTGCTGAGCCTCGGAGTCTAAGGAACTGATTCATACTTCCTAGGAAGGTGTTTACATTGTAGCACAGGAATTGATTCATGCCTAGAAGGGAAGTGTCAGTTTTACCGTTCATGGCCCGCTTTTTAGAAACAGGAACTGAACCATCAAATATCAGATGCAGGCTCTCTATTCTGCCTCTCTTGCATAGTACGTAACATGTATGTAGCACATAGTGTATGATATTCATCATACAGAGGGACACATACATTGGATGCATGGCATGTCAACAAGGCTTTGTAAGATCTGTGAAACTGGCAGTTTAAAGGTATTAGCCCACATTTGTAAACCTGCAGCAATTGGTCTCATATTTAGCATGGAGTTTGGGTATGATTGCAGTAACACCTATGCAAAATTTCGTTCCAATTAGTCCATTACAATTGTACTTTCATAAAAATAAATGAAAATGCACCGTAATCCGTATGCATGCGTATAACGTTCGCTAGCTCCGGTCCACGTACGTGTTACATGTACAATGTACGTAGCTATATCCCGCGCTCGTAATTCGATTTTGGGTCGGGTTGACCCGGTTTGAAAATTGATTTTAAAACGATGATTTTCTCTCTTTTATCGAATGGTATAGACAAAGAGCGACAGGTGAGGTATGTTACTGTTATAACTTGTACTTGAAGTCATATTGGACCTGTTTTATGCAGTTTTGATTTTCGTGGGTTTGTAAATGTGGGCTAGTACCTTTAAACTGGCAGTTGTTTTGTTTTGCTCTGTTTTTAATATCTCCAGTTTCCATTGCTACAGCTGCAGTTCAGCGATGAACTGATGTGGTATAAACCATGGAGAAAAGTTCTTATCCATGGTAGTAAGATTACAAGAAGGAATGCATGATGAAGGTTATTCCATCTTCAATTTTAAGCCATTGTTTGGAGCAACTCAAACAGAAAAAATTTCCAAATAGGTCTGACACAGGTTTTCTGTCTCAAAAGATTTTAGGTAAAGAGTCAGAGGAGGCCTTGTCTGTAGACAAATCTGCCAAAATGAAAACAAAAACAAAAACAGACAGGATTAGAAGGAAAACATCAGTCAATATCATTGTGACAACAACTTCAGTTGATTTTACATCACTACAAATTGTAATGGTCCAAAATTCTAATTTCAATGCCAACATTATGCTCACTCATTGGTATTTACTGCATTTTTACTGTCTTGCATATATAGTCAAATGCCCCCTTTGCATGATAATACATCATGACTGATTTCATTAATGTGAAATTGGATTTAATTTCATCGCACTCCTTATAACAAGGATTATTTGTTTCTCTTTATTTATCCCACTATCAGGTGAAAGTGAGAGCAGCATGGCACCCAATAAGAATGGAGAAGTTGAAACCGACTGTAAAACTCCAACTCCAGAACAGGCTGAGAAGGGATCCTCATTGAGCAGTCCACACACTGAGGAGAATGGAGCAGCATCCCCTGTACAGGAATCTGGTAGTCATGGTGACAAGGTGATGGAGGAAACTCAAGGAGAGTCCAACTCGGAGAACAGCCAGGCCCATGAGGAGGAGAGAGACAAAGTCGCCCCTGATCCCAAGACCATGTCAGCCTCTGAGAAGCGAGAGGAATTCAAGAACAAACGCAGGGCCAGCTCCGT
Source organism: Diadema setosum (assembly GCA_033980235.1). Lineage (NCBI taxonomy): Eukaryota > Metazoa > Echinodermata > Echinoidea > Diadematoida > Diadematidae > Diadema > Diadema setosum. The sequence goes on from CM067060.1 coordinate 46,567,579, forward strand.
GGAAATACTGGGCCTGTCCAAGAAGTACGGTCCAATCAGGAACCAGGGATCGCTGGCGACGGAGATTGAAGAGCACTTTGACCACTTGATGCAGAGGAGGAAGAGTTCTCCGGCAAGGTTGGGCTCAAGACCTGCCATTTTTGGAGATGTGGTGGAGAACTTGGATGAGTCTGGGCTCGCTGCAAAGATGGAGAAGGTTAGCCTCTCTGGGGAAGGTACGGAACCAAGGTTTGGGGATCGTGTCCTGAGCGAGACCAAATCTAGTGAACTGACGGCTAAGGGCCCCACCCATCCTTCCCTGTCTTACCAGAGGATCTCACCGTACCCAAAGCCTATCTACATGCAGCAGCAGCAGCAGCACCATGGTACCACCTATCAACCCGTCCTCTCACCCTCCTACCTTCAGAGTCAAGTCACCCACTCCCTGCGACCAGAAGGCAAGAAGGTAGCCATACCTGGTATGCAGTCCTGCAGGAAAGTGGTGTCCACGACGACCCTGTACAACACCCACAGCAGAGGAACTGTTGTGGAACACACGATAGACAACATGCCAAGAAGTCAGCACAATTCGCAGCGTTTGCCAATAGAGTCTGAATACAATTTTCCAGTTTCGCCAACGTCTGACATCTCGTCTGCATCAGGTGGTAGCCCAGCCCCCTTCAGCCCTGATAATAACAGCATGCATACAGTGCCCTCTCCAGGCCAATCCCAGCCATCCCCATCTGCCATGTCAACATCACCAAACTCTCCATATTCCCTGGAATCTGCCATCAGCCCACCACCAAGTGTTGGCTCCAACATCTCAGGAGACTCCGGGATTTCCTCACCTCCCCATGAGAATCAGTTCACAACCTGTACGTCAACAAACAGTGGCACCCTCATCTGCAACCCCAGTGTGCAGCCAACTCACCCAGATGTGATTCCTTACCCCTTTGACACACAGTTCCTCATCAGGGGACAAGATGACAGGTACCCCGTCTACTCTCCACCCCTCTCAAATGACGAAGAATGCATCAGCAACATTGCACAGGCACTCAGGACCAGTGCTGACAATTACACGGCTCAGACCCAGGGTCTCCACACTGGAAACCAGGCCTACCAACAGTCCCAAGTGGCCCAGCAGCCGGTACAGCAAAACGTAATGCCATACATGCAGCCTCAGCCACACCCGCAGCAAATGCCTCTTACCTACAGTCCGCCAGCCGACCCGAAAGACATCGTCAACAACATGCCACTGGATGTTTTGTGTGGTCAGGATGAGGATGAAGACACGTGAGTGGCATTGTGAATGTAAATCTATTGTGTATGGGGAGGGGAAGGGTTAGGGAAAGGTTTTATCCTTTTCTTGTAGGACCACTCATTTACCATACTAGACCAGTAAATGTGAAACTTACACCATATATTTGTAAATTATTTTCAAAAATTTTGGCGAGTTGGATGCTATTTGTGTATTTCAGAATGTCTGATCTTTATGTAGAAGCCACATCATACCCCTCCCTCCCTCTTACCCCTCTACCCTCTTACCCCTCCACCACCCTTCCATGCTCCTACCCTTTCCTCTTGGCATTTGAACCAATAAACTTAAAACTCATTTCTTCCCCATTTCTTGCTTTATAGAGCCCTCCATATTGCTATAAGCCAAGGGGATGAGAACCTTTGTTACCTCATCCTTAAACGTCTTGTCGAATCCGGCCGCGCAGATGCTCTCAACATCAGGGACAAGCTAGGGCAGGTTAGTATCCAGGAATGAATAAACCAACTATGCAAACAACAAACAAACAAACAAACAAACAAACAAACAAACACACATATTGAGTACACAAATAAAACAGAATTCATGGTTGTACCTCTACATCTTTATAAATAGAATCCAAAGTCACTGTAACCCATGTTTGCCATTAATACAAATATGATATAAAAACAGTCACATGTATCCTGAATTAATCACTCACTAGTTTATTCTATGTTCTTAGAATTTTGAAAAAGCACAAAGTTAGTTTCCCTTTTGAAAGTATGTAGTGAAAACATCTTCACACATCCAGGTCAAGGACAGACTCAGGGACTTATGAGTTTGATGATTTTTGTGCTTGTTTTATTGTTCACTGAAGTATTTCATGTTTCAAGTGATTAGCAATAAGTTTGAGTTGATGATTCTTTTATTATGAAAACAAAACATGGTTCCATATTCTCCATCGCCCTGGAAAGCTTGAGTGATGATTTTTTTTTTAATTCCAGAGAACACTGCACCACCTGTCAATGTCTTGAGGTTGTAGATGAAAATTATGTCTTAAATTATGCATTGTTTGATGGATGACAGAAAATGAATTTTTGCTTGTGATCTTAAAGAAGAGGCTTCCTCTTTCTAAGAGCATTTTATTCATTAATTTCAGCAGCACTTGTTTCTAACTGAATATGATTTGATGGTTGCTCCCCCATAAAACAGACTCCACTGTACATTGCCGTTGTTACCAACCAACCGAATCTGGTCTTTCGACTGGTCTTACATGGTGGTGATGTCATGATAGCTAACAAGGAGGGTTCCACACCCCTGCACTATGCCGCTACCAAGGGGTACTCACACGCCCTCACGGCTATCGGGTGTGGTCTTATCGAGGGTAACCACACTCGCTGCAACATCAACGTGGAGAACAAGAATGGTGAGTAAATACTTGTGGCAATCATGTGATATGATCATGTGATATGATCAATGAACTGGAATGTAGTGAGTATGCATTTCACAGACTATCTTTCCATTTTTGTGGTGTGAACCAATTTCACTCAAATAAAGTTGATATCCTACAAAAATTTTGACAAGGGAGTATTGATGAACATGTGAGAATAAAAAGAATGGAAAGAAAGATCTCAAAATGAAATGTAACTTCAACTGTAGCTAGATATTAAATGGGCAATACTAGAAAATTTCCTTGTCCAGTTGCTTAAATATTCTTTTCTTTATAGTGAATGTTATTATCATCATCATTTTAATTTGGCATGTCATAAATAGATACATTACAATACAGCTTGGTAACTAATTTGTATCATGAAGCATTTGTTTACAGTTTCGTCTGCATTGATGTGCCTTGTCAGAGTATATTAAAGGTTAATATGATAATAACCGTCCTTGGAAGTCTCTTAGGCCAACGTAAACCCAGTATGTAGTACCTAATGTGAGAGTAATATCTAATAGTAGGCCCCTATCATTTTCTTATGACATTGTGATAATCAGCACAAACTGAAATAGAAGGATTATCAATGCAATGACTGATTTCACCATATTTGCTTTACCCATCGAGGACGGACTGGTTTTGCTACGACACACATTTCCCATAGACACCTGCATGAGTATACACGGGACTCGTCTTCAATGGGTTAAAGAGGACCTATCCCCCTCTGAGAATCACAGTTTGATTTTCTGATATTTCCGATTGTGCAAGAATATGAAAGAAAAGTGATTAACCCCTTGTATGCTGTGAGTGCTGATGGCATAGAAATCTCCAGAGCAGTGCACACACTGACCAAAGTCCCTGACACAGAAAGGGGTAAGAGATCGGGCCTGAGATATTCTCCTTCTTTCCCCATCAGGCATGTCACCCCTGCACTGTGCCATTCAGGCTCACGGCCGAAAGGAACAGGTGTACGACGGGAACGTGTGCCGTTATGTCACCAAGACAGTGGACAGTGTGGACACGGTCAAGAAACTGCTTGGGATGTGTGCTGACCCCGCCTTCAAGGTGAGCTCTTAGTCTCTGGAATGTTGGCAGATTGCGGTAGAAAGACAGCACAAATTCTGCTATCTCTTCACAGACATATTGAATACTGTCACTTTTCAACTATGCACCCCCCCCCCCCCCCAGTAAAAGTCAATCATGTGACTCCTTGAGTATTTAAACTTGAACTACGAGGGCAAATGTAATGACTAAATTGGTGTTTGAAGGTATAGGACAAAATTGATAGTAAGAATTATTTTGGACAGATTTAATTAGAAATAATTGTAAACCTGTCTCTTAAGAAATGCATAAATTGCTGTGGAATCTGTGCTTGCTTAAATTATCAGCTTCCTTTCATAAGGAAAATAAAAGGTGGAACTGGATTGTTATTGTCTATAGCATAATTTGAGCTGTTTCAAAGTACCAAATTGAAAGTTAGTCATTGTAATCTAGGAGGCTCAGATGTTGCAATATGGGCTTAAAAGACCCAAGAGGTACACCTAAACTTGGGTCAATTTACTGCAGAAGTTTTAGAGCAATCGGTCGATGTATCATGACTTTTGTTTGTGTGATGTATGATCACAGGACAGTCGCAGTGGATATTCTGCCCTTCACTATGCTGTGGAGCTGCCACCCAATCCTAATGTCACCAGCAACCTTCAAATCATCGAGATTCTCCTGGACTCGTCAAACGATGCCCAGGAACTCCTGGCGGTCAGTACGTACTCAAGCAACACGCCCCTCCACCTCATCGCTGGCCGCAACTACCCCGAGAGCCACATCGTCAGCGTCATCGACCTCCTCATCAAGTATGGCGCCGAGATCACGGTCAAGAATGAGGAGAGACAGTACCCCCATGACTTGGTGGACAAGAAGAACAAACCAATGGTCAGTGGTCATCTCATACCTTTCGTTTTACTGTCCAGATACCACCTGCTCATCTTACCCTTCTTTCATTTCTGGACAAAGGAATGGTCATAGACGAATAGCCAAGCATCAAAAACTAGTAAATACAATACAATGCAATGCAGTGCAATGCAAAGCAATACAGTGCATTATATACAATACAATACAATACATTACAATACAATAAAATACAATACAATACAATACTGTACAATGCAGTACAATACAGTACAGTGCAGTGCAGTGCAATGCAATACAATACAATTCATTACAATGCAATGCAATGCAATACAATACAATACAATACAATACAATACAGTACAATACAATACAGTACAATACAATACAATACAATACAATACAATACAATACAATACAATACAGTGCAGTGCAGAGCAATGCAAAGCAATGCAATACAAAGCAATACAATACAATTCAATTCATTACAATGCAATGCAATGCAATGCAATGTAATGCAATGTAATGCAATACAATACAATGAATACTTGATACACTCTTTCCACGAGGCTCAGAGCACTTGCAAAATTTCACAAATAAACAAAAGATTGTTGAGCAGAAAATGAAATATTAAGTAAATACAGGCATGAACACAATCACATATTCATAGAACGAAATCAAAATCAGAAACAAAACCAATCATATGCTGTAAGATGAAGATTTGTATAAATAGAAAAAAATATTCTCCTGAATTGCCATATTTTCTACTGCATTTTCCTAAGACAAGAAATGAAAGTAGAATCGTTAGGACCTGGAACAGAAAAATTACACACCAACATTAGATTTTTGTGTGTGTGTGTGTGTGTGTGAAATGTTCTTTTCTCCATGGAAATTTGGTCTCTTTTTGTCCGTGTGATTTAATCTTCATGAAAACGTCTTGCAACCACCCAGCAATTTGAGAACGTGAAGTACACAAATATAAAAATCTTGATACTCTAGTTGAATTTTTACATTCTTTCTGTGTATCTTGGCTTGGTTTTGATGTTTGAAATAATGTTTATTAGTGGAAAATGAGCAAAGAAAATAGGATTCCATTGGGATTCGAACCTGAGACCTCCGGATTGCTAGCCCGGTGCTCTAATGTCTGAGCCATAGAAAGCCCTAGTTCGGTGTTCATCCCAGAAACCCCTAATGCTCAATGCTTGAAAGGTCAGAAGCTATAAATAATGTTTGATGACCTTGGAAACTGAGGCACAAGAAGTCGTCACACTATGCTTGCTTCCTGATAAACTTCCAAAAGTTTATGCACATAGTCACACTACCAACAAAACTACCCATAGTTTCTGTAAAGTGAAACTACCCATAGTGACAGTTTTTAACTTGCATGCTCCACGTGAACAAAAAACGTGCCCTCCTTGAAAATACAAACATGCAAATATGCAACAGCATGCCAAAGTATGCTTAATGTGTGTAAACAACGTGAAGTGGATCTAATCATGTGATAGGAAGTTTCGCTGGTAAATTCTCGAGAATTTTGTGGTCACACTGCTCTAACTACGCTAAGCTTCATGTTAATACTGGCTATTGAAACTATACACTAGTGTAAGCCAGTTCACAGTTCCATTCTAAGCATGTGCAGATAAAGGTCATTGCAGACCTTCTCTTGATATAGATTTGCAACTGAGGTATTCAAAACCTAGATAGGGCTTCATGACAACTGTGTTATAAATGAACCAGATGCAGATTAGTATTTACAGGTGAATGTGCATTCTTTTCAGCAACATTAACAAAAGCCATTCATGCAGCACTGACATTTAAATTACCACTTCCTGCATTGCTGTTTTCAACTGGTCTTCTTGAAGACTATTCCATGTTTTGCAAAGTCTGTGGTTGGAGAGGTCATTGCAGGCTAGTGCTTGCTGTAAACTGGCTTATTGCTTAGTGTGACGGCTGCTGTAGAGACTGAAAAGAAGGCCACACAATGTATCAACCCATTGCATGAGGAAATTTGCCCAATCCTGTACAATATCTCGGACAATTTCAGAATCTTGTTTAAAAGCTATACATTAAATCACACTCCATATTTTCATTAACCCTTTTAGCATGAGCTGATTTTAACATGCATTTTCCGTAGGCACCTGCCCAAGTATTCTCAGGCCTAGAGTCAGGGGGTTAATGCTTGTGTTTTAATCAAATGGTATTGTGAACAAAGATGAAATAAAAAAAGACAACTTCAAAACAAGCTTGAGAACAAACTTTAGAGCAAAGTATAAGAACAACAACAACAGCAAAAACCTGAGTGTGTCATGTCCGCAAGAGAGTGAAGTGCATCGAGAATGACATTTACTGCATGAGGAAGAACTCGGCCTGTGGTTAGTGCTTGAGGGAATAGATGTAAGCACAGGATATTAACTGATGTCTTTTTTTCTGTGCATGTCAAGAACTGAGTTGTATTTCCTGACTTCAAGTATTAAAGGGGAAATCCAGCCCAAATATAAGTTAATCTGGTTAAAAAAAGAGTAAAATCTTACAAGTTCAACAGTAAAAAATTGACTGAAATCGGATGAAAAATAAGGAAGTTATGACATTTTGAAGTTTTGCTAATTTCAGAAATCTGCAAAACAGTTCTTGCACAGTGGATATGAATATGTAAATAAGTGAGATAACGATGTCACACTCTTAAATTTTCCATTGATAGTGTTAAAAAAAAAAAATGACCAACATTCAACGTTTCTGTCATTGATGTCTGAAGTATGATGCTATTCCTGGTTGAATAACTTCATAATAGTGATCAGTTAGATATACCAGGATTTGAGCCTTGGGCATTGCATTTGAATGAAAAACTGGAAATTTCAAAATTTTATGTACGTACAAACTATAATATGGCAAGTTGTAAGGGGATGACATGCTCACTTTGTCATTTGCATATTCATCTTGACCATTCAAGAACTGTTTCCTGGGCCCTGTTGCATAAAGCCTTAACCCTAAAAAGACTGGGCTATTTTGGTAGCTCGAAAGACTGGGGGGGGGGGGGGCCTAAAGGGCCCCCCCTTAAGATCTCGGCCGTGGATCGCGAGATCGCCGCGGAAATTTGCACAATGGTAGTGTGCGATGTAATCTACAAAATCGTATATTTAAATTTTCCAAAATAGTCTTCTTTTGTTTTATTTTGATTAATTATGCTAATTTATGCGAGAAATCAGACTTTTTTATCTAAATCAGTAAATAAAGCTCCAAAAGTGCTCATTTTTGGTCTAGATATTCTTTGTAGCATTCTTAGCAAATGTACTTGAAAAAAAATTCGGTATCAAAATTAATTTCTTATTTATTTTATTGTTTTATGAATTTCTTATGTATTTCCTTGTTTTTTCGACCTTTTGTTTTTGTTGTTTTTTTCAGCAAAATTTGTGGCAGATCCTTTTTGAAGCATAATACTACTAAAACAAATTGATTTTAGCCATTGAGTGTAAAAATAAGCATATTTATATGAACCATGTGATAAAACTCAATTTGTATTGACTTTGTACACAAAATCGCATTTTTGAGCCATTTTCGATCTCACGTGCATGTACAAAAAGTTATGTAACTTTAGAACCGTACCCCCGGGCGTCACAAATTTGGTATCAAAATGTGCGGGAAACTCGTAAGAAAAAAGTCACAGAGCATCGCGGCGAGAGCATTGCGTGTTGCTGAGTAATCGCGCGAAATGTCGAGGGGGGGCCTTTTAGGCCCCCCCGGTCTTTTTAGGGTTAACCAGAGTTATTTTCATGGTTAAATCCAGAAACTCTGGTTAGGAATTTTTAACCAGAGTTTTTCTATTGCATAAAGCGTAACCATAGTTTAATGTTTAATGGTTAATGTTCAAGAAACTCAGGTTATTTAACCTTAGCTCTCTGACCAAAGGTTAAATGTAAATTTCTCTGGTTAGCCCCACTTAGACTCAGAGCTACCAAGGCTACCATTTTGGCAAACAATTCAGCTGGGAATTGGACTAGGAGAACTACTGCGCACTGTTTGTTCATTCATTTCTGGGAAGATTTCGGTGCAGGAGTCGGAAACGCAGTAGAACAGCTAGAGCTAGTACTAGTAGATTCTACTAGATCTAGCAGTTAGATCTAGAACAACTAGTTCTCTAATATAAATTAGTTCCATGTATCACCTTTATCAATGTAGGCCTACTAATCGTTCTAACGTTAAATCCAGCTACGTTGTTAGTTAGAATCTACTCTTTAGACACTAGTACTAGTAGTAGTACTAACACTAGATCTAGTTGAGTTAGGCCCCCTAGGTCTAACAGTAACAGTTACATAGTATTAGTATACAGGTACTTACTGTGCATGTGTAGGGCATTTGCACTTTCGTATCCATGTCGATATCTCCCATTCTCAGCTTCCATAATGCCGTATTGCACCAGAATCACAGATAAATCCCTATAACTCATAACTTATTTCCGAAAACTTATTAGAACCAGATTGGCTATCGGGAAGCTTGTAGCAGCCTCGCTAGCGGACATACAGCTACTCGTATTACATGTTTGTGTGGCAGCGATGTGCGACAGCATGCAGCGCGATACTGTCGTGTATACAGTACATTGTACATTCAGACAGCGCGTAGCGGTGATCGCTAGAAGCTGCGCGCGGAGCGTAAAACTGAGTAAATCACTAGCACTTCCGCATTTTATCCTCGTCCAAGTTTATTTGAGTAAAAGAAAGCCGATATACCGTAACCTTAGTTTTTTTAACCAGAGAAATTGACTAACCATGAAACTCAGATAGGCACCTGCCTCTAACCCGAGTTTTTCTCAGGTTATTTATGCAACAGGGCCCAGAAAAATTAGCACAATTTCAAAATGTTATAACTTGCTTATTTTTCACCCGATTCAATCAAAATCTTGCCGTTAAACTCATAATATGATACTCTTTCTTATCAGACTAACATATTTGGACTGGATTTCCCCTTTAACTAATGTCTTTTTTTCTGTGTGTATGTCAAGAGCTGAGTCGCATTTCCTGACATCCAGTTAGATGCAAGGCATATTGTATGTAACATGCTCATATCATACACTGAAAGCAAAGTGTCTGGTTGATTAATATCATGTTATTGTTGTGTTTGTTGAGTACACTTAATCAGGGGGAATTTGTGAGAGAGAGAAAAAAAAATGCATGATGGTGTCTTGCATCGAAGATCTCAGAATTGGACCCTTATCAGCAGAGTCTTTGGTTATCCAAGTACAAAGATTCCTTTATGCTGGTTATATTAAAAACAAGCTCGACATCAAATTTGCTCCTACGGATATGATTAGTTGTAATTTCCAATTGTATGTCGCACAGGTACATGTCATCCAGACATTTAAAAATGATAAAGATCAGCTTTAATGCCCACAAGTATTTCACAATGTTTCATTCAAAATATTGGAAAATTATATTTAAAGAAGAAAGAGAATTCTAATCATTTTTTTTTCTTAGAAAAGCACACATTCCTTTGACTTATTACTGACATTTATTAAGGGCGATTATTCTCTCTGCTTTCTAGAAGATGAATGAAGTCAAGTGCTCTCGTTTTCATTATGCTAGAAAATTACAAGTTGTAAGTTTCGCGTAATTTATATTTTCTTCATATGGTACATGCAGTTCTGCAGTGATATGACGTACCTCACAAACAGTGGTAGTCTTCTCATCCAGCAGTAGTGGCACTAAAGCTTTAAAAATGCAAAACTTTTGAACAGGTTGTCTGATTTTGCTCAAAACATCACTGAATATATGTTCAGCTAATTTTCCTGCATTTACTCAATCCACATGTATATTTGAGGAAACTTCTCCTTTAAATGCGCCCCTCCTTCCCAACAAGAGACTGACATCCTGTTGGGCATTGGGCCAGGATTGTTTGTGATTGATGCCCCCCCCCCCCCCCCCCCCATTTGAATTGAGATTGCTTAATGGTTAGAGTTAGTGTAATGCACTTTATGGGGAGAGTACCCTCAAACCTCAAGCTCTGATCATTTCACTTTTAAACTACAGAGAGATGGGAATGGGGAGGGGATATTTGTACTAGTTCACCTTTGTGGTCAATTATTAGTGTTTATTTCCTTCATCATAGAGAGGGACTGTGCCCTCCCAGGATATGTGGCCTCAGAAATCTGTGATGTTTCAAGTCCACAAATGAAATGAAAAGGTCTTTCAGTTACTCCAGAATGGTCTCCTTGAGAAACATCGTTGTGATCTTTTCTTTGAACAATGGTTCATCATGTGGGTAGCTTTGTTTGAGCAGAAACTGAAACTAGCTGATACATTAAAATGCAAAATGATACATACAGTGACATTTTATGTACCCAGGTGAATGAAAACCTTAGTACTTCCCCTTCCAGGATCTATCTGTCCACTATACCAGTAAATTATTACCTTGTCAGCTTGCCTGGTACCAGTAGCACCCTTGGTAGGCTCTCCACAAAACAAGACCATTCTGGGACTTTACCCTGCTGGGATAGTCAGCCAGCACAGCTGACCGGTATACCACCAGAGATTTGGTGATGATTTTGAATAAAGATCCTTTTGGGAGGTATGCAGAAAATTCGGTCAGTTGCTGTCAATAAGGTTTCAAATATCTTTTTGAAAAAAACCCAAAATGGTTAAAATGATTATGTTGATGAAAATTTGCCTATGTATGCCACATTTTAGATTATATTGGTCCAAATATGTTGTGCTTACTTTCAAATGGATTACAGATTTGATTTAGCCTGCCAAATAATGCACCAATTTCCCCATTTCATGAACAATTTTATTAATTTTGTCCTTTTTGTGAGGGGTGCATTACACAGTATAATCATTTTTTTAAAATTCATTTATTTACTTAATTTTCAATCTGGAGAGGTTGACAGCCCTGCTTTTACCTCAGCTTACTAACCAGGCTAAAAAAAAAACAAAAACAAAAACAACCCAAACAAACAGTAAAGACAGACAAAGGACAGTATTACACTGCTTACTAATGTCTCATTTTCTGTTTCGCTTTTTGTGTGATTTTGGTGTCACTCTGCAAAATGGTGCAGTGATTCTAGCATGCTGGAAATAATAGGGATAATTTGGACAGTGTAACACTGTTTACTAATGTCTGGAGTCTGGAGGGTATGGTGCTTTGTGAAATTAATATGAAAGATAAGTTGTTCCTTTAGCATCCTTTTCTTACTAAACATGAATACTCAACACTGAGCTTATGGCAGGAATGCATTGTGCATCTTAGATTAAACAGTTAAGAGCACTGGATCTCTATATAACCCTCTCAGCACCAGTCTCCTAGGGTGCTAATGGAATTGTATGTAGACACGTTGCCTGTGGGACTAAAGGGATTAATCTCTACCAGCCAGTGACGAGATGTATCAGTCAAACTCATGATAATAAGAAAACATGTGGCTTTTCCTTTTGAACTATTTTTTTTTTTAAAGTTATTGATGGAGATGGGGTGGGGTGGGGTTGGGGGTAAAATTTTGGGCTACTCGGGGTGTTCCCCTAAATTTCCCCAAATGGAGGTTTGTGTACTCTTCCTGGTTACCTGTCTACACTTAGCCTCATGTCCAGGCTCTTTGTTTTGTTTTTGTTTTTCATGTCGGTGGGTGTGCTGTCTCTGTGACTTGATACAGCAGTTATTATAAGAATACAACAACAACAACAACAACAACAACAACAACAACAACAACAACAACAACAACAACAACAACAACAACAACAACAACAACAACAACAACAACAACAACAACAACAACAACAACAACAAACAACAACAACAACAACAACAACAACAACAACAACAACAACAACAACAACAACAACAGGAAATGATATGTTTAAGTCTTAATATAAACATCCAGGCTAAATGGTAATCTAATTTGAAAGGAACAGTAAAATAACAATTATGACAACAACAAACTAATAGAAATTCTGATATTTTTATCATGATTAAAATTATTAAATGCTGATGAGAATGAAGCATTGAACAAAAATTAAAAGCCATATAAACATATGTACAATAACAGAACAATGATAATAATAAATACGAGAAGGGAAGGGCAGGAGATTGAAAAAGAAGAAGAAAAAGATGATGAAGAAGAAGAAAAAAGAAGAAGAAAGAAAAGAAAAAGGAGAAGAAAAAGAAATGCGCAGGTATTTTCCGCAGAAGGTTTTATCCCATGTCTGACATTGTTCAAGGTCATGAAGTGGGTAAATCAGCCCAAAAGACTTGAAGCAAGACTACCTCCTGCCTAGAATGAGGAAGTAAAGCAACAGGGGAAATCCTAACATTCTCTTTTATTGGATGATTCAATGCCATCAGATATTCTGTGCAGACAGTTAAGAATTGAACAAAATATAAATGATAGCCATTTCATCTAAATATACTGGAGATAGGGTATAAGAGCTGCACTTCAGACGGCAGTAAAACAATCATATTGTCCAGACTTCTTCTTCAGTCTTTTGGTCTATCAACAATTAAAAATTCTTACTTCTATTATTTATGGATAACTTTATTTCAGTGCTACTTGAAGCATACAGCATGCCAATAAAAATCATGTTATAATTTATGAGTGAAAGATTAAGAGTCATTAATGATTCAGTTTACTTGAAGGTATCCGTAGAATGATACCAAATAAATGTGTAGAAATAACTGTGACTGTTTGACATTTACGAGGAATTATTGACCATCTCCCTTCCTATAAAACCAATATCTTTCATGTATGAGCTTTGTTCATAAATGTCCAAAGAAGTCACATGATGAAAGCAAGATATTATTTATTAGAGGGGTGAAGATATGAGGTATTAATTTTCTTCAATTTGTTTGCCCTCTGTACATCTTTGTGATCTTTACAAATTTTATTTGTACAGAGGGTGGACAAATTGAAGGACCACATGATGTTAAAGGCATAATTTACCATTTGCAGATGAAAAAAAAAAAATCCAGCATTAGTGCTTTATAATAGTTCCAAAATGTGAGTTTGGGATAGAAAGAACCACTGTAAACATTTGAATCCATATAATTGATGTCAAGTATAGTTAAATACACAAAATGTGAACAATAATTGTAATAAAATGTTTTCAGACTAAACCGTCTACAGTTATTGTTTAATGAGAAAATGCTGATATCTCCTTATATTTTAGGCTTTATTGTGAAAAATAATGGTAGTAATGTTTTGTGATACAACAAACCTTCACATATGCATCGAATGTGATATCTTGAAAATTTTTTAAATCACTGTTCCCAAAGGTAAACAAGACCTTTGATGTCTGGTAACTTTATCAGCCCTTAGGCCCCGTTGCTAGAAACTTTGCGTTTAATCGCAACTTGCAACTGATTGTCACTGGCCAATCAAAATCATTGTTGCATGCATGTCTTCTTAATAGGGCAGACCCTGAGCCAATCAGAATGGTTGTTTCAAAATTAGCAATTATTTGCAATTGATTGCAATTTTCTTGCAACGGGGCCTTAGTGTGTCCCTTATGAGAGCCAAGTTGTGCTCAAACTCTCTCCAGTGCATTCTGATATCTTGGAAGAACTGTCAAAAAGATAATGATATATTCTATACATCTCCAGAGATCTGTTCTGATTTCAACGGATGATGTGATTGTCGAGAAATGTTGGTTAGGAAATGAAAATGCAACTGACCTTGCTGCAGTGGCGTATGCATTTTATCTTTATAATGTGTTATGTGCTAAATGTTATGCATGTGCAGTTTTGTAATTTGTGTATATCAAAGACTTAAATCCTCTAGAAACATGTTACATACAAATTTACATATGTTTTCAAAAGTGCTCTAAGAATGGATAAGATAATTGATGTTTTCAAATGGATGCACGATTCAGGGTTGAGTACATTGTGGATCAATTTGGTGTCCCATCTGCCATGATTTAAAATGTCATTCTTTGCTTTGCTTTTCTTCTTTCATTGTAGGCCTGGTCCAGATTGCAGGGAAATCATCTCCAAGGAAAGTAGACCAACATCAGATCCAGTCAAGACTAGGAACTGTGGAGCAGAGAAAATTGAGGACCAAGCCTTTACACATAGAGGACCTATCAGGGGCTCTATCACCGGTACCTGTATGATGTTTGGGGATTGAATAATTTCATGGCACCTTGAAGAGAGGTAGCGATGTAAAGAGAATGATGAATACAACCACAAACAAACCCATCGTATATAAGGATAATATTTTTTTTTTTTAAAGAAAGAAAAATATTTATTTGTTATTGTATCAAAATGTATGTACAATTTATGTTGTACACCTGTTTTGAAATCAACCAAGCAAAGTTATTTTCAGTGATTGTGTGGTGCTTAGTATATCTGTTGTTTCTGCAAGTAGTTAAAAGATGTTAATTTAAAGCTGTTTGGAATTTAGAATGCACCCCACCTCCACCTAATTGAAGGTAATATGTGTACATATTCTTAACAAAGATGTTTGGGAGTGTACTATTTAAACAGCAGCAAATTTTGTATGGTGTTACTCAAAGAGATTTAACATAGTGCATACGAAATGCATTCTTTTTTATTCACAGAGATGAACCTTGGGTGGGAAACAAATTGTGTATTCTGCATGCTGAAATAAAATGGTGATTAAAGTCGGGTGTATGTCAGTGCCACAAATAGCAAGAAACTTTACAAATCTATTTTTTTACAGAGATTATTTCTAGATATGGAACTCTGTTTCTTTGACTTATATTCCCGAGCTGTGTTAGAGACGATCTGGATTGTATCGACAAATCATAATTTACTGGAAAAATATGCAAGTCATATTTTTGATTCTATTTTAAATATCTGGCAATGTGTATATATAAGTGTACAAAGTTCTGATATTTTATATGTGATATACATGTATTTTTCTGTGTGTATATGTCCTTGTCTGTGTGTGTGTGTGTGTGTGTGTGTGTGTGTGTGGTTGTGGATATGAGTGCTTACTAGAGTAGAATGTAATCAGTTTTAAAGCAAAAAGATGCTACTTCCATGGACAATGTGTAGGGTGAATATATTTCAGTCTCTCAACTTATGAAATAGAAAACAGAAACAAAAGCAAAACTATTTTTAGTGCAACACTCAGCATTAAATCTATGATGGTCGTAATCCTGATCGAATCTGTAATTACGATTGTTGACTCATAGAGCTTAGGCTCACTGAATATATTGTATCGCTGTAAGAAAGGTGTTCTACCTCTATTGGCATCATCTTTCAAACTTCGATTCAAAGAAAAAAAAATTCTCTGATGACATCAACGTTTTAGACTGTAGATATTCCACTGAAATTTTTTTGTGGTGTTTGGAAATTTACGGTTTATTAGTTCTTCCTGTAAAAAGCTTCCCAAAGTAAAGAAAGGAAAACAGGAAGAGTTATCATTGAAATGTTTACCCTGCGATACAGATGGTGGATACAATGGTATTAAATACGCTGTTTGGTTGATGGATGTGGTGTTTTGAGTTCCCCATTAAAGTGAGAATTCCCGTTCTAGTTCTGTGTGCCTGTAGAGCCCTGCAGTGCAGTGTGTTCAGATATCTACATTGTATGACATTTAGTCTTGCCTGTCTGTGTATCATATATTTCTGGGGATTGTTAAATAAGAAAAAAAAAAATAGATCAGTGAACTTTCATTGTACATGATTTCATTTCATAGCTGTAAAAAGAGCTTGCAGAAGCAGGTGATAGACTTTAATGAATGAAAACTTTTATGACGGTGAAATGCTGACATTTGAAAAGAAGGCAGTTGGATATTGAGATTTGCAATCCACATTGTACATCATACTCTTGTTACAGCAGCCGTTGACGTTTGCTAGAAAGAAAATATTTTCCTGCCTGTATACCTGCCAGTAAATATCAAAACCTGATGCTAGGATGAATGGAAAAGGAAATAACACTTTTCCCAGTCCACACTTTGAATGACGTCATTGTGATTTTTAGTCCAATTAATTAGAAAATTAAATGAATGAGGGAAGAATTGACGTGGCTAGATTTGAGGTGGTCCAATATGGCAAGATCCTGTCAACAAGTTGATGTCACAAGTGTGCTAGTCTTGGCAAACTTCCATACTCCATATTTTATGGCATATTCTCGTCAGTGGTGTACTGCGAGTGTTATTTTTTGCAAGCAGGCGAAGACATATCTCATATTAGCCTTCTGAGCTGTTACATGCATTCTGTATACCAGTAGTGACTGCAGTGATTATAAAGATCTCCCATACATTTGTATATATATATCACCTTTCAATTCAATGTGGTGTTTAAAAAAGGCTTTACTACATTGTATAAATATTGCTACCAATCCCTGGTGGCCCATAAAGCCAATTGATTGTTCTCCTCTGTTGCAGTGTTTTGTGGATTGTTAATGACGAATGTTCAGCTTGCATTCAGGGAGATAATTTCCTTTTGCTAGCCATTGTGGGAAGGGGCTATATGTGTAGACTTTGTGTTACCTGGCATTTGAAATGTCACAACACTAGGGACCGGTCGCATGAAACTTTTACTTGAGAAAAACTGAGGTTGATTTTTCAACATTAGCAGAATTTTTCCCTGTGTTAGCGTCAATTACAGCATCATGCTAACCTGAGTTCTTAGTTCTTACCACTGTTTTTCTCAGGATAAACATTTTATGCAAGAGGCCCCAGATAGTGATCAATCAGAAATGGGAAGTAAACAAATAGAATGTGAATCACGTGGCCACTTGTAGACACAACTTCCACAGATCCTGACAAGAAATCAACAATTTAAAGGACAACTTTGTGTTTTTTTTTTGTTTTTTTTTTTAAAGACACTGTAGATTTGGATGTAGTAAAGTGTGGTGTGAGCTGGGATATTAATTCACTGTGTTAAATGCCACCTTGTTACTAAAAGTGTTACAAGCTGAAGTGTTTTTCAAAAAGAGCAAATGTAGCTAGACCATTGAATTCACTGTGAAGAGATATCACTTTTTTTCCTCTCAAATGATAAAAACCTTATGATTCTGTCTGAAATATGCCACTTACATGTTACATTGCTTCTGTACCTTGAGTGTTAAATTACCTTGTCTCATCTATCCCAGAAATTAAAAATACAAGATGGGGAGGATACAATGCAAATGATTGCTTAACCCTTTGAGGACATTTGGATTTTGCTGTAACATGCATTTCCGGTAGACATCTGCCCGAGTATACTTGGGACTCATCCTCAACGGGTTAAAAAAATGAAAAGAAAATGAACACACTGGCTTCTTATAGAGCAGGGGCTCCGTAATATCGAGGGTCCAGATCGATTCCCGAGTGTATTGTTTTGTTTTTAGTTTGTCTTGTCAAAGGAGTGAAACAGACATTCATACTAATGCACTGCATCTCAGAAATTGACATTAATTTGCGCCGGCCTGAATAGCCGAGTATTGCTTTGCCTTTAGTTGGTGTTTTTTGGTTTAATCCTAAATGAGTTAAATTGTTTTTCAGTCAAGCAAAATTATTCCAGATTTTATCTCTTTGTCAATTTGTCTTTCTGTGAAGCACAAACATATTTCTCATGTTTTAATCTATGGAGACCCATTGTGCGTCATCATTGTAAATCATATTTGATATATGCCCCATTGAGAAATATATTTGATAGCAAGCGATATATAAAAGACGTGTATATTATGTGAATATATCGAGTGTCATAACTGGTATGTTGTAACAGTATCTTACTAGTCATCGTTGTACAGTGTGTTATACTAGCAGTATGTGGTGTCCTAGCCCCTATTTTATGGACTATTGGCTTGCTGTTGAAAAGAGTTGTAAGTGGGTATAGTTCAACCTTTTTTTATGTATTTTAATTGACAAAGAAGCTATACATGTGTGAGAGAAGCAACTTACAGTGCGTTCGAGCACTCTCCTAAAGTAAACCGAACCATACCATACTCAGTGGAGTGCTTGATTGCTCTTAACCCTATTCTAACTGGGGGGGGGATCAAATTGACCCCCCCCCCCCCCTCGACGTTTCGCGCCATGATTCCGCAACGCGCAAAGATTTTGCCGCGTCGCTTCATGACTTTTTTCATTCGAGTCTCTCGCATATTTTGAGACCAAATTTGCGACGTCCGGGTACACCGTTCTGAAGTTATGCAATGTTTTGCATATGCATGTCAACCCGAAAAACGCTCGAATTCATGATTTCGTGTGCAAATCCAATGCAAACTGTGTTTTTTTGTGTAATTGATATAAATTAGATTATTTCAACTTTTAACCATTGAAATAAATCAATTCTAATGTGGATAAGCTTGAAAAAGTGCCTCCAACGAATTTTGGCAAAAAAACAATAGAAAACAAAAGATCGAAAAAACAATAAAATACATAAGAAATTAACAAAACAATAAAATACAT
The DNA here is from genome assembly GCA_033980235.1 of Diadema setosum. Taxonomy (NCBI): domain Eukaryota; kingdom Metazoa; phylum Echinodermata; class Echinoidea; order Diadematoida; family Diadematidae; genus Diadema; species Diadema setosum. The sequence goes on from CM067060.1 coordinate 46,586,482, forward strand.
AAGAAATTAACAAAACAATAAAAAACAAAAGAAAATTATTTTGATTGTGCTATTTTTTTACTAGAAAATTGTTTGATGTGTCTTCAGGAACTCTGACACAAAAATTTGATAATCCTTCAGTCTTTTTGATGGAGTTATAGGTGAAAATTCGATTTCATGCGTTAATTTGCATAATTAATTTATTAAAAAATATGAAATCAAAATTTTTCTATTGTATGACCATGTAATCTTGTAGTTGACATCCGGCTCTATGTTCAGGCAAAATTTTGCGGCGATCGCGCGATCGGCGGCCGAGATCTGAAGGGGGGGTCAAATTGACCCCCCCCCCCCCCCCCCAGCAAAAACTTGGTCTCAAATAGCCCAGTTAGAATAGGGTTAATGTGTACCATACTGAACTGAACCAAGCCAAAAGTGAACCACCTCCCGATGAGCTCTAAAAAGGTTCCAAATGCGCTCCAGAAGTTGGCATGTGAAGAATGCGCATAGCATGCGCATACATCATAATGCAAACAACTCATTCTCTTTGTTCAGAACAGCTGGAAGTAGCTTAACCCGTGCCATACGGGAACCTGGTGGCCTGTGTATTAAGTCTATGGGCATTTCAGAATTCAGTATGGAACAGGTTAAGCACCCTGGGTGAATGACTCTGTTGCTAGGAAATGTGTGACCTCCTCTAAAAATAATTCACATGGAAGTCTTTCTACACAGAGCGCTCAAGTGCTCCAAATCTGGCATAGAATGGTTCAGTACACTTTGGTTTGGTTTCCTTTTGACTGCTCAAATGCACCCTTAGAGACTTCATTTAAGTTGAATCTTTTTTTTCCAAGGATTTGACATCTCCGTCACTATCTGATAAGATGATTTTTATGACTCTCAATATTGCCTTGTTACATTGAAACCAGCAAGGTGCTTTGTTAATGTTAATCTTGTGTCTTAAAAAGTATACATGATCATACTTTCTTCTTATATTGTATATATTTCTGTGATGATATCATATCAAATGTCAGGCTTTAGGCCAGTCAGATAAGGGTTAATATTCCCATGTAAATATTTTGAAAGGCTGCTCATTGCAAAATTTTGTCATGCTTCATATATATTATATATGTCATCCTGTCAGATTACATATTATTTCATGCATTCCAATGGTTAGAATTTGGCATAGGTTGTACCAGGACGACAGTCAATTATAAAAACAAATTGATCACAAATAAGATATTCAAAATATTTCTTTGGATCTTTTGAGTCATGAGGATAAAAAAGAATGTTTCTTGTATATGTGCCTGTAGTCAGATCTTTGATATGATGTATAAAATATCAAATAGATGTGCACTGCTTAGATTTGTTGACTTAACGACTTATTTTGTTTGTTTTTTTTTTTTTTTCGTTTGTGTAGGTGCTTAATTATAGCGAGCTTGAGTGTATATAATTTCATTTCCTAGTGTAATAGGGGAAAATGTCTAAAGCAGAGATGCAAATGTCAGCATTCTTTGTAAAACTATTAAAGCAAGTGCCTTTGAGGCAAAAACACACACATGCCCGGTACACAAAACTATGCCCTAGGACAGGAATTAGGCACACAGCGTAACGAAAATTCAACAGCAGATTAACCTGTTCTGTCCAGGAACCTGGTGGCCTGTGTATAAAAGTCTATGGGCATCTCAAAATTCAGTGTCATGCAAACTCAGACGACGCTATTTGACCAGGGAGGTGGAAGAGATACTGATTGGACTCTATCATAAATATCCTGGGTCTGATTGTACAGGTACTTATTAGAAGGAGTAATCTTTAGATGTGTACGTGCCCTTTTGTCTTGATAAAAGTACTTGTGTTTTCTCTCTTGTAGTGATCATGGTGAAATAAAATGGGATAATTGAACTGTTTGTGACCAAACTGTGCAGTCTGTGGTTTCAGTTTTGAGGAGTGGTTTCTACGACAACAACAGGTGATGTGTGGTAGGATACCATATCATTGGTTTAGAACCAGAAGGGTTTTATCACAAGTTTTGGGGTATAGAGTTACTGCTATGATGTTGTATGGTGTCAATATTAAATTATTTTCATTTTCAGTAAGATGTTAAAAATTATTAACAACAATGGCACTATTTTACCCTATATTTGGAACAATGCTTAAATTTACCCACTTTTGATAAAATGAAATTTTCATGAAAAATGAAAATTGTTTCCATTTTTATTTAAGCTCAATTCTTCTTCTTCTTCTCCTTCTGATTAAGTCTGCTTCCTTCACTGAAGATTCTTGCAGACTGTGCTGTTTACATTATAATTCAGTTTATTTACAGATATTTACAAGCACATAACAAATTTGACGAAAATAACTAGCCACTGTGATCAACCGTTAGTCGGTTACGGAATGATCCCACAGATGGCACTGAAACAATTTCAGACAACAGGGAATTCCAGCTCCTTACATTTCTTGGAAAGAACGAATGGCGATGTGATTCAGTTCTCAATTCAGTTTTCTCATTCTTATAATATGATAGCACCCTTTTGGCTCTCAGCTGACGATATCTTGTTTTCAGATCAAACATCAACGATATCAAAATGTCGTACCCAAGGCATCAATGGTACAGAAACTAAACACTATATGAAAGACCAATGACCAGCATTGTTTGAAACATGGAACTGAGTAGGTCCATGTTTGAAACGTCCAAATACATATAATGTACATGTGGAATGTATGTTTAGGGTAAGGCATAGCATCTGGCATATACGAAGCAATTCAATATTTTCATCAGGTATGGAAATATTTTGCATAACTATCCAAACAATTTTCAAAAGAAAATATTTGAGTGAATTCACATACATTGTATTTCCAAACTTGTAAAAAAAATAGCAAGAGATAAAATTAATTAGTTAACAGCTAGTACAATGAAGTAGCATTATTGCTCATGAACACTTAAGTATCTTTTAAAAATATTTGTCATTAAGCTTCTGAGTTCTCAATCACACATAATTACATCACAAACAAAATGGAGTGAACAGATACAATGCAGTTTTGGTTCAGTTTTTATTTCGAATGGTGAAATTTGCATTAGCATTACGTTCCAATTGCACACTTGACAACACAATACCACCTTTGAATGAGCACCATAATTTAAGTGCGAGTGTGTGTTTATGTGGTGAGTGTATGAGTGTAGGTCTGTATTGTGTGTGTGAGTGTGTGATTGTGTTTGTGTTGTGTCAGTGTGTGTGTGTGTGTGTCTGTGTGTGTTGTGTATGTATTGTATAATCATGTGCATGTCCATACGACTGCTTACACAACCAAACCAAAATATGAACAGACGCATATAAACTTGCGAAGCATCAAAATTCAATTCATGGAGAAATTCACCTTACACTAAACTACTGAGTAATACAATGGCAAGAAAAGGCATGGCAACCTGTCATTGTGAGCACATTGTTTCAGCTCCTGTATCAAGCACTTAATTACTGATCTGTAGTATGAAATCATGTTCAAGACCATGATTTTGAGTTGCTAAGTTGCCAAGTTGGAAGCACTAGTAGTACTTTTTTTTTTTTCGTTATCTTTCCACGATTCCCTGTTTCCTGATTGGATCAATTGCTTTAGGTTGTGGGTGTCTACAAACTTAAAATTCACATAATTGTTGGGGGGGGGGGGGGCAAATGAAATGACTGAACATACCCTAATATAAGTACAATGTACATCAGGAGATAATTTCTCAAAACACTTTAGCCACATTCTTTACTAGCATTCTATTAGTCTAGCAGCTTCAATGGCATTAAAACCGTAGCATGACAAGTACTTCACCTAACTAGGAGGCACAGTATAATCTTGCTTTGCACACGTAGTATGCTCAAGCTTGCCTCCCATTCTCTTGATGAGGGGCGCTACTCCCGCATGGTCAAATCTGTACCTCTTGGACATGTGCATCTACACATGTCCAGGGGATTTAATCCTCCCCCTACTCAAGCCCCTATCCTGAATAACCATTATGTAGGCCATCATGAGTGTGTTGTCATTGCATACCAAATGATAACTTGTCGCTGTAGTACACACGTACTGTAGAAGCAAGGAGGTACCTCCTTGGTAGAAGTGACTGTATATTTTTTTTTACACTAGTAATTTTCCATGCTGGGCTGGGTAGGATAAATTTCGCGTGCATTTTATTCTGTGGAATCGAGACTACATTCAATAGTCTTACATATAACACACAAATATATTAATATGCTTTTATTTTCACTTTAGCTTTTCATGCGAAATGCATGAAAATTTCAACAACGCGAAAATCTCCACTCTTACAGTATGTCCTGCGACAAATTTTGACACTCATACTTGACCAGTGTTAACATTTCTATCACCCCAGCGACATTTTGATGTCAATCACACTGCCGATCACAACCTCTCTGGTAGACAGTATTCCAAGTCATTTCACAAAACCTAAAGAAATGTAATTTTTGCAATTTCACTCTAGAATGTACACTGTACTTGCTTCCATTGACATCACTTTGATTATAATCAATAAAGCATTGATGAAACATTGTCAAATGAAATGAATATAACACAGTTGAATCAAATACTTAACTGGATGATGTGTCACAAATACAGTGCACTCCTGTTATAAAGAACACGGTTATAAAGAAATTTCGGTTACAGTGAAATAAAAATCTAGGCTGCAACATTATCGGTCATTAACACTTAAAGGGGAAGGCTAGTAACTGATCAGTGGGAATCAGTGGAAATGCTGGGAGATGATTGTTCCAATCCTTATGGGATTCATTCAAGAGTTCATTGTATATCTATTGTTGTGTGAAAATGATTTGCTTCAGAATGGTCTCATATTCAAGTAATGTGCAGTTTAATGCTTCCAGGTTAGCGTCCCTGGTCAGTGACGGAGCATTAATCTGCACATTACTTGAATATGAGACCGTTCTGAAGCAAATCATTTTCACACAACAATAGATATACAATGAACTCTTGAATGAATCCCATAAGGATTGGAACAATCATCTCCCAGCATTTCCACTGATTCCCACTGATCAGTTACTAGCCTTCCCCTTTAAAACAAAATTTTGATATAGCGAAAGAAAACTGCTGGTCCCGAGGACTTCATTACAACAAGAGTCTACTGTAAACAACACTTCATGAGGTTTCAGACTTCCATAATGTTTGCCAGTCAATGGCAAACAGTACTTTAGAATTTTTCTTTCATAGCTTGACAAAACGCAAACTCAAATGGTATGGGCACACAGTGAGATCAATAGGACTGATCAAAACAATCTTACAAGGCACACTGAGAGGAAAGAAAGCAAGAGGAAGACCTAAGAAGCGATGAGAAGACAACATACAAGACTGGACAGGTCTAAGATTGAGAGAGCTAGGCATTAAGAGAGGCAGAGAAGAGGGTGGGATGGAGGAAACTGGCTGTGAAGTCTTCTGTGGCACCCAAACTGTCTTCTCAACTACGGGATATGGAAGATTTTAAGTTTGACTAATCAAACAATTGTGTCTCAAGGTCCAATTTAAAAATCTTCCCACTTGTCTAACAGAACAAACAGCATAGAGTACAGTGCAGACGGATTTTGATTGCAGCATTTCCTTTGTGTTCTATGCCAAGAACAACATTCACAAGGTCGGACATGAAACAAGTAGATTATAAACTGAATAATGTACTCTTGCTATAAGAGTTACTCTTGACAATACAGAACTAGTACTGAGCAAATATCTTTAGCTAATTAGGTTTTTAGTACTACTGTCTATTTTTCATTGCATAGGAATGTCAAATGTGCTCTTTCCAACAAGATACTGTACAGGCCATATATTTAGCGAGTCTAAATTTTTCAAAATCGGGACTTCTCGACGATTTCACAAGTGGTTATATTCGCGATCGTGGAGTGCTGTACTGAATGGAGAAATGTATACATGTGCATCACATTCATATTGGGATCAGAGTCATTATTTTTCTGTGTCTTTAATTTCGCGAATAACACCTGACTCGCGACATTCGCAGAAATAAAAACCTTGCAAAATATTCAGCGTATACAGTACTGCCGACCTCGCTCAAGTCAACCTCGCATAAGTCAAATAATCACCTAAGTTGAAGGTGCTTTCAAGTCCTTTTCTCTTTATATTCTATTGAATTTAATCCCTCATATGTCGAATTTCCTCTAGGTCGCAGATTTTTCTTCAGTCTAAACAGATTCAACTTTATAGGCTGTAAGTACAGTGACTGTGGGAACATGAGAAACGTTCTTTCATTCTGGTCCGAATGCCAAGTCAGGTTCCCAAAGGCTCTGCAGCTTCTCTGGATGCTAGGTACCGCCTCTGTATATCCACAGCATTGTAATACATTGTAGTGTCGATCCCGTCCATGCACCGCACCACGCGTGCCTGCACCACCATGTCTGCGGGGGTCAGTATATCTGAGGGCATCTCACCAATGAACTGGAACAGTGACCCTGCTCTTGCCTGGAATGGCTCAATAAGTCGTGTGCTGACAGTCAGCTGGTGTGTTTGATTTTGTTCAGACGACGTAATAATGGCAAGCTGTTTGACCGGGTCGTACTTTGTAAGTCTAAGATCACATAGAAAAACAAACAAAAAAGAATACATAATTCATTTAAAATCTAAATGTACTTCATTCAAAACCCAAATAACCATGGAGCTTTGAGTCAGAGCTGAAAATATTGAATGACTTGCACTCAGTCAGAATGGGGTTATGTGGATTTGAATGCAGTAAACTCTGCACAGGCCATATCTATGAGGACTGGAGAATAAGCTTCAACTTAATATTTTTAATACAGTGCACTCCCGTTATAACGAACACGGATATAACAAAATTCCGATTACAACGAAGTAAAAATTCAGGCCACAACATTATCCGCTCTATATATTTCTATTCTTTATTTGTTTGGTTATAACAAAATTTTGATATAAAAAAAGAAAACTGCCGGTCTCGAGCACTTTGTTATAATGGGAGTTCACTGTACATACAGTGCAATGTGCCACACATTTTACATCTTGGACCTTTAAATTTCTTGAACTTGTGCAGAGTTGACTGTACTTTGCAACCATTTTGACGACATGCTTCAATGTTCCGAACACTAACAGGCCAAAAGAGAGTAAATTGTTCACTACATTATAAAAGGCACAGGGATAAAGTTGTTCTCTCAAACTAAGTTGATTTCACTGATGTCATTGTTATTCCAATGTTTTATAGACTACTAGTAGACTCTATATTATTCTTGGATCGCATAAACATGTGAAGTATGTACAGTATAACCACAATTTCTAGGTTTTCGTGAAGTCCATTAAAATGAAACAACCAAATTTCTCCTCTTATACATGTAGAAAACGCGCACCAAGGTTCGACCTAGACCTCCCATGCCAAAATTTGACCGCATGGAAAAGCGTAGGTTTTAGCACTTTTACTTAGTTTACAATACATGTAGCCAGTGATCAAATTTTGGCAGCTTGTTTCATATTCCAGAAATTCACATGTGAAATCATTCAATCCACGCAACATCCTACAAAACAACCCCATTCTCAACTTGAATTGAACTTCCTATTCCTGTGCTGTAGCCTAGGAAAGTAGGCTGATACCAGCTGATCGTTATGTGCTAGACAATATTTTTATCATTTTTTTTTTTTTGTGTGTGTGTTTTTAAGAGGATTGGATATAACCCTCTTTTTGAGTTATCTCCGCATTCAGAGACGTAGACACGCTGACATCAACAAGCGTGATTTGAGCCTATGCTATTAATTGTCTGTGACATGACTACATGTACTAAAAGCACAATCATACACCCCGTCCCGATGCATGCAGCTGGGAATATCAAGGTTAACTTACACCAGCAGCAGTGCTACACAAGTTTATACGACAGGGACTAAGTAAGAGCTAAAACGCTCCTTCTCTTCACATCACACAAGATTAAGACACAGCACAGTAACTCGACTCACTTTCCCATGACTCTGACTGATTTCCCCTTCATACCAGTTGGCCCGAGGCTGTGAATTTCACTCAAACGAAAAATCTCTCCGTGGGGAGGCAGATGTGACGACATGGTGATGGTTTGCTGTCGATTTTGATGAGTAGAGGAAGCGTGCATCGGCCACCGGGTACGCGACACAAGTGCACGCGGCGGCGGCTCGGCTGCGGCGGCAGGCGGAGGGAGGCCGTGAGGTCGTACACAACCTGTCGGATGTATGCCAGAAGGTGGTCGTGATCAAGTAGGAAGTGTACGCACGGGGTGTTATGCAATCGCCAATCAACAGATCGACCACGCCCTGTAACTATCTATTACAAGTACGAGACAACTCATCCGGTAGCAAGTTGTACTCTAGTTGAAGTTGTAACTAGCTCTCCTTGTTCGGATATTCAACACAAAATGAAGTAGATATGAAATAGATTGGGCCTATATCCACCCACCTATTTATCTTTTATCTATCTATCTACGTGTATCTATCTATCTATCTATCTATCTATCTATCTATCTATCTATCTATCTATCAATCTATTTATCTATCAATCTATCTATCTATCTAGCACTATCTATCTATCTATCTATCTTTCTATCTATCTACCTATATATTGATTGATCGATTTATCTATCTATCTCTATATATTTATCTATCTATCTATCTATCTATCTAGCTAACTAGCTAGCTAGCTAGCTACGAACCTACCTACCTATATACTTAGGTATTTATCATTATCCATTCTGTCTATCTATTCATCTATCCATCAATTGAAGAGTTTTATCACAAAACAAGCTAACTCCATTCTTGTTCGGTTGAGATATTTGAGATTAAAGCTGCTAAAAAACAAAGAAAATAATATGAAAATGGGATATTTTCATGACTTCTAGAATATTCCTGATATGTCACAAGTGAGGTATTACTGGAAAGGTTTAATTTTGCTCTGATGATGGACTTACTATGAAATGTTTAAAAATGCTACTGAGCTCATTTTGCAATAAAACTCTTCAATTGTTTATCCCCTCAAAATGTGCCTATTGTATTCATTAAGAATATCATCCATTACAAAATTAATGAAGTTTCACAAACAGCATCTGGATTAAGCAAAAGTGCAGAAAGACTAGTGAAACACTCAGTGAAAGTTTGAAGTAAACCAGACAATAACTTCAAAACTTATATTGCATGTTTTGGTTTATTCTATTTGACACCCTCTCAGAGAGAAACTCTAAACAAATCTCAATTCAATGTCATATATAGTAGCAGAATGACTAATTGGCCATTGAGAAAAACAAGATACAGTAATTTCACAAGCATTCACATATAATATCTAGGGTAACAAACACTATCCTATATTCTGCTTCTCCAGAGAATATTATTATTGGAAGAATGGCACCATCTGTTTTGTTTTTCTGTTTAATGATGTTTCAAAGGGGGAGGGTCAATTAATGTCAATGGTTGAAGGAAAATATGAATGTTGAGGCACTGTTCACAGCCACCCCCCCCCCCCCCCCATACAGAACTTTGCACCACTTGACACTTGCAGAACATTGGCTGTGTCTTGGAGATAAAGGTCAAAGACAAACCCGGCGTGACTGCGGCTGGCACTTTATATGATATCTTCCTTCCTGATTCAAGTCAAGTCAAGTTTGTAAACATTTATTTTCCATCTTTTCATGTTGTAAATCACATACATAAAGTTGTACAAGGAAGGCAGAGCCTCAAAAAGCAGAGCTTGTGGTGAGCTGCCTAACAAAAACACACTACATCACAAACACAAGAAACAACAAAAACACAATATAATAGTAGTTCCCATTAAACAAGCCAATTTGAGCAATCAGAAGACCATTGATATGATTCAAACAATTTGCATTATATGCCTAAACAGTCAAGTTATCCTCTGTGTGGATGGCTAAAAGAAACATGGAATAAAGTATGTATATTAGATGTGGAGCATTTAACTCTTTATGTGCCAGGGTGGAAACCACCTGTGCGTCACAATATTCTGAGACACGAACGTAGTCCTGCTTCGAGAAAATATTGTTTTTCAAATCTATGTATTTTGCATAGATTTCTGTTGAACTGTCGATGCAGTGAGCAAAGTTGTAGAGAAAATGCAAAGCTTTGCATCGGTGTAAACTGTATAACTAATCTATAATTGCCTTTCTCTCAAATGCCCAGTAGCTATGTTGGGACTTTTGCACACAAAACAGTGACAGAAACTTAGAATTTACATGGAAATCTAGAAGGGAACACTGCTTGGTAGTCAATCGCCACATAAAATGCAAAATATATGTTAAGAGGAATGGAATCGCAAGAAACGTTTTCATTGTACTGTGGCATTTGGCGATTTATCAATCGGTTTGGGTGGGTTTGTGCGTTTGAGCGGAATATGTGAAGTTGGCACACCGTCGACCGAGTCGGGCGTGTGAACGTGGCACATAAAGAGTTAAAAAGATTACATATTCAACAACATCTGCATCATTCACCTCAGTGATCCCAAGTTTTCTTACTACAATTCATTCTGCACTAAGAAATCTATTTGCCAGTAGCTACAACACATACACACATTCAATATGGTGTTTTTTTCCAACCACAGGATTAGAAATGATATGGTTTGTTGCAAAAACTGATAAGTCAATTTTTGAAGATTTTGAAGTACGATCTCTGTCATAAAGTACAAAATAATACCTTTTAAATGATAAATTGGTCACTACATATAAAGGTATATTTTTTAAGTTATGGTCAAAAGAAGCAAACATTTTCTTATTATTCTCTTTATTTTCCTTGACCTTTAATCCCAAATATCTCCATTTGGCAAATATGGACTTATCGGTTTTTGCAAACAAACTCTTCATATACAAAGTGAAGTAGTAACATTTATATCTTTGTGCCATTCCCCATGTGACACATTTAATTCCTTCTAACCACCATCACATGTCACAAAAATGCAATCTTCAAGTTGAAAGGAAATTTTCAGAACATATCTTTCTGGAAACTGAAAATCAATTACATAATGGAAAACATGACAACATATGTTTGCACATAGTACGTTGTCTACAATAGACATCATCATCACAGGTGAAGCAATTCTTAAATAAATATCGGATCCAGCTATATGAACTTGAGAGAAAAATGACCTTCCCGATTACAAGAAGTTTTTAATATACTTGTAGAATATCTAAAAATTTGATACCAGGCAAGCATTTATCCTGCAAAAATAGAAAGTTTGATCAGTTCGATTTTTATTCATGAAGATTACTCTTCATTTCAAAGCCAGTCAATGTATATGTGCCGATTGTATTTTAGTGCGATCTAAGTCATCCAACACTATAACTTTACCACTCTTTCTTTCTTTTGTTTACATAAAATACTTTAAATACATGTACTACAAATGTGACCGTGCATCACAAAACAAACAAAACGTCACATGTTTTTCATATTTTCTGAAAGAGCAATTAATCTTCTTCTGTATCGTGCTAAAGTTTGGGATATCATAAAACAGACAGGAAATTGTGTCTTTTACCAGTTCTTCTCGGCACATTTTTGTAGAGCACTGTAATAAGGTGTGTCCTAAAGAGTCCTGTTTTCATTTCTTAAAAACCCTTTAATTGCACACTCCTAACTTTAACTTTCAACTCTAATAACTTAAGAAAAGATGCTACTGCTTTGAAAGTTGGCAGAAATCATGGACAAAGGGTTTTAATAAAGCATGCCCAATTTCAGATTAATCTGATAATCCCTTCATTGTTGTTGCTCCAATTGTTAACATCCCGTTTTTTGTCACATTCATTCACATTCACATTCACAGCTAGCATGGCTTGGTATAAGATTAGGCACTTGAATAGGCCCCTGTACTTCAGAGCCTCTTTTCTCAGTTCACACTTTTCCAGAGTGTGTGCTTTCTTTCAATATTTATGATAGACAGGTTTAGGAATGTCTATTTGAATTGAGTTATACATCATTTTAAAGCGTAAATTCTGCTCTTTCATAATCTGCCCTGAACTAAATTCCATGTCTGGCGACTTTTTGTTGGTTTTGTGGTGCAGGGTCACATGTCATTTTCCTCTTACGTCTGAAGATGTATCAGAAATGACATATCATTATTATTTTGTCTTTTGAGAAAGGGAAAAATCTGATCATCCTTCCAAACAAGTTGAAAGTGACATGCTGGCTGGTTACTTGCCTACATCAGTGTCAGTGCATAAAACATCATGGTCATATGATCAGGATTACCAGCCCTAAATCCTGAAGGATACCATGCTTAATAACCTACTAAGGACCAGACTGACACAAACATCTTGACGCTGATCCAGTCTTGTTGAAATTTTAGCTAATTTGATTCTTCATTTCACCATTTTTCATTCACTTACAAATTCCTTGTGATTTCCTCTTGAAATTCATTATAACCCTGCATATCTGAGATAATATTATTTATCAATTCAGTCAATCCAGTCTTGCTAAGATCTGTACAAATTTATCGCTTCATTTCATCAGTTTCATTTATATACAAATTCCTTTCTCTGTTATTTCTTATTTAACCCGTTGAGGACAAGTTCTGAGTATACTCGTGTAGGTGTCTATGGGAAATGTGTGTTGTAGTAAAATCAATCCGTCCTCAAAGGGTTAAGCTCAATATTACCATGCAAATCTTAGACATACATTTTACCAAAGGTACAATGGATGTGTTGGTGCATTTGTGTGCTGCTAAATAGAAAGGACTTACCCAGTAGGGCTATCTATCATTTTCTTCAAGTAGGTTACTCATCCAAACATTCAACACAATTCTTCAATATTGATTTGCTGTGTCTGTAAAGACTGCGAGAGTGATGATGTCACAATGCTTTGTTCAAACATGGTTAGCAACCATTGAGTTCATACATATTCAGGCTATGTGAGGTTGTTTAGAACCAGTTTCCATGGCAATGAGAGGTTATGATGTCACACTTTGTTACTCTTTCATGCCAAAGTTTTCAAACATCAGATCAAAGTCTCATTCAATGCCAACTAGACTCACTCACTCAACACTCCAACCCCTTTTCACAGATTAATGCTACGTTTACACCATGTTCCTGGTGGCCATGGCCGATCACGTTTCAGGCCATTGTGAACAAAACGGGTCAGATGTTAGACAATGCAGGGAGACAGGATGAGCAGGTGACAGGCAATCATTGCTACGAATGCTGTGTCAGATTTTTGAACTGTCAAGCTGCTGGATGAGAAACTTAGTAAGCCATAGTACAACAGGGTAATCTTAACAAAATGTGATAGTACATAATAGGCTGGAACAAAACTCACAGGTGGTCCATAGTGGGACGTGACGGGATGCCTGACCAGATGCCGTGAGATATGGCATCTGATAGCTACATGTTCACAAGAACAAGGATACCCTCATAACAAAACTAGCATACTAAGGGGGGCGGAGAAGAATATGACACCTGCTAATGGCACACTGCATTCGGGCAAACTGGGCTGCTGTGGCCGCCGGGAACATGGTATAAATGTAAGCATTCAGAAAGAGATGTCACTTTCATCCTTCCTCATAATCATCAATTTTAAATGACAACAAAACAAGTAAGCAATTAGAGACATAAAATGTGAATTTTCTCTCATTTACACTTATCTGAAGCATGACTGTAACATGGCAATCAAATTGCTCTCACTGGAAACCGAATAATATAACAAAAAGATAATTCATCCTGCCTCAGCACTCAGATTTTGAATTGATTGAATCATCTGAATAAAATGACAGGGAAAATGGTCATTTTAATATTTATGCTTGGCATAGCTTTTAACAAATTTGCAGCACTTCAACATGCCTTAACCACATGTTGCAGCTACAATGTAGTATGCTTGAGTGAATGGCGGATAGAAAAATACTCACTATCTAACTATACCAGATTCTGAGAACATACACTGTGTTCACAACATATTTTGCAGTTGACTGATATTTACCAAATTAACATGAAAAAATATTGCCTCCTGTAACATAGATAAATGTCAGTCATTAGGGAGAAATGGCTAACCATGCTTTTGTAAAAGTGATAATACCTTGCATTCCATTGCCCTGATTCTCCGTAGAGAATTTTACCACTTGCAAAACTGTCTTACAAGTCTACATCCACAAAATGTTTACTGTAAGTGCACAAATTTTTTTGCAGAGCTTTAATTCTTGCGCATTTCGTGCCATTTTTGGCAAGTGCAAATTTGAAAACCCGCAAACATCTTCACAATTTCCTCTGCACATTTTAAATGGGTTGACAATCATGCAGCGAAAATTCATGAACCCACGTATATGATTTTGAGCTGCCCAGCACGAAAAATGAATTGTGCAAAAATATGGACATTTACAATTATGTGGTACAAAGTATGTGAACTACTACCACTAAAGCCTGAAGCACTCAGCAAACGTAGATGTCCTGGGGTCCCTTTCAAGAAAGTCTTCTGAAAGACTTTTTGCTAATAAGACACACTTATGTGAGACTTCAAGAAATGGATTTTACTTCTCTTTGAAAGTCTCTCATAGCTATATATGAGTGACTCTGGCCATGCGGAGATTTATGTAAAGAATTCCATGTAATGACTTCATGAAATGGACCCCTGATTTGGGAATTAGTGAATTCTCCAAGCCTGATACATTCAGAACTTGTCGTATTTCATTTCAACAAAGACACAAGATTTTGTACAAATGCTGGCCACAAGATGCATGTACATAGAGTTTGGAAAAAAATTTACTATTTACTACTATGTGTCAGAATTACTATTTTTTACTAATTTACTATGACACATAGTAAATTATGAATCAAAATGCAAACAGTAAAACGATGTATGCTTCATATAATATTTGATACAATGAATTTGGAAACCTTGCGTGATGAAATGTGAACAGGAGGTAGTTACAGAGGTTAGAAACACAGAGATATACTTAGTATAAATCTCTTGTGATTAGATATTAGATTTCTAACACTTTAACAAAAGTAATATTGTCTATATATGAACTAAATCTGTCTATGCTGCCAAGATTTTGTTTTGACCATTGGGGCTTGTGGCATCCTCCAGGTAAAAGGGTAGTAAGTCACACATTGGTTTGATCCCTTCATGGTGACATGCATCCATTTGACTCTTTCCAGTTGTTACAAGGTTTATTTAATCCTTGAATGGTCATTAACTTGCTGCATGTGTTTTTGTTTCAATTTTTGTTCTCGTAGACTGATTCCGTACTAACACTACACCAACAGTTTTAAGCATAGTTCATAAATAGCAGGCGTTGATATCTGAGAGACACAAATAACATTCATGTTTTAATACAGATAAATTCTGACACATAGAAAACAAATATTTAAGCACTTTTTGGTCAATTTGATACCATGAAGTGAGTGTACTAGAGAATTCCTTCATTCTTCTTTTTCTTACAAAATTCAATCAAAATTACAAGTGAGAATGAGTCAAAAAAGCGCAGGAAAATCTTTTTTTGGTCAAATATACATACTTCTTGGACTCACCTCACATCTACTGGACTACCATGGGGCCTTGACTTCACTACTCTTACACATCAATACAAATATGACCTTTGGCTCCCTTCAAATGGAGATAAAGAAATGATACACATGTAAAAAAAAAAAAAAAAAAAAAAAAAAAAAAAAAGTCACTTTGCTCTTAGCCTTTGTTGAGGCCCTCTCGCTGTAATGGGTGAGTAAAGCAAGCTCAGCCGAACGCTACAGCGCAAGGGTCTTTTGAGATCTGCTTCACACATTATCATTCATGACACATTAACCCTACTAAATATTCACGTTAACAGGTTCCGGTCGACCAATGGAATGGCGCGCTATCCACATCCTCCGTGTTGCCGCTGTCCTGCCTGCTCACATGTATCACTGACCACCAATGGAGGTCTGTAGCATGCATTTGCCGTATGCAAATCGGGCAGACAGACACGCTGATTGGTCGACTTTGGCTCCCCGGGGAGCAAAAGTCGGTAATTCAAAGGTCTAACAAAAGGATGCTAAGCAGATCTCAAAAGGCCCTCGTGCAACCCCACTCAGCTGAGCTCTCTTCACTACACAGCGAGAGGGCCTTGACAAAAGGCTACTTTGATCTATACTTGAGTGACTTGCACTCTACACTGCAATTCCCATGACATTCCCCACAAATGGTTGCCATAGATACAACATTGATGTCATCAATATCAGCCAATCAGAATCAATCTGCACCAATGGACAAATGTTTGATATTTCTTTTTGCTGTACATTTGAAACTAGTACTAGAATGCCCCGATATCTCTGTGATAAATAAGTGCTTCGCTTCGGCTTTCACTTGCACATTTGTGAGAATAAAGATCTCAGCATGTATCTTGCCCATTCTTACTGTCATACGATAATTGCACATGTGCAGCTACAGAAGGCCTACCATAGACAAAGATGCTGGAATCATATTTCTGCAAAAGAAAACCTCAAATAATATAGACCATGTTTTATCATTTATTCAAAAAAAAAAAAAAGGATGTCTGTGCTGCATCCTTTTTAGTTTTGCTTTGGTAAAAAGTCGTGAGCTGAAATGTCACACAAACAGAATTACGTAAGAGAAGAGGCCAACATCCATTATTTTCCCTTCATTCAATTCACACTTTCACACTAAGAAAGGTAAAGTGGGTACAAGGTAGGAAGTCCCCTAAGGAAAATCACTTACAAAACCACATCTACATTGTACTTCAAGGAATTGGTAGCTTTCATTTACACAATCTTTGCATGCTACCATGTGACAAATAGAATGTTTTTAAATAAATCATTTTTCAGGTGTCTACAGTGATGAAAACAAAACTGCCGCAGGTTATTATTAAAGGATGTCAAAAAAGTGAACGAAGGTTACAAGACATTCTCTGTAGTGTTATATGTGTGGGTGTGTGCAGGGAGTGGAAAAGGAACAGAAAGGGAAGAATATAAATGGAACCTGTTTAGTAACAAATTAAAATGTATGCATACATAATCAAGGTTGTCTCAACAAGACAAAAAATTACAACAAAAAAGAAAGAGAAACAAAACAAAACAAAAACACCTCTTTGCAGCTGGCCAAGAATGGCAATCACAATGTACATAAGTTGAATTCCTGAAGTACTGAAATGTATTTGATCAACACAAATGAATTTGAAAAGCTTGTTTCTGTGTCCAGAGGAGGGAATTGAAACTGAACTTTGATTTGAACATCAGGGGCGGATCCAGGAATTCCATGAAGAGGGGGCGCCCTTACAAAATTAAAGGGGGGGCGCATGCACCCCATTCCTAATTTTTTTCTTTTATTTCTTCTGTTTAAACAAAGTTTAAAGGGGGGGGGGGGGCAGGAGCCCGATTTGACCCCACCTGGATCCGCTACTGAAACCGCCACTGAACATGGTGGTGAATCAGTCTACTCATGAGCAGCACATCCTGTGGGCGTTTTCCTCAAGAATACCTCATAATCTAATGCAAACATATCACCAGTAAACTGAGATTAGCCCATGCAGACGTCAGTCTTGAACAAAGTACAAGTTCATTCCTGCACATTGTTTGTCTTACAAATGTTTCCGCCAAATATTGATACAACCCTATCCTTACACTGAACCTCAACCTTGCAAATTTTTTCTTTTCTTTTTTTCTTCTTAACTTTGCATACCCTCGGTACTGAGCATTGTTAAACTGCTCACTGCTAGAATGCAGAATATTATGTTTAAATATACATGTTGACGATCATCAGACAATACACTCAGAGTAATTGGAAACAATTCAACCGCTCTGTGATAAAACAATGCAAGCAGATCTCCTTCAGGGAAACCAATGGGACAAGCAATATCATATTCAGACTTTCAGTTTCACTTTGCTAATTACAGAAAATATTGGAGCCCAAATTTTACCAGTTGGGTCATAAAATCTCCTGCGGCCTGCAAACAAAGGCATGCCATGGTTAGGGATGAAGAAAACATCAGTAAAACCACTCCACGAGTGAACCACATCAGTTAAAGGTGAGGATTTGCTTGTAAGCATCTTTCTACATAACCTTTTATAGACAATTTCTCAAAGGTTGATTGCAAAAAGTAACCCATTGAAGATTAGTCCCAAGTATTGACCGATTCTGTGACGCGCTATGTGTATTTTTGGCATGGGCAGCGCCATTACTGCGGTGTATCATCCGACCCCCCCCCCCCTCTCTCCCCACCCCTCTTACGCGCGCAGAATGAAAAACTGATGCATAGTTGTTTTAGCCAATGGGCATCTCGTACTGAGTGCGCGAATGCTTGCCTAGTGCGCGAACCTTTGTTACAAGTGCGCGATAAACATGTTGCCCGTGGGGTGGGGGGAGAGCAGGGGGGGTCGGCTGAGACACCGCAATTTGAGCTCATGGCTGCGCCCAGTGCCATAAAATGTCTGCTGCCCTCAACGAACCCGAATCGGTCAATACTTGGACTGGCGCTTTTAGGAATCGAGTGCTAAAGCAAAATCAGCTCATACTCAACGGGTTAAAGTACAAGTAAGTGGTGATATTTTTTCACCAAGACATCTTGATAGTTTCCGGGAAATAAGTTTCATTACCGAAGCTCCTCGGCCTTTACATGACGAGGCTTAGCTCTAAGGTCATGTGATACCAATGTTACACTTACTATCTCTTTCTGTTGTGTATGTGTTTATGTCGACAGGTTACAAGGCCATAAAAAACCCCAGACACAGTTTCATGTGTGCAGTCAAAACCAAGCTTTTCAATTCTACTGTAAAATGCCCTCATACAAACACTTCCTATTTCTGTTGTGCTTGATGTAGTTTGTCTGAAGGTTATGGGGGGGGGGGGAGGGGAGGGGAAGTTGATGCGTGTAATTGTATGTAATTGTAACATGATGACTCAACTCAATTTTCTGTAGAGAAAGAAAACAGTTGTGAATTGTGAATGTGTCAATGACACAATTTTGAAGGCTAGGAAGTTGATGTAGTCAGTTAATTGGTGAAGCTATGGAATATGCAGACCAGCTGAAGTCTAATCTATGTCTTAAAAATCGGTGACTAATTTTTTAGTGCTTTATTTTTGATATGGCAAAATTTGAACATTTCATGTCGTTGTTCATTAGTGTGACACTACAGTAAATTTTGTGCGGTCTATTATTTTAATACAAATATACAAATATGTATGAGAAAGGTGTTGAGTTATTGGCTCATCAATCCCTGTAGAGTTGCCAGAGTACACTCACTTCATGGTAAACAATTCATAAACTTTAATAATTTACTACTACAAGTCCCCGTTTTTATGTGAATGCTCTGAGCCACCATGTTTTATCTCTTCTGTCGTTGTCGACCCTTCCGTCGGCGCTGCGTCTTCTTGTGTGGAATCTGTAGTTTCTGAAACGAACACAAAGAAATTCGGAATTAGCATTAAACCCAACATGAAAATCAATACCCTAATGTGTTCTTGATAATGATAAATATTACAGATGGTTGGATAGAAAGAAAGAGGTACAGATAGAGAGATGGACAGACGGATAGACAGATATACAGATAAACAGATAAGCAGATTCACAGACTGAACATAAAAACAAATTAGTCTGACAGATATAGACAGATGGACAGGTAGTCAGACAAACACACAAACAGACAGATAGACATATATACAAAGAGCCAGATAAAGAAAGAGATAGACAGATAGAAAAAATGGATATACAGACAGAAGGATAGATAGAAGGGTAGACAAGTGTAGGAGACAGAAAAATATGATCTTCAGTGATATTAACCTCAGCATCATGGTTAGTAGATACTGAACTCCAGTCAAAATCTCTTAGTGCTGAGACATTAATCTCTTTGTAAAACAGCTACAAATTATTTCCTTTACAGAGAACATCAACAAAAAAATGGGATTTTTCTTTTCTCTCCGGCATGTGCTATAACCATAAATCATTTCCCTATCAGAGTAATAAAACTGAAAAATGGAACAACACATATCCCTTTCCTCAACAAATTTTCCTCCAAATCAAACATATTCGGTGAACAGATCTTTTTGCCCTATATTGTTAAATCCAAATTTCCTGAAGAAAAAAATATAGTACAGAGATGATAGTCTGATTACATGCACTTCAATTACCCGTAAAATGGGTCAATAACTAGTTGAGGGAATGTGTACTGTAAAAAAGAATGCATATTATGAAGAATTTTCCTTATATTTTCTTTATACAGTTGTTCTCAATCCACATACAGTTCGACCTCGATTATCCGGCCATGTCAGGACTGGCGCTCATCCGAATAAGCGAGTTGGGCGGATATGGGAGACACAATGTTAATGTATATAGCTGCTGTCCAAGCTGCCGTCCCAGTGCACTGGCAGCTAGGCAGGTAGCGTACCCCGCAACGGTGGTGTAATCTATGCTAGCCTGCGCAAAATTGTAGTCCCTTACTTTTACGATGATAATGTGGTGTGAATTTATGTTAGTTCTGTCGGGAATATTGTAGGTAAATCATGTGAGTTTTGTAGAAATTTTAATTGACTTTGAAGTCACTGTTTTTTCTCAATTTTTGGATGAAAAAAAAAGTCCTTCACTGCGTGAACGCGTCCGGATAACAGAGATTTCCTGATAAAAGGAGGCCAGATAATCGTGGTCAAACAGTACATATTTTGATTTTATTTTCCTTTAAATGCAGCATGAGTGATGTGATATTCAGAAATTATTGTATAGTCATTCACTCTGCTATTAACCACAGGTAACATATCTGAAATGGCAAGGATGGGAAAAGGGGTTTATCTTGACTGGATTTGCACTATGGCTTCACCTTTAAACCATCAAGGCTACCTACTCCTATTATTCACACTATATCAGTGGGGCCATACTTCTTGTTGCCAATTTGAGGATTTACCTTCTGCAGGTGCTTCTAATTGTAAAGGCTCTTCTAGTTTTTTCTCTTCCTCCCCTTCGGTGGGTGTGGCTTCAGTAGGCTCTTCCTCCTTTTCGGTGGGCGTGGCTTCAGTGGGCTCTTCCTCCTTCTTTTCCTCACCCCCTCCCAATTCTAATGTTTCTGGTATTTCCTCTGTAACTGTTTCTTTTTCTTCTTGGCCCTCTTCTGGTGGTGGTATAACAACTGTGTGGGTGTGATGCAGAAAAAAGAAATGCTATGAATATCACTGCAAAAATATGTACACTTGGGTAAGAACAGATGTTAGCAGTTAACCCGTCGAGGACGAGTCCCAGGTATACTCGGGCAAGTGTCTATGGAAAATGCATGTTGCAGGAAAATCAGCCCGTCCTCAACGGGTTAAATTTACTCACTCTAGCTTTGTTTCACAAAACAATGAAGATGGTCACTCCATGTAAATCAATGTCATACGTTGTTGTTTTTTTGTACATTCAAGTACTGTATATTTATATGCCAAATTTTGTTTAGGTTTTTGAGGGTTTTTTTTTTTTTTTTTAGGTGTTTAGTTTGGCAAATTTTGTGGATCAGGTGCCATTTGCGAATTTAAAGACAAGCAAAAAAATTGTCTCTTATCCCGACATGACTGTGACGTACATGCATACATCTCTCCATTCAGTACTTATTCCATGATCGCGTATTTAATCACTTGCAAAATCGTAGGGAAGTCCCGATTTGCAAAATAATTAGACTCACAAAATATATGGCATATAGTACATATGCTGCAACCTTAGCTGTCTGTAAAGATATCTATTACAGAGAAAATACTGAAAGAGGAAATAAGAAAAAGGGAAAGTCTTCAAACCTTTTTCATCTGTCTCTCCTTCCTTTGCTCCCGTCTCTCCGTTCCCGTTCCCGTTCCCGTTCCCGTTCCCGTTCCCTGCACCATCCTCCGTTTCCGTGGCGTTAGCCTTAGTCTTGGTCTTGGTCTTCTTCTCCTTCTTCTTCTTGGGCGGGTTCTTGGCCTTGTTGACGAGGTACCGCACCTCCCGCTCCAGGGACATCAGCTTCTCTTCCATATCACTGATGAGCATCACCGGTTTTTCCGTCAGCGGCGTCCGGTCCTGTTCCTCCGACTTGGTGGTGAACCACTCGTTGGTCTCATTGTAAGCTTTCTCCAGGAGATTCACCTCCATTTTTGAGTAGAGAAGATCCACCCCCGTCAGGTTCTTGGCAGCCAGTAGGAAGTGGTAGGATGCATTGAGGGCATTCTTTGATGCAGCTATCAGCTCCGGCCGCCGGCGGTACTCCTCGACGCGGAACTCGAGGTCCTTCGTGAGCTTCTTTAGTGCCTTGAGCTTGTCTTTGTACACCTGCCCGGAAAGAGAAAACTGATTTGAAGTCGGATGCAACCAAGAGTCCTTCAAAATGATGACATTCTTCCGTTGAGTGATCAGAGTTTTAGTAGTAGCCATGACAAAAGAAATCATCGGCATACATACTCAAGCAGGATTTGAACCTAAGACCTCCTGATCACTGGACAGGCATCATCTCCACCAGACCACCAAGCTTTCGCCCCAAAGCTAGTGCTGGATCTAATCGTTACAGCATGCAGCAGGTACTGCATAATATTCAAATTGATGAAATTCTTCTGTCAGCCTGTTTTGTTGTAAATAATTGACAAATTGTCCTACATTGACGTAAAATCATTTGCGTCGATGTAGGGCAATTTGTCATTCAGTTGCAACCATAAGTTTTTCATCTAAGTGTCATGCAAACCTCATGGACCATGAAATCATATTACTAACACACACACACACACAAAAAGGATCACGCCTGAGATTTGAACCCATGTCTCCTACCACTTTAAGAGATTGTACAGTTTTGGTTGAGACCTAACTTCAGGTTTTAAACATTTTTGGGTGAGATAATGAGAAACCCCTTATGAAATATGAAAGAGTATGTAATTCCAAGAGGAATTCAACATTCATTTGATGAAGATTGGTTTGTAATAGTCAAGATACCCAAAAAACAAAGCAATCCAAATAAAAGGTGGGACCCACCTTTTATTTTTGGATATATCAGCCATTCCAAAACCAATTTTCATCAAATAAACTTTGAATTCCTCTTAGAATGGTATGCTATGTACTATTTCACAAGTGGTTTCTTGGTATCTCGCAAAAAGTTAAAAGCCCAATCCTCATCTCCACCAATATTATACCATCCCTTTACACTATCAAATGAACTAAAGCCACTTCATGGCAGTGACATGATAAACTTGGCACAGATATCAAGTGCCTCCTCCTTTAACCCTAAAAGGGCCGGGGGGGGGGGGGGGGGGGGGGGGGGGGGCGGAATCCGCCCCCCCCCCCCTCGACGTTTCGCGCTATAATTCTATTACGCGAGAAGGCCTCGTCGCGAGGCTTCTTGACTTTGTTTGTTCAAGTCTCGCGCAACTTTTGAGACCAAATTTGCGACGTCCGCACGTACTTTTGCGAAGCCACGCCCATTTTTGTAACGGAATGTCGCCCCAAAACGGGCACAATTTTGTGATTTTGTGTACATTTCCTATGGAAAACAGTGCTCTGTCGTGAAAGTCATAAAAACCTGATTATTTTTACAATTAATCACTTTCATTGATTAGTTTTGTGCTAATTATGGTAGAAAAGTGGTCAGTGACAATTTCCAATGAAAAAACAAAGAAAAAACAAAAGTTGAAAAACAAAGAAATACATAAGAAATTCTGAAAACAATAAAATACATAAGAATTGAAATGAATTTTGGAAGTTTTTGTGATGTACAATCGTTGAATATGCTGCAACAGATTTACAGACCAAAAATTAGACTCTCAATGCTTTTAATTAGGCTAAAATATGATCTTGAGCTTAATTTGCATAATTAATTAATTAAAATTAGAAATTGATTGTTTCAAAAAATCTTATGACACAATCTTGTAGATTATGACGCAGGTCTCACGCATGCAAGATTTCATCGCGATCGCGCCACCGATGGCCGAGATCTCAGGGGGGGGCGGAATCCGCCCCCCCCGGCCTGAGCATAGCCAAAAAAGCCCGGCCCCTTTAGGGTTAAATCATTCTCTCTGGATTTTATTGATGATTCATTAGTGTCCAGGATGACAAATTACATTCAAGAAGAAACTTGCACAGAGACAATTACAGATTTTGCCTGTCATGGTCATATTGTGAAAGTTAAGCCCACCGCACACTATACGATCTGACCGGTTGTACGACCTTAAGACAAGAAGTGTGATATTACCAGTCTTGCCAGTTTCCAGTCATACGACTGAGTCTTAGTGCCAGTCGTAGAGATTTGACATGTTGAATTTCCATGACTGGTCGTGAGACCCAGTCGTATGACCTGGCAACACACATTATATGATCAGACAACACAAGTAGGCCTCCGACTGTTCTGGCTTCAGTACATTTTACAAATGAGTATAGAAGTGCATGCAGTGCGCATTGCGTGCACTTCATTATGCTCTGCATAATACAGTTTTATGCAGAGCATAATGAAGTGCACGCAATGCGCACTGCATGCACTTCTATACTCATTTGTAAAATGTACTGAAGCCAGAACAGTCGGAGGCCTACTTGTGTTGTCTGATCATATAATGTGTGTTGCCAGGTCATACGACTGGGTCTCATGGTCATAAGGTCGTATAGTCGTGAGTCGTATAGTGTGCGGCGGGCTTAAGTATGAAGACCAAATGTTTTCCCAACCTTGGCGGTGACATCAGGCTCTTGGTCGTAGAGCCAATCAGATGCCTCGCTGAGTTTAGTCTTTAGCTCCTCCCTCTCCTCCTCAGTGGAGCACTTCTCATAGTCCTCCTCGTACAGCTTCTCCTGGGCATCAAAGATGAAGGACTCCAGGCTGTTCAGCGTCCTCTCTCGCTCCTTGCGCTCCTCCTCCTTCTGCCGCAGCTCCTTCAGTCTGGTGGAGTGAGTGGAGGGAAAGATGGGTGAATGGTGTCTGGATAACATTCAAGGTTAATCTCTATACAAAACTAAAGAAGCACTCTGAGAGCACAGACCTCCGGCAAGCAGCTACTTTCCACTGATGATCTTGTTCTTCCATACAGATCAGTGATTTCTGCTCACACATATGCATGCTGAAAATAACCCAATTTCCCAATATAGAAGCCTTTGTTACGTCATACACCCTACTTTCCACCGATGATCTTGTTCTTCCATAGAGATCAGTGATTTCCGCTCACACATATGCATTCTGAAAATCACCTGATTTCCCAATATAGAAGCCTTTGTTACGTCATACACCCTCAGCTGTGTGGCGCGTCTCGCCCCAACAGAAACGTGAACATGCACTTTAGTGTAAGTATGAAAGCTTCAAAAATGTGCAGCTTGACCTCCCAAGTTCATTGGCAATACATGCCAAAATATCAAAAATCCTTCATAAAATCCATAAACGTTTCTGGATCACTACCAAATATTTAATTTTCTGTTCCTTATGTCATTCGCACCCTTTTCTTGCAAGTTTCATCCAAATCCGTGCACAACTTTTTGAGTTATTTTGCACACAGACAAACAAACCAACAGGAATGAAAACATAACCCTCCCTTGGCAGAGGTAAAAACAACAAAACAAAACAAAACCATTGCTTGTTTCAGTCACATGACCAAATGAGCCTGGAGAGACCTGCATACTGACTCATGCCCTGTGACTTGTGACCAAGACTCACTTGTTCTTGGAAGCCTTCTTGCTGTCCTTGCTGGGCATCTGGAGGTCAAGGGTCGTGACCTCCATGGTGATATTCTCTTTCTGGGTCACCACTTTGGGTTTGGTCTCCTTCTTTTCCTCCGCCTTCTCAGCCTCCTCCTTCTTGGTGGTTCCCTCCTCTCCCTCTCCATCGGGTTTCTTTTCCTCACCTTCCTTCTCCTCCTTCTCCTTATCTCCTTCCGGTGTCTGAAGGGGCAAGAGTGAGAAATAATTACAGATGCATTTATCAGGGCCCTATTTCATACAAAGCTGATACTCATGCTGGAATGGCAATTGTCACAGTAATAGATGGGTTCGGGGTGTTAACTTCCATGAAGATAACCCACACGGTGAATTCCGTCTTGTCCCAATCGGATTTATTGTCAGAGTGAAACATGTTGCACAATGCACAATGTATGCATGCATGTGATATACAGCGTATTGTATGAAAAGCCATTGTATGGAAAGCCAATGTTGTATCAAAATATCTAACAGTAATGACAAAAATCCAGCTTCCTGACTGGTTGTTTCTCTAGGAAGTTGCCATTCCAGCAAGAACTGCTATAATCCTATTATGGAGCCCTATGTCAGTGTTCATATGACATGATCGATTGCAGTCCTTTCTTTGCGTAATCCTTTACCGGCTACACATGTTGAGTATTTTATGAAGGCATGACTGTATTTCCTGAAAGTTCCCATAAGAATTAGAGATTTATCTTCACTTCCAAAAGCAGTACTTGTGAAGAATGAACGTATTTTCTCTAAGATTTACCATAAAAACTAGAAATTTATCTTCAATTTCAAAAACAGTGGATGTCATCCTCTCAAACCCTACAAATGCTGAGTTACTTGTGAAGCCAAGACTTCAACTTTCTCAAGATTTGCCATATGAACAAGAAATTCATCTTCACTTTCAAAAGAAGTTGAAGTTCATTGAATACCTGTTCATCTTCCCTTTCTCTTCCAAGAGGTAAATAAATTCAGGGTCTAGGGCAATTACTCCAGACCCTTTCCCTGACCTTATCCCTAATCCTAACCCTAAGCCAAACTCTAACCCTAAACCGAACCCTAATCAATTGCCCTGATACGATAAATTAAATCTGTCTAATAATATCTATTCAATTTGGAAGTGAACCTAGATATGCTTTCCTTCCAAGATACTATCACTAAACTGATGTCTATCCAAGATCCTCATAACATTTCTGAGAAAGACGATCCTTCATATTCATGAAATTCTTCCATCGAGAGGTTCTTTACTTTGATGTAGGGCAATTTGTAAATCAGTTGCAAAGACAATCTTTTTAACAAAATTTAAAGAACTAATTTCCACCGAATATATTGTGAGCAATCATTTTCAAAATGATGGGTGAGGAATGCATGCACACCTACAGTGTACTTTACCACAAACCAGTATCTCTACAGTAAGACAATTTTTTGGGTCAGTAACACAAAATGAAAATGCAAACAATCCACCAGCCCACTGAGGACTAACTGATTTTACAATAGCATGCATTCCCATAGATACCTTCCTGAGTATACTCAGGAGTAGTCTTCAACACGTCAAGTACTGTGATAGGGTGACTTTTGTGTACTTAGATGTTGAGAGATGAGAGAGAGAGTCAGACATGTCTTGCTCTGTTCAGGTCTGAGAGCAGGCATGGGCTATCCAGCCATCTTGTCAGATGGAAAATGAACAAACAAACAAACAAACAAACAAACAAACAAACAAACAAACAAACAAACAAACAAACAAACAAACAAACAAACACGTCTCCTTTATTCCAGCCAGCATGGCTGATTATATAACATCATACAGTGTATTTACAGTCATGGGATGAAGAGGGTGGGTGGCAGAGGAAGTGAGATGAACAAGTGGTGGTGTTTATGTGAGGTAATGAAGCATGGTGGTGGCTGGAGAAAGGAGTGTCAGGTTGACCGTGAGAAAGACAGGATAGAGTGATCAAAGCAGTGATGGCGAGATGAGAACATGTGATGGTACAATTCAAGCTCCTTGGTATACTGTATACGCTGAATATTTCACGAGGTTTTTATTTTCGCGAATTTCGCGAGTCAGCTACTATTCGCGAAATAAAAAACACACAAAAATATTGACTCTGATCATGACATAAATGCAACGTACGCGTACACATTTCTCCGTTCAGTACAGGACTCCATGATTGCGAATTTAACCACTAGCGAAATCGTCGGGAAGTCTCGATTTGCGAAAATTTAGACTCGCGAAATATATGGCGTATACAGTAATATATTTACACACAGACATAACAGTGACAAACCTGTTCTCCCCCTTCTGCCTTCTCCTCTGCCTTCCCAGCATCCTCTGCCTTCCCATCATCCTCTCCTTCCTTTCCATCAGCCCCTTCTCCATCTTCCTGCTGGTCCTGGGTATCGCTAGTTTCCTGTCCAGCTGTTTGGTCGGTATCCCCTTCATCCTGGTCCTTGTCTGATGCTCCATCTTCTGCCTGTCCTTCCTCCGAGGTCGTCTCAGGTTTTTCCTCCTGTCATACAAAATGGGAAAGCGAAAAATTAGATTCTTCTTTTAGAGCCGGATGTCAACTACAAGATTACATGATCATAAAATAGAAAAAAAAAAAAATCATTTTCTATTTTTAGTAAATTACTTATGCAAATTTATGCATGAAATCATATTTTCACCTGTAACTCCATTAAAAAGACTGAAGGATTGCTAAATTTTTGTGTCAGACAAACAATTTTCTTGCAAAAAAAGAGCACAATCAATATCAATTACCTTTGATTTTTATTGTTTTGTTAATTTCTAATGCATCTTCAGCATTGTTTTTTAACCTTTTGATTTTTTTTTTCCCAAGATTTGTTGCAGGCACTTTTTCAAGCTTATCTACATTAGAATTGATTAATTTCAATGAATAAAAGTTGAAATAATCTAATTCATAGCAATTTAAAAAAAAAACAAACCCAACAACAACAATTTGCATTGGATATGCACACAATATCATAAATTTGAGCTGTTTTCGGGTCGACATGCATACGCAAAACATTACATAACATCAAAACGGTGTACCCGGACGTTGCAAATTTGGTCTCAAAATATGCGGTAGACTCCAATTAAAAAAGTCATGAAATGACACGGCAAAATCTTTGCACTTCGCAGAATCATATCTTCAAAGTTAATATAGGGTTAATCTCTCACCTGATCTGCCTCTGTCTCACTCTCCGATCCGCGCTCCTCTTCCTCCTCTGTTTCTGTCTTGGTATCCTCATCGTTGGTGCCGCTTGATCCTCCAGAGAAGAAGCGACTGATGGTGCTACCGAGCTCTGAGATGGGGAAAAAGGAATAGTTCTCATCTTGAATGGCTTGATTCTTGTCTGTTCAGCTGGTAATAAAGCCCACTGAGAATTCAAAGACAGAATCATTACTATGGAAATGGGAGGGAAGAAACTTTGTGAAGACCTTCAAGTGCATTTCCACAAACAAAATACATCATGTTTCTTCTAACTTGACCTTAAGCTTAAAAAAACGTACTGGAATTTTGAAATTTCTCAAGTTTTCACACAATATTGTATTGGTCACATCCACATAGTGCATTTGCAAATATGGAGAAATAATGATGATAACTGCTTACATCTCTCCCACAGTATCCGTACTGAAAAATTATCATCAAACCAAGTTTCGGTCATAAATTTAGCGACAGTCGCCCTTCGCACTAACACCCATCAATGTTAGGCAAGTACAACACATCAAAGTTTTTTTTTTTTGTTTTTTTTTACAAAAAGGAGACACTAGAATAGTACACATTCACAAATTTCTTGAATAAACAAAAAGTGGGGAAAACAAAAAAAGGAAAGAAACTCTTGTTTGACTCACTGGCCAGCGTGGATTGTTCCTCTTGGGTCTCATTGTCAGTCACGTTCTTAACCGTTTCAAATACAGATTCCACCTGGCGATAGAAAGGATCACTTTTTATTTAATCTACACACAATAACATACATGCATAATACATATCTCAATGATTTGTGAAGTAGACTACCTTTAACCCTAACTAGGCCGGGGGGGGGCCTCCGAGGCCCCCCCCTCGACGTTCCACGCGATGTATCGCTAATGTGAAAAGCTATCGCCGCGACGTTTCATGACTTTTTTCTGTCGAGTCTCCCGCATCTTTTGACACCAAATTTGCGATGCCCGGGCGCGCGGTTACGAAGTTTCGCATAAATATGTACATGCATGTCAGACCAAAAATTGCTCAAAAACGTGAATTCGTGTACAATTTCAATGGAAACTGTGCTTACAGTCAAATTTCATGAAAGCATGATTATTTTGGGGTTTTATCGATTAAAATCAACTAATAACATATTTTCTCGTTCAGAACATTGTCGCGGACAAGTTTCATCGAAAAAACAATGAAAAACATAAAGTCGAAAAAACAAAGAAAT
Source organism: Diadema setosum (assembly GCA_033980235.1). Lineage (NCBI taxonomy): Eukaryota > Metazoa > Echinodermata > Echinoidea > Diadematoida > Diadematidae > Diadema > Diadema setosum. Next base: position 46,616,444 of record CM067060.1, read on the forward strand.
ACATAAGAAATTAAAAAAACAATAAAATACTTAAGAAATCTTTTTGGATGGCTCAATTTTTTTCTCTTATATTTGCTTAGGACACTAAAAAGAATGTTTACACAAAAAAATGTGCCCATTTCGGGCTTTATTTAGTGATTTATACCAAATTGTCTGATTTCACGCATCATTATGCATAAATTAGCATAATTTAGCATAAATGACAATTTTTCGAAAATCTAACTTCGTAGTACTTTAGATTACATCATGGGCAATGTGTGTGCCAATTTTCGTCGCGATCGCGCGGTCGACGGCCGAGATCTGGAGGGGGGGCCTGGGAGGCCCCCCCCCCCCAGGTCTATGATCTACCTAAATAGCCCGGCCTAGTTAGGGTTAAAAAAGAAAATTATGATGCCCTGGCTATTCGAGAAACTCTGTATGCCTTCAAGCTACAAGGATGGCTGAGGTGGTCAAATGAACTTTCACTAAGAATTCCTCACATGAAGTCAAAAGCAGTTGGCTTGGATCAAACATAAACCATAGTCCATGCCTCAACCCTACAAGCAGCTTAGAGTTTGCTTCTTACTTTATTTAGACAGAAAATCAACTACATATATTCACATAATATTATGCAAAGAGTTTAAATGCAAAACCGCTCTTTCTATTTTCATCAACTTGAGGTATTTGGAACTGAAGTTGTTTAAAAACAAAGAAGTACTGAAAATAAAGGTGATAACTTTGATATCTCCAAAAACATTTCTTGCTATGTAATGGGAACAGCATCATTGAAAAGATTAAATTTTTTGCTATTCGATGATGACCTTTCCTTTAAAACTTTGAAAATGGCATTATCTGTTTTTGTATTCAAACTCTTCATACAAATATACTGATGTACAGTGTAGCAGAGCAATGTATGATTCCCGATGGTCTGTAAAATATTGCATTAATCAAATGAAAATGCAGATGAGAAAAATGCAACCCTTTCTGTATTTATGTCATAGAAGAGCTCCTTTTCAATGTCTGCTAAATCCACTTTTCATCATTTTTTTTTTTCAATTTTTGCTGTAATCTGTACTTCATCACCATGCCAACAATCTGAACACTTCAAGTTTAATGAATTTTAATATACATACACAAAAATTTAGACATTAAAACGTCTTTGTTTCCAAAGCATACTAAATCCAGTTTGGTTTGTTTCCAAAATGTGCTAAATCAAGTAGATCACCCCCCCCCCCCTCAACCAATCAGCAAACAGCATTTTGACCTATTCTTGACTGACCCCTGTGCAGTGTGTGCATACATACTGGGAACGTGCATTACTGATATACTGCTCAATGCATCAACTGATGACATACATGTATGAATAACAACAACCAGTTGCTGCACATTTCTTCTGATATTTTCCACCAAAGTCTTTTAAGACAAAGATTAATCTTTAAAAGCCAGTAAGCTGCTGAAGGGGGGTGAAACGTACCCCATCAAGGTGCAGTATACCACTTTCATCCATCCTAAAGTGGGCCTTGATGCCTTTGGATTCGGACCCCACATTCTTCTCCAAGGCAGTCTTCACACCTTTCAACGATACTTCAGTCAGCTTGACGGATGGGAAGGCTCTGGGGAAGACAGTAAACAGACAACGAAAATCACAATTGTTAAGATGATGATATTGGTGGTCATAATAATGATACTTCAAAGGACGGTAAACAGATAGAGACCAAAACAAAGACAATTACAATGATGGTGCAGATAATTGGAGGAGTAGTATCAATCATCATCATCATCACCATCATCATCACCATCATCATCATCATCATCATCATCATAATCATCATAGTCATCATCATTGTCATCATATCATCATCGTCGTAAGCATGGTCATCATATCATCGTCATCATCATCATCATCATCATCATCATCATCATCATCATCATCATCATCGTCATCATCGTCATCATCATCATCATCGCGATCATCCATACACTAACTGTGACACAAAATACAACCATACGAACATTTCTAATGACTGTGAGCAATTCATGATCTAGTTCTTTTTGACAAGCTGGGAATTATATGGTGGCAAGTGAACCAGGTCCTAAGCAATAGAGGGCAGAACGCATGCCTATTTGTTCTCGTTGCTAATATGCTGGAGCTGTATGTGAGGCATGAGCAAGATGGTTCAATATTAACTTTGACATAATTTGCCACTTTAGGTGGTTCACAGCTTGAAGATTTCTGGAAACCCTCATTCATAAAGCACACAATGAAAGAAAGTGGGAATAGTGATGAAAAACACCATGTGAACATTTAAAACCAACATATGACATATAGATATAATTAACATTTCTATGTCACCAAAAGTCAAACGAAAAATTGATAAATGCAGTGACACAGTAAAACCAATTCTGCAGCCACTTTAGACTTTAATAACTTACTCAAAGTCTTCTGGTGTCATGACCCTTTCTACGTCCCCATAGTTGACCCGGAACTGGAAGTCTTCAAAGTGCTTGTTAAAGGTCATGACCTTCTTCTGGGGGATGGGGTTGCTGACCCCAAACAGGGTTCGCTTGACGGAGCGGGTGACCTCACGTCCATCGTCGTCCGTCAGAGATCGTTCAAAATCAACCTGCATGAAAAGAGAAAATATCAGAGGGGATTATCTAATACATGTCTGTCTCCAAAAGACTAGGATTATAAGCCAGTTCAGAGTTAGCTCATGTGCATGTAGGTACAAATGACCTTTCTCTTTTTTTTTCTCAGTTGGTTAAGTATGATAACTTGAATACTGTATAACAAGAAATGTTTGCATGCATTTTAATCTCGCAAATTTTGCGAGAATGAGATTTGCGAAATTAAAATGTATGTGAAAGTTCTTGTCTACACTATAGGCATTGAATGTTAGAGGCAACTTGCGAAAATTTCATGTCACGAAAAAGGCCGTCAGCTCCAATTCGCGAAAATTTCATGCCGGAAAAACATTGTGTTTTGCAGTACTCACTACATCACAGATGCGTATCTCAGAGAATTTAAAAACCATCATGCCCTGTTGGAGTAAACAGCCTTTTTCTACTCATGTGCAAAGTGAAACCCCAATCTGGCTTCTTCATACGATTTGAGCTGAAGATACCAAGTGTGACTACTGACAATCCAAGACTGTGGATCACATCAGGGAGTTGGGGGAGGAGGGGGTTGGGGGATAATGGAAGACTGGTCTCCAGTCATTAAGATGGACGTCGACTCAGAAATGAAGCATAATCTAAATCACATAATTCTGGAAGATGATAATTCAGATATCACACACACTAATCCAGCTTGACATACTTACTAAAGCAGAGGTCTTTATTGCAACTGATTGACAGATTTCCCTATATCAACGTACATGTAAATACCTAATTTGAATAAAATAGAGGTCTACCAGAGAACACACATGACTTTGACATGACCTTCTGACCTAAAACTTCAATCTCATCTGTTTGGGGAATGATGACCTTATCAAACTTTTATGATGCACACAGACATCCTTCTGAAAAGATTTTAACCTGACAGCACCATGTGTCAAGACCTTTGACACTACCGTGTGTCATGACCTGTGTCATGACCTTTGACACGACCCTGTGTCATGACCTCTCACCTGGATGGGGTAGACATTGGCATCCTTGACAACAAATTTCTTGACCTTGAAGCCCTTGCTGAGATGAGCTGCTTGGTACACGGCTCCCAGCGCCGCCGCTTCGTCCGCATTGATACTCTTCCCTAACTCCTTCCTGGAGCACAGAGAGAGAGGTTCATTGAGTCAGATAACATCCATAAAAAGTTTCCTCAAAAGCAGTTCATTTTTTTGTTTTTGTTTTTTTGGGGGGATTGTTTCATCATATGAAGACGTTTACTGCAAAATGGGGTAAGCGCCATTTGTAAACATTTCAAAGTAAGTCCATCGTCAGAGTAAAATTAAACCTTTCTAGTAATACCTCAGCTGTGACATAACAAGGAATATTCTAGAAGTTATGATTAAAAATATCCTGTATTTTCTCATTATATTTCCTTGTTTTTTAGCAGCTTTAATCACGAATATCTCAACTTAACAAGAATGGAGTTAGCTCGTTTTGCGATAAAACTCTTCATATAGATTGTGAATCTGCAAATGTGTCAATTTCTCCAGCACTCTCTCATGTGTTTTTGCCTACTGTTCACTCACCTACTTTGTGTTTCAACAGTATAACACAAAGTTCAGTTGAACTAAATCTGATTCAAACCATTTCTTGGGTGAAGTGTCATTTAAATAAAATTGTAAACTAGTAGCTGACAGTGATGTACAGTTGAAATCATATCCTTCATTTCATCTACAAAATACACATGCCAGTCTAACATCCCAAGTTTTAGCAGATGAATAGAAATCAGAGAAGATGATTGCCTATCACTCTTGATCATAATCCTAATCCTAATGCAGATTAGTCATAAATCCCTTTAGGTGTTACTCTAATCATATAAATGGAAAGTTTATGTTCCATATATCTAACCATTCATGACATCAACTTGTAGAAAGTAATTACACAATTATGAATTCTGACTGTTCAATATTGCTTTTTACCATCAAACTATTCTCCCCAGAGCTATAATTCCACTATCAGTCTCTAAATAATATTTGTAGCAATGCCATATCCATGTCTGACACAATATGATAACAAATGAAACACACACAAAAAAAAATCGTAGCCTGATGAGACTTGACTTACTTGCCGGTCACTTTGAGCAGAGTCTCCTGGACCTTTGGAATCCTGGTTCCACCACCAACCAGGATGACCTGGTCAATTTCATCCTGGACGAGGTCATGGTCAAGGAGGGAGAAGATTGAAGACAAAGGTTTGTTAACTCCAAGGAGAGTAATTGAGTGTCACTAACTAATGTTGTTCACTATTTCCAGTGAGTGATTTTAGGTATGAATAGGTTTTTTAGAGCTAATTTTGCATATTATGAAAGATGCCTTCCCTATTTCAACAAAGAATGGCATTGTCAAATTTTCAACTGACATTGTTATTAGTCATAATAAGGTTATATCATTTCCAGACTTGCTTGATGGGTAATTCTGAATGAAATTTGTTGGGATTTTTGGTGACTGTGAACTTTAGATTGAGTATGGAACACCACAGCATTCGATACAGCAGTGATTTGTACATAGCTAATGACTCTCTTTGGACAATAGTCCTTATTGCAAGTGATTTACAACTTGCCCTTCATTGATATAAATAAATGTGAAAAAATAAATGTTTCTTATGAACATGTATCTGACGAAAACCATAAACAGCATAAGTAAACTAACAGCTTAAACATTCTCTCAAGTTCAGCATTCAGGAATATGAGCCATAGATTATTCGACTTTTCTTTCAGCATTCAAAACAGCAATTTACTCATAAACACAAATAAATGCAGCACAGCAAAGACAAAAAAAAAAAATTATCTAAGCCCTGAAAATGAAAGGACACTGACCATGGTCATCTCGGAGGCCTGGAGTGCTCGGTCAACGGGACCGCCCACTCTCTCAAACAGGTCAGCACACATCTCTTCCAGCTCCACCCGTGTGATGTGGGCCCGGAAGTCCTGGTCATCCAGCAGACCCTCAATCTGGTGGCGAAAAGTGACCAGATGGATAGTCAGACAAACAATCAAACAAACAGACAAACAGACAGACTGAGAGACAGACACAGAGTCATAGAAAAACCATAGTGGGGTGTGATTAAGAAAGCTAGACCCATTACATGTAAATTGGAAGTCATGTGGAGATGTTCTTACAACATGCTTCTACACCTTTTTTTTAACCCAAAGACCACTTTGGCTCCTTCAAAGTTTTTTGAGGCCCAGTCAGACAAAATACAAATCTTGCTACCTATGCCAAGGGAGGAGGTTATGTTTTCTTCAGTATTTGTTGGCTTGTGTTTTCATGTGCAAAATAACTCAAAAAGTTGTGAATGGATTTGGACAACACTTACATGAAAGGTTCAGAATGACACAAGTAAATAACAGAATGGATGATTAAATTTTGGTTAGTGATCTGGCAATTTTTGTGGATTTTTGAAGGATTTTCAATATTTTGGCAGGTAGGGTAAATGAACTTGGGAGTTTAAGCTGTACATTTTTTAGGTTTTCATATGCACACTAAAGTGTGTGCTATAGTTTCTGCAAAGGTGAGGTGCTGCGCAGCTGGAAGTTGATGACGTTACAGCAGGCTTCTATATTGGGAAATCAGACAACTTTCGGGATGCATACATATGGGTGGAAATCACTGATCTCTATGGAAGAACAAGATCAGTGGTGGAAATGGGCTGCTTGGCAGAGGTCTGCGCTCTCAGAGTGCTTCACTAGTTTACATCATAGTTATTTTGGGAAGACATCGTGGCCTACTGTGAGAGCTTATCATTGAAGGTTGTTACATTTTTTTCCGTAACGCTTCACGGTGGTAGTACATGTATTAAACTTTAGTCATCAAATCATCATGGTGTGAACACATAGTGTGCAGACTAAGGGCCTCATTCCTCCTTCCCTACTTGTCCTCGTCCTTTTGATTGGAGTACTTGCAATGACCTTAATCCCATACCTGTGAAGTGATGTCGGTGTTTGCACTGAGCACCTTCTTGACTCTCTTGGCCTCCTTCAATAGCTTGGCCATGGCTCTGTCTGAGCTCTCTACTTTGTTTGACGTCTTCCCTTGATCGTTGAAGAGTTTGGCCAGGTGCTGCTGCAGACGAATCTCCCACTCCAGTCCACCGAGTGTTCGGTCAAAACTTTGAAAAAGAAGAAGAAAAATCAAGAAACTGATTGGGTTTTGTTAATGCTGATACTTCTACAACAGATACTTCAATTTCTTTTACTACTTCTACTAGAACTGCAATATCTACTTCTACTACTACTACTGCTACAACTACTAATTTGACTACTACTACTACTACTACTACTACTACTACTACTACTACTACTACTACTACTACTACTACTACTACTACTACTACTACTACTACTACTACTACTACTACTACTACTACTACTAATACTACTACAACAACAACTACTACTACTTCTACTACAGTGCACTCCCGTTATAACGAAATGCTCGGGACCAGCAGTTTTCTTTCGTTACAACGAAATTTCGTTATAACCGAACAAATACAATATATAACGAAAACAAGGAAGCCATGCATATATGATATTCTGTTTGTTGAATATTCGTCATACACTGGAAAGCCATGTGAACAATAAAACAAATAGTTATTCAATTTCAGATTATTGTATTACAATAACGCAAGTTCCCCTCGGAAACTGTGCGTGACACACCAAGCAAACACACAGTGATGTGACGCGTTCGCCCATGCAGAGACGCTATAAATGCTTGTTCCGCTACGTTTTTCGAAAGCGATCCTCAGTTCGTTATAACGGAGCACATTTCTTTTGTTTTTCTTTGTCAGTGGCGCTCGGAAAAGACTTCATTATAAGGAAAATTTTGCTAAAACCGTGTTCGTTATAAGCGAATTTTGTACCATAGACTTTAATTGCGATAATTTTGGGACCAGAAGTTTTACTTCGTTATAACGAAATTTCGTTATAACCGTGTTCGTTGTAACGGGAGTGCACTGTACTACTACTACTACTTCTACTACTACTACTACTACTACTACTACTACTACCACTACTACTTTTACAACAAAAAATACTACTAGACTCAGTGAAAATTCCAATATGGATAATTTTCATCATTATTATCATTAAACTGTTAACATTTCTTTATCATTATTACAGTCTACATGAGCACATAGAACTTTCAATGAAAATTTACAAGAGACACAATCTCTGTTGAAATTTCTTTCGTGTTCTTCTTTTCTTTTCTTCTCTCTCTGACCTTCTCTCTTTTGTTGATATGTATGAAAGAAAACCCCACAGAACTAGAGCGAAAGAAACAAGATTTCATGGGGATGAGGACGTGAGACCTAAATGCTGGTCTTTCGTCCAGTAACAGTTCTCTGGCCTCCTTGTGCATCCCACGGCAACACAGTGTAGCAGAACTCACCCAACCCCCTTGATGGAAGCCTGAGGGTTTGTCTCCACGATCCCCTTCTCCTTCGTCTTCACCAGCTGGTAACTGACGATGGTTGCCGTGGTGCTGCCTGCCCCCATGTCGTAGAACATGATATTGTGTGCTGTGGCGTTGAAGTCACTGCGCCTGAATGCCCCGTAGTTCAGTGAAACTACAGCGAAAACATCCACAACAAGTCGAGAATTGTTTCAAACAGCGCAAATACAATAAAATGGCTGAAGTACTGAATATACTATATACAGTAATATATTTTGTGGTGGTAATTTTTTCAAATTTTGCAAGTCAACTGACATTCTTGAAATCAACAACATTACCCAAATATTACCTCAAACAAAAATGTAATAGACATTGTCTTCACGGTGAGAAACAAATAACTCTGAAATGTTTTTTTTTACCTCTTTCAAGGTCCATCATTGTGGCTTTTGATTACATGTTTGCGATAACTGTCTTGCAAGATCCAATTAGTGGAATTCTATGCTTAAGAAACATATCACGCAAGTGACGGATCTTCAGCTACACACTGTAGTGAAAAAGTGATTAAAAAAATCATAGGTTTGTTGTCATTATTGTCTGAATTCTTATTGTTATACTTGGACAGGAGTAACGCTGAAGAAATGAAGAGTTTGATAGCAAAATGGATTAAGTGCCATAAAAAAAAAAAAAATAAAGTCCATCATTAGATGGAGCAAAAACTAAAACCTTACCAGTGATTCCTAACTTTTTACATACATGTAACAAGGTATATTCTTGAAGTTACGATCAGAAATATCATCTATTTTCTAAGTATTCTCTTTGTTTTTTTCAGCAGTTTTTATCACAAATATCTAAACATCAGCAAGAATGGAAATAACTTGTTATGCAATAAAGCTCTGCAAATGTGTTTTCAGGATACTTAGGAAATACATTTTTTTTGTGTAAGGGGATACATAAACCTACAATATCTATCAACATTACCATTTTGCACTTGGTTTTCATGAAACAAGTTTATGACCAGGTCATTTACTGGGGCTCTGAGGTTTAATCTGTGTATATACACAAACCTGCTGCATTGGTGTTCATAAGCTGTAGCACCCTGAGGCCAGCAAGCTCTGCAGCATAAAGGACTGATCTTCTCTCAGCCTGGTTGAAGAAAGCTGGGACTGTGATCACTGCATCTTTGATGATTTGCTCTGGAGAGGAGAAGTTGATGTGACAGCAGAATCCATGAGAAAGGTTTGCTGGTCATGTACCAAAAAGGCTTAAACCAAACAAAAATTTTTACTCGAACTTCAGACAAATATGACTACCACTGCAAACTAAAACATAACTGAGATTTGCCTACGTCTTGTATTACACTGAGCTAATACCAAGGATAATACCTTGGATGTGTACATTTACGGTTTGGAAACTTATTTGCCTCTCGTTGACATCAGGCCGGAAACTGGAAACAGGTTGACTTACAAAGTTAACCCGTCCCATACGGGAACCTGGTGGCCTGTGTACTAAGTCTATGGGAATTTCAGAATTCAGTATGGAACGGCTTTACTGTACATGCAGATAAGTTGAGTCATGTTGTTGATGGCTGAAGTGTGTCTGGCAAGCCATTTGATAAAGGGGGGGGGGGGGGGAGGAGAGGGAAGGGGGACGAGGGGGAGGGGGGAGGGAAAACATAATAACATCAGCAGGGTGTGGCTAATTCTCTCCATACAAACAATTTGTATAAAATTACCTCTCTGCTGGTTTACTATTGATTAGCTAACAGGTGATTTTCAAAAGAGAACTGTATCAAACTCACCAGCAAAATCCTCAGCGCTTTCTCTAGATTTATTAAGAGCAATGGCGAGCAGTTCCTCTGGATGAAATGAAAGATCACTGCCATGTTTGAAAAAGACTGTACCTGCAAAAAATCAGCCACAACGAAACAATAAATAGTTTGAAACACAAAATGTTCTCATACTATCGTAGTGACTATCTAATAGTCCAGTCACTATTATTATCATTCCTGATGCTTACTGTATATGCAATATATTTAGCGAGTCTAAATTTTCATGAATAGGGACTTCCCAACAATTATTTTTTTTTAATTATTATTATTATTCTTTTATTATGCAAAAAAAGTGAAAATATGTTGAATTTTCTTTACATTTTCTTTATACTGTTGTATGCATATGACATCACAAGCTGTAGTAGTCTCCTCATCCAGTGGTTCCAACACAAAAATTTTAAAAATTCATAACTTTTGCATCGATTGTCTGATGTGTTTTACTAATATTGCTGTTTTCTCTCAATCCTTATGTTTATGAAGGTGAACTTGTCCTTTAAATATGCGATTGTGGAGTACTGAACCGAACAGAGGAATGTATACATGTACGTCACATTCATATCGGGATCAGAGTCAATTTTTTGTGTCTTTAATTTTGCGAATAGCACCTGACTCGCAAAATTCGCGAAAATAAAAACCTCACGAAATATTTGGCGTATACAGTACCTTATACAGAAGCACTGAACAACAGACAAGAAGAGAAAATTCCTTAACATCAAACATGATGGAAATTTCAATCTCATCCTCAAAGGGTAGTCACTGGTTTTATGCTGAAAGAGTTCATGCCTACATGACAAAATCTCTGTAGAATTTAACTCGGAATTACTTTAATTTGTGACTGAAAACCTACAATGTACAACTGTATAAGCAGTCTAATGTAAATTTTGTTGGAGTGTACGTGACTCAAATATTTCATCAACTTTTTCATCACTGATTAACTTTTATTCACTTCCTTTTCCTTTCTTTTTCTTTTTACTTAACCTACAGTGTATGCACCTGGACTATGAAGGTACTCACCAATATATCGTCTCCACAATTCATTTTATTTTCTGTCAATCCCTGTACAAATTCTTGGCAGCAATGACTAGTCAACAAATCATAACTATGCACACTGATCAATTAATTCATTATCACATAATTAATTTTGGAATTTATTTATTTGTTGGGTTCACTGAGAAGTCATTTATTCATTCATTCATTTGATGTTGTAGTCAGTCATCAATTCTTTCATTCAATCACTCATCATGTAATCTTCTGTCATCTTTTTTTTTTTTTCTATTTGTTTCCGCAGTAGCTATTCTGACCACTGACCTCTTTCCTCATCCTGGTCCATATCGTAGAAGGGGAACCTCTTTTGGTGAAGCTTGACCAGTGGATTGTCCAGTGGTTTGGCCAAGAGATCTTGGATGTAAAAATAATTCCTCTTGGGATATTTCACTCCCTGTGGAAATTGAAAATATAGTAGGAAAGGGAACACACAATGTGTAGTGATTCTTGTCATCAAACATTTCCACAGAGTTGGAGCTCATCACTTGTACTGTCAAGCATAGAAACAATTATGTCTTTACAGCCCCCCCCCCCTACTAAATTCAATAGTAGCCTGTTGTTCTTCAGCAGAGAATCTGTTGCAAACAATGCTAAATAAAGCATAGTTCAAAACAGTACAAGATACACAATGATATAAAACAACAAACCAATCAATATTCTAACCAGGTATCAATAACATTTTGTTGAAATAAACATAAGATTACTCTGATTTTTAACACAAACCCAGTACAAACAAGTACAATACAAACAATTCTTGTCTTGCACTATCTATACAGAGAAACATATAACAGTGGCAGATTCAGAGGGGGGTGCAAGAGGTGCACGCCCCCCCCCCCCCCCTTTATTTATTGTTAAAAACAAAAGAAATAAAAAGAAAATAATGAAATGAAACCCAGAAGTGGCACCAAAAATATTAGTTGCGCCCCCCCTTTACAGAATTTCTGGATCCACCCCTGATATAATGTACATAAGAATGTGCACTGCAATTAAGAGGTAACTGTAACAGAGGGAAAAAAATCTATACAACATTCTAGCAAAGTTTAATATCGATCCAATACAAAATACAAGATACAATGATTATTTCAGTAGCATGACAAAATACCATTGAACAGATACAGTGTACATATCTTTTTCTAGTGACTGTTCATAACTATTTTGCTACACAATCATTTTGTCATCTCGATGAAGACAGACAATTATTTTTACACAAGCCAGTAATGGTATGATATGAAACCTACACCCAGGAAATATAAATTCCCAGGAAGTGACTCATTTTGATGATAAAAGAAAAGAATTATCATATCACTCCCTTGTAAAAACACAGACTTCAAGAGTCTATGAGCTCTCCACACTGACTGTATTTTACAAATCATTTTGGCATACAATATAATGCAAGAGTATACACTGTGTACAACACTAGATTGAAATGAATCAATAATATGCTTCTCAGACACAGAAAAAATATATTCTCCATCAAATTTTCATTTGCACAGTAAAGAAATTGCAGTTATACCCAAGTCGCCAGTTGATGTTAATAGCACATCATATTGCATCTCTTTCTAAGCTCTTCTAAGAATTCTAAATGGAATACATTTTGTATTCAGTGTGTACAGTATGTGTGTGTTTGTTTGCTTTGGTCTAACTTGCCATCCACGTCATTTTCATGAGAAAAAAAAGCAAATCATTTTAGCTAACATGTTTTTCCAATATTTCCCTAATGGACAATGAAGGAAATTAATGCACTGCCATCCCTCCAAGGATCGAGTGAATATGGGGGCACATGCCAGGGTTCATGAATAATTCATGCAGACTGAGAGCTGACACAAGCCTTGCATATTTTATGACAGTGTTAATTTCTTGGCAGGATGGGGTCATAGCTAGCCTGGTAATGGCACTGGCATTCTGGTTTCTTGTTTCCTGTCACAAATTTGTGCACATGACAGTGATTTCACATGTGGAACACAGTTTCATTCTTTCTGCCTTTAAAGAATGTTTTACTGAATATGTGATGATAAAATGATCTACTGAAATCAACTGGTACTCAAACATCTATGTAATGATATCAATTATGCAAGGCAACCGTCAGTATAAGTCTTCAAATTTGTTAACTGATTATCAGAAGACAAGAGAATAAATCTCCATAGCCATGAGAAAAAAAAGAGATCAAATTGGGCCCAAACCTAATTCAGGATGTCATTGTCAATCTGAATACTGTAGCCACTTGAATCAGGGCAGGACCAATGTTGGTATTCAATTTGATGTTGTTTGATGATTCATGCTTTTCACTGAAAAAGCATTTTAACTGCAGAGAATTTCACCAGCAACAGATGTTACAACCTTCCCTGTCACTACACAGACTCAACACAGATAGTTTGCACTAGGCAGGTCTGTACCTTCAATGTAACCAACAAAATGACAGGAAAAAAAATCAATTAATTAAGACACAGTCAACTGGAAGCACAGATGTGTGTAGTTTCATGAGCTTGAAAACAAAACATAATGGGTAGTTTCAATTTCATGAAAAAAAAAAAAGCAATTCAACTGCATACATGTATGGTTGACGAGGATGCCTTATCCATTAACGGAAGCACAAACATTTTTGCAGTGCATTAACTTTCACATATTTTGCCTTACTTTTGGCTGTCACAAATTCTACAACCCGCAAAAATATCTTTACAATTTTCCCAGCACATTTTGAATGGGTTGACAATTGCGAAACGCGACTTCAAGAACCTGCGAATATGCTTTTGAGCCATTCAGTGCAAAAAAATTAACTGCGCAAAATTATTGACATTTACACTAATTATCCATCATGCTCTGAAGAAAAGTAAGATGAACATAACAGTAGGTGGAGAAGAGAAAATGCATGTATCAACAGCTTTCAGAATGTTTGGTGAGCTTAATATTCAGCTCATCAATACTGGTCATCGGAAAGGTCAAAGACAATCAGGATCAACTGATCAGGATAACTTGATGTTTTGACTCAACTTGATATAATTTCTCCATAAACTGCATTATCTAACATGACACTTCATCATGGTAGTCATTAGTGTGAAGATATCAATAAATCCACCATAATAAAAATCAAACATAAATGACATTGGAATGAACATCAATATTCTTTATAATAAGATGTTGAATCTAAACCACATTCTGAAGTGTGACCTTTGAGTTTTCTATTATTCCATGCTACCAGTCTTTTATCTATTAGAAGATATTTTATAATGCAAAAAAAAGTGTCAAAACAACTTTCATGTTATTGCAAAAACCATGAAACATCAGAGCGTAGGGCCTTGTGTCATTTGAAAAAGACAACTTGCCTTTTCCAATAAATAATGTGCCATCACCAGGGTTCTCAAATTACATACTGTAAAAGTGGATAGTTTTTCGCGCTCTGCCAGGTAAAAAGTTTTGAGTGTTTTAAATTCCACGGAATGAAGACATAGACTACTGGAACATATGGGAAGCAAAAATGCTCGCACGTTTTCATTTTTGCGCTAGTTTCTTGTTGCGCGAAATGCCCAAAAATGTCAACACCACGAAAATTTCCATTTTTACAGTAATTTGATTTATGTTAACAAGTTTGATGAAATTACATGAATAGTGAAAACATTTGTATTCACAGCTGCCCTGACTTTCTGTTGATAATGATATACCAAAAACATGATACTGAATGGTCCCATGGTATTCAGTACGACACAATATGATTCTTGAGATTTTGTGTAAAGAGCATGTGAAACACATACGACATGCCTCTAGCACCTGCAGCATGAAGACAGAAAAACACCAAAAGCAAAACTAAACAAACATTGGTCTGTGTGAAATCAACAGAAAACATCAGTTCAGTCTTGTGTTTCAAGTCCTGTATCTGCTCATTTATATAACAACCAAAAAAGGCTTTGCTCACTTTCATACACAATGCTCTAGCAGAGAACTCTGTAATATTTGGTTCCCTGTAGACAATTTGTTTTGATCCTTATCTTTAATGAATACCATTACCCACTATGTGTATCTTATGCTGTTTGATGTAATTTACATTTTTGTTGTTTCATTTATGTTGTGGCATGTTGATCCTCCTGTATAAATTCATAATATTGGTGTTGTTTTGATGGACTCATCAAATATCTGAATAAAAAGTTTCAAAAGAAAAAAAACAACAACAACTCTGTAATATTTACTTTACAAAAACCTGCTTTTAGTTGGTCTGTTCTTTTCAAGCTCTCTCTCTTTTCCATCATACTCCCAATCACCAGCTCAAATTGGCAACAATCACAGACAGGCTGCACTGTCGATGGTTAGTAAGCAAATAATCAACGTTGGTGAAGGTGATGGGACAAACTATCACTTCCGAGGCGATCTGGATGTAGCTATCTTTCCGTAGCGCAGCTGAAGAAAGATGGCGTACACATTCAGATCACCGAGGAAGTGATAGTTTGTCGCATTGCCTGAAACTAAAAGTTGATTATTTGCTTTATGTTCCACATCTACGGTCCTAGATATTCCCATTTTATTCCACATCTGAAACCGTTTAAGCTGTCTTTGAGTATCCTCAGGGCTTAAGCTACGTAGTTTACTTTACACGTATGCGCGTAGATGACAAAACAACCAATTTGCTCTGCGCCCGTGCATGGCCGGCACTGAAATAAAAGTGCGTTGCTCTGTGGTCTATCACTTGACCCAGGTCAAATGATAGACCACAGTGCAATGCACTTTTCTTTCGTGCGTACTCAAAATTGTAAGTTATATCACGCGTTAGGACAGTGTGGACTATGAGATCAGCGAAACAAAATGACTATCATCATAGAGTGTAACGAACTTTTCTTCTCAGGTGATGTGACGGGCAAAACTATGCTTTATCACATGATCAGCTCTCGACCAATCCTATAGCAAGATTCTTAGTATGTGGAATATTAAGGCATTTAATAGTTATCAAGCAGTCTGATGACAGAACTCATTCTGGGCAAGAAACACTCACCATTGAAAGAGCTGGGTCTCCAAAGAGTAACTCATCATCTCGAAGGCCGATGCTTACTGGCGTTTTCCTGCGACTTTCTCTGTATGTGCACACATGGAAAACATTGAGAGGCCACTCAGATAAAAATTTGAAGGAGTACAAAGAAGAAGACGTCAGAAATTGCTTTAATGATCATTTCATTTACTTTGAAATGTAGTGCTAACCGTGTGATTAAGTTCTACCTGGACAGTGAATTATGGTGACATAAACTATCGGCAACAGGATTTTAGACTAAAAAACTACTGGTAGGATTCATCCATTTCATAACTTTCTGACAGAAGGTCTTTGGTAGGCTATCAAACAAGGTATACATTTCAATAAGTACATTGTGTTTCTCCTACATGTATTTGCTTGCATGGGCTTAAGGACAAGTACCCTAAACTGTTAAGCCTTTCTGTGCCAGGGACTTTGGACAGTGTGCTGAATGCTGGGGTTTACTGAGCCAATCAGCACTCAAAGCCTCAGTTAAGTTATCGTATTTGATTACCGTATGGTTGTAGCTGTATTGTTCATGTTGGTTATATAACAGCGACGTGAGCGTCATTTTTGATGGACTTCAGCGCTTACAAGAGACCAATAAAGCACACAGAGGGTTAATTGGCACTGATGTCTGTTCACTTTACTTGCCCTACAGCGTGTTTCAGTCGCCCTTGGAAGATCAAGTTATTCATACCAGCTGGGCAACACTCACTTGTTAAGAACAATTTCCATAGGAACACCTGGCTTGACTATAGCCACCTTGATCCACTCACTGCCCAAGTCTACAGACATGACGGCCAGACCACTGGTCAGCTTGGGTTGACCAGTCAGAAAGATCAGACTGACCACCGACAGCAGCCCAACTAAGCTTGGTACCCTCATGGCTGGGGGAAATCAAAAGGTAAGAAAAAAAAATAATGTTACGACAAGTCATCAAGAGATCCATCATATCTGACAATTGAAATAAAAAAAGAAATAGAATAACTAATCACTTGTACATCTATGCAGTAAATATCAAATAAGACTTGCTTTTTCTTTTCTAAATGACACATGATTGACTTTTAAAAAGGGCTGACTAATGGTAGCACTTCTGAAAAAGAAATGTATTCAATAAATAAAACATATTCCTCATGGATTGAAATTGATGTGCATTGTGGACTTAAATAGAGAAATGAAATCCAAAATGTTATTATCATAAAATGTACTGATAATTCTACAGAACTAAGACACCTATCAATTTCTACGGAACTGAGACACACCTATAAAAGCAAGTGGCCCTTGATTCGACAGGGTTCCATGAATAGAACACTCTTACGTCTCAGATAAAAATTCACTGAAAATCATGAATAAAAAATGGCGCATATCAAGTGCGAAATTCAGACTATGCAACTACCTCCACACGTGTTCCGAAGAGCACAACAGTGGGCCACGTCGCCGGACCCCTAAAATCATTGTCGCGACCCTCCCAGGTCAACTCGCATAAGCAGTTCAACGGGTAAGTAAACTTGCATAGAAACACATATAGACTCATTTCATTCCAAGTTTCGAAGTTACTAGTCCATTTATCTGCATTGAATCTGTACCGCGTGTACACCTACAGCCATGATAGCAGCCATTTCTGAGATTTTTGCATGCCACCCATGCCAGAATTTGCGGTATCACCATGGTTCGATCGCAACGTGTTGTGTATGCGTTGAATCTCTCGCACAGCGTGGAGTACATGGAGTACCGCACTCTCGTAGTGCGATGTACTATGTATACAGTTTCGCCCGTGTGTGGCACGCGCGCTAATACATTCACATAGGCAGGGCGAACGCACGACACGGTACGTCGCGAATGTCGAACCACGGACAACCGGTGCCGAACAATAATAGTCACAGACGTTCGAACGATGGTTGCAGCGCAAGCATTAGGATCATGCATGCTATTTTGCTTCCGCAATTTAGGATGTCAAACATTGGGTCACTTGCTTTACATTTCTCAACATATCATTAATATCATTAACTCATTCCGAGAGATCTGTTTGGAAGACAAAAGAGTGGTTGGCAGTTCCACTAGTACCAGTTGATGATGAGCGAGTCAACAGCTTGTAAACGGATGCAAAACAATAAACATTAAACAAATGAAGGCACAAATATAGTCACACTAAACTGCAATCTCTGCAAAGTGTAATGCTGAACATGGCTGAACTATCTACAAATTAATGACAATATTTTATTATTATTATTGACATAATGTCAATAATCTCTAACATTGTTACAAAATTTAATAATGACAATGAAATATTCAAATAAGGAGAAGAAGAAGAATAATAAGTATTTTCAATCGAGGAACTTGCCACATTGACTTGCTTGTGTGGAATGGCGAGACACACATTTCTTAGCTATATGCATACAGCACAAGTAAAAATCACTAGACTCCTCTATAAAACCGAGTGTGTGGGGGGCCCCCCATGCCATGCCATGCATGGGGCCATGGCTGGCAGGACTGCACTGTCTGGACATAAACATTCATTCCACTTTCTTCCAGTCAAACGTGAGTTAATTTATATGGGCCGATGGCTTTATCTCAAGATCTTGATCAATTATTCATTCATAAATGGTTAGCTACTCTTAATTCATTAGCCAGTCGTTATCAAACAAGTAAGTTTAGACTACTACTACTAGTCTAGTCTAGCTCTAGACTCTAAACATTTAACTTTAGCAACAGTGCAAATTTGACCACACAGAATTGTGCGTATGGGACTTAGGGTTTCTTTCTGCAATTCGAAGCTCGTGTCTGCCAACGCGTTGTTTCTACTGTAGGAAATCGAGAATACAATATGATTCACAGAAACTTACCCTATTGTATGTACTTCTTGTATTGGTAGATTCTTCTTAAAAACTGGGATGCATACAGACTGGATTCATTAAATGAAATGTACCGGCTACAAGATGCTTCTCAAGCGAAGTCTGATCAAACATGTGTTTAGTGAACGTGTACAACAAAGGGTCACGATTTGACCTCAACTTGTGCAAAGTGGCGTACAGCGATTGGGTACGGAAAAAACTCTAATCACACGTCATCGCTCCTGGCTATAACAACAGTCTGTAACGCTGTCATGATTTGGGAGTGAAAATTTCATCATTCTTGGCTCGCTCGGTAAAATTTATTTCCCCAAAACAGTCATGTCTTCCAGAGCGAAACGGGTATAAAAGATTCAAATGATCGATGTGATATGAGAGTGGAGGTCAAATTGTTTCACGCGACTGAGAGTAGAATCGCCGAAAGGTACTTTGAACAGATCGTATTTCGGTATTTCTAGTGTCATGTTACAAGTTTGCAGAAAAGCAAATGAAAAGAGAGAGAGAGAGAGAGAGAGAGAGAGAGAGAGAGAGAGAGGGAGAGGGAAAAAAAAGAACAGATATATTTGATAATGATTTATCCTTTAAATGCATGACAACTATTCTTATTTCATAATGTCTTTGCTAACTGTTTATAATTTTGGCAAATATTATGTTTTCTGATATGAAACTCATGCAGATTTATTTTCCTCTGAAATTCGTGGACTAAATCATGGTATGTTTTATTTAAAACTAAAAAAAAAAAGAGTTTTGTCGGATTTCTCCACTTTATGAATTAGCTTAGCTAGTACAGTTGGTAAATCCCTGTATTTTATTTATCATTTTAGGGAGATAAACTGAAGTAATATTCAAACTAATATGAGATATCAGGGATGTAGAAGATGCCAACATTTTTGTGTATTGACTATTCAGACATCGTCACCTCTGATGTTCCTCCTGGGAGATCCCAACATTTTTGTATTTCCAGTCACTACTGTCACCCTTTGGGGGTTTCCGACTACATGAATATTGAACATGCGAACAATATCGTATTAAACGTAAATTAATAGTCATGGACTTTAATGAAAAAGTTCAAAATGGCCCGAAAACGAATATACCTATAAGGTGAGGAAGATAGAAAAGGAAGCAGAACAAGGGAGGGAAAAAAAAATTATCAGGAGGTAAATGATCCAGCAACTGAGTTTTCAAGCATGTGTGTGAGGTGTGAATGTTTTACTGGTGTGTTTCTTTCTTTTGATTAATTATGAGATCTCCGTGGAGATCCGGAAAAATTGCTACAGCCGACGGTATTTCACGTCGTCAGAGCGGGGTATTGGGATAAGTTTTCAACTAGCAATAATCGCGCCTCGGATAAACCTCATTGGCTACGATACTGCCTCTGCGCAAAGATAATTTTATAATGTGCAAGCGGCATATTATCATTTCAAAGATACGTTGTAGTCCTGGTTAGAAATGCAGTGCCTTCACGCTTATTACCGTTAGCGTAGTGTCAGATGATGTCAGATTTTTAAGATAGAGTGGTCATAAGCATACTATATATTAACTAATTCTGTTTCTTTGAATAATCAGATATATAAAGACAGGGAAATAAAGAGAATTTAGTTTGTTTGATACACTTACTAAGACTCGCAGCGCGGCGTCACTCGTGTATGCAAATTAGCATGTTTATTCATATCGCCGCGTAGTATCATGCGCCCTCTGTTGGCTAGTTGGTGGTCATTTTTACAATGCTGCACGAAAATACTTACAGCCCGCTGATCCATCTGCAGTACTTGGTAGTTATCTTTACCGAATTTGAACAGAATTTATTTATTAACAGGTATTCTGCCTTTAAAATGTAAAATAAGAAGAAGCGTGTCAAGAAGATTACTTTGGAGGGCGCGTGCCTTGCGTAATCCGAATCCACCCACCCATTTTTTTTTTTTTTTTAATCTGTTTGTTGGCGGAGATTGTTTACGTTACCCCCTCACCAATCTATCATCACTTTACGAGTACCGGTAAACGACCTTGCGTTCTGTGCTGTTTAGTCTAGCTTCTGGACTCTTTTTACTCGTAGGGTGATTCAGTGTACGCGACAAGCCGTATGAGGGCGTGACACCCGAGGATTGCGGTAGGCCGAGAACTGCGATACCCGAGAAAAAAGAGTCCAGTAAAATACTTTCGCCGGATCGAGCAGGGTCAAGAGTTCACGCTAGAGTGGTCATGAATATTCATGACTCGCAGTCAATCAGACAGTTTTACTAGTTAATGCGAATACCAGCTGATCGCACTCCCGCTGGTAGTGTGTGGTAGCATGGTGGTAGTGCTTCCCACCTCCTACAGCATTGTCCACCAAAATAGGGGGTTTTGTTCTGAAGTTGAGCCCACTAACTTGTACTTCGACCGCCAGCTCATCATACTGCATTAAAGGCCTACGTGCTTTCTTTATGCGTGATGAGAGACAAGCTGCCCATTCCATGATTTCATGAAGTCATTATAATTATAAAAGTCTTTACATAAAATCAAGGAAATTCCAAAGATTCTCATAATTATGTAGCTATATTATAAGAGAAGTAAAGTCTGTGTGTCTTTATATGAGAGAGAAGTCTTTTCATGAAACGTAGCCTCCATCCAAATAGGGGAGCTGTTTACCACGAGTTTATAGTACGATGAAAAAATGTTTCATTGGACATTATAGGCTTATTGCAGATTACAGACTTTATTTTAGATTGATTCCTCCGAGAATAACAGAATGACATCCGTAAAAGGGTCAATCCCACTATATCCGCTAAAATATGCGATCTTCATATACATGACTTTTGATCAATATTCCAATAGATTTAAGGGATCCCGTGTCACAGAAGTCATATTTTTGGTAAAGCAACTCTAGCAAAGATATTAAAAACCAGACCCCCCCCCCCAAAAAAAAAAAAAAAAAATAATAATAATAATACTATTATTATCATTACAAAATATCGAATGTAGGAACCAGATTCAAATAGTCGATTGTGCCAAAATAGATTTCTGTCTTTGAAAGCCTGATTGTATAGGAATAAAGAAATTGTCATGGTCAACAAAGGCAAGTGAAATTCATTGGATTGCGCCTGCGGGTAGGATAACGAAGAGATTCGTGTTTTTGTTATTTTTTTTTTTATATAGATCGAGTCAAATACAGACGGATTTCACTGACGAATTCCATAAGGTATTTTAAGATTCAACGAAACATACGTGATACCCTGCTATGAGATTTCTCCTCAAGGATTATGACAGCCTTATATAGCTCACCTGCTAGGAACTACTCCCATATCTCACTATAGAACACATTAAAGTAACTTTATTATCTCATTTCCATGGAAAAGCGCAGGTGGGAAACGTATACGTTACGAAAACTCACTCCCTGGCCAACATAACTCGCAGGATTCATCCAATTATAAACTTATACAAACGCTCTGAGGGAATTTATTCATAGTAACAACTTTCATAGTCAAACTACTTCATCTAAACGTAAAAGCAACATTATTCCTTGCGTCCTTTTACCAAAACACTAATAAGTGGCTTGCCTTTAAAACAGATTATGCTGATAGTGCTATATTCGTGAGGAATATGGTGCTGGTTAAAAGCTATGTCTGTTATTCCGAAGGTTCGTTTATTCGAAAATAAACTATTGCTTACTATTTTTTTTTCTGATAATGAAATAATGTTCATTAGCCGAAACTTAAAAGAAGGGTTTGTAGTTATGTACTTGTAAATAGCACACTTAACCATCACAAAAATACCCGCTGTTATGTTCACATGGCATGTGCTGATACGTGGCGATAACAGTATGTCAATTCTTTTAATTTTATTAACTGAATGGATTTTGAAGTAACAGGAGGGTTACACACATCTATTTTCCCTGAAAAGGTGTTAGTGCTAACCTATAGCAGTAAAGCAAAACAAAGCAAAAGGAAACAAACTTGTAATGCTATACATTAAGCCGTGTTGATCGAAGGATGATAATACAACATGACATTGTAATGATGAGAAGGAGAATGCTTCACAGACGCAGGTACACAGTGACTCAAATTGTCTTATGACTTTGAAAGCGAACAATTCTTTTTTAATGGGTGCTCACCAATGTGAATGCAGGACGGAATACAGGTCATTCTCATTGATACACATACACACAAAAAAAAGGGGGGGGGGCAAAATTGAATAAGATACGACTAGCAAATTACCTCCCGCAAAACCATACTGTTGAAAAGACATGCATTTTACTTCTCTTTTTTAATGGGAGTGGACTTTCTCTTGTCTGTATGGTTAAAGATCACCTATCGGAAAGCAATACCCGGAAGTAAATAGTTTAGCAAATATTTACACATCACAGATGATATAACTTTCGAACCCAGCTATTAGTAAAATTGCATTTAATGCATTGAACATCTGTATAAAATTGACGATGCGCAGTGTGGGGCACGACATATTGTAACGTACTATTATATGTTTCATTGGAAATACCAGATATTTATCCTTTAATCATGCTGTTAATGAACATCTTTAATTATCGTCCAACAATGAAGGATTAAAAATCTAGGGCAGCTAGATAAACTTTATAGGAGTCCATACCATGTTGTTATCATGTAATATGTATTGTTCTGAGGAGTGAACCCCGGAGACTGTGGTATCATAAAGTTTAAATGAATAATTAATGAATTTATTTTGCACTACGATATATTCATAAGCAAGTGTCTGATTTATATGCCCTTCAGCATGGTGTTGTGGAGTTTGCCTGTTATATCAAGGAGGCTCTCTCGCCTTCTCGATGATTATAGTTTACCTCCTGATTGTTACATGGCATCATCATTATAATGCAAGACAAGGTGAATATCAAAATTGTATGATATCCGCTGCCCTCTGGGATTGGCAAATGCTGAATAATTCTGGAGTCAGAAATTTCTTATTTCTGGTTACAGTTTGTTTTTCTGAAGGTTCATTTTCAGGGTTTATTATTACGATGGTTCGGTAATCCAAAACGAAATAAGGTTCGTTTAAAATACTAAAAGATTGGTCTTCCGAATGTTCGTTTGTATAGCCCCTAAAAGAAAACTAAAAAAAAAAGTTTGCAATACCGAAGGTTCGTTAATTTAAAACGATATTGGTTAGTAATTCCGAATGTTAGTTTAAAAGTATGCAATTTTTCCATTTGTGGATTTACGAACCTTGTTTCATTTGTTTGTTTGTTTGTTTGATGTTTGCTTGTTTGTTTTTGTTTTTTTTTTTTTTGGGGGGGGAGCTATCAAACCTTCAAAATAATAAAGTTTCTCTTATTTTCAGATTAACGAACCTTCGGGAAAACAATGCCTATTCAATTTTTGGATACATAGCGTGTATAAGGTTTGCCACGTAAATTCTCCATCAAACATGTGATATCTTTATCTTCCTTTGGTAAATTAGGTCTGAAGAAAATACCAGCTTATTTTTTTTTTTATCAAAACTGATAAAATAATATTCCTTGTGAGGCTCAACGCGGTAAACCTTTGTATGCTCGCGTAATCAAAGCGTGTTTTTGTATTCTAACCTGTTATATTTCATAACACATAAAGCTTTGATGGCTATTCATCGATGAAATCACTTATTACTAGTAATTTCATCGTCAGAGCCACACTCAGAAAGATCTGTGGATGTTTTTATTTGAAATTGCGTGGTATTTAGGCCCTATGCTGATAGTATTGTGGTTGTGTTGTGAATTATTGTTCTCCAGACATAGCTAATAAAAAAAAAATTAAAAAAAACCTACTTTACGTTTATACTTGGCTAAAAAAAAAAGGGATTCCAGAAGTTCAAGGCTTCATCTTGTGGGCATGGCCCACAAGTACAACATACAGTCGACTGCAGTCGTAGTATACCCAGTCAATTTGCATATAATATCAATTTGATATTTAGAATCAGTGCCTCGATTTTCAAAGTGTTTATGGATTCACTCGGACACAGTGCAGCCGACTGAAATACCTCTCTCTTACAAAATCCTGTTGCACAAACAAGATCGCAAAATCAAGAACATTTCTAATTATGATACGAGCATTCATGGCTATTTTTGGGCCCTATTTTTTGTACAAAGTTTGATAAAAAAAAAAACATTAGAGAGAAATCACTAGAGATAAACGATCGTAGATCGCCATTCGTTTTTAGCTCCATGGCCAAACTAAACACTTATACTGGGTAATGTACATAATTATGCAATGCATGCATGCAGTACTCCATCCGCCCATGGTGAGACCAAGGACAGATCTGCAGGGTGTTGGGAGAAAGGTACTGAACTGTGTAATACCTAGAACAGTCGATGACTAGTCTAATCCAATTTCAGCAGTAAATTCAGCATTATGTGTTCGTATTAGGCCTACTATGAAGAAAAAGGTACTGTATCTTTTCTTCAGAAGAATTGAATACTCTGAAACCAATTTGTGACCTATATGGATCTACATGTCATTAATATAGATCACATACGAAATCAGATAGATGCGAATTCCATTTACTGAGACTGGCTGAACAGACTACTACCATACTCGGTGGGCGGGACGCGATTTTTTTTTCCGTAACCCTAACGCGTCGAAATTGCCAATTGTGGCACTTGAGCAAAGACTATCAGTGTACTAGTTGGTTGCGATACTAATATGTGTTGCTTTCTTGTATACGGTACCATGGTCGTCTGCTAACCACAGAATCAGATTAGAATGTGAGAATGGCATGCCGCCTTGTGAACTGTCATAACAACGGCTTTGTGTGTGTGTGTGTGTGTGTGTGTGTGTGTGTGTGTGCGTGTGTGTGTGTGTGTGTTGTGTGTGTGTGCGTGTTTCCACTTCGCCATCGGCATCGCGTTCTGCTTTGCCGTCTGCTTACATTACTGGTATTCCTGTGGTTTTGTTCGCCGTCTGCTGACACTTTTCCTTTGTCTCGCAAGACTTAATTGCGCTGTTAATGATAATAATAAATATCATTTATAAAGCGCTTATTACAATGTTTCTAATCGCTGAGTGTCTCGATGAAAACATTAGAAAAGAGAAATTCAGTCATGGAGTACAAATTGTTGTTAAGATACAAACTCGAAGTTTTCATCAATATCTTGCAAAAGTAAATTGGAAATCTAAGCTTGGAATGAATTATGATATAAGTATTATACAGGCCTATATAGGCGTACAACTGCAGCAATTGCTTTTAACATTGATCATGTTTATTAAGCCACGCAGAATCAGATTCGAAGTGGGTATTAGGTCTAATTGGGTAACATGAATACACTACTTGATTAATTTGGGTTTATACTTCTCCAACCACACGATGATTGTGCTTTTTAAAAAAATGATTCAGAAAGGCGTAGTAGGCTCCTTTTTAGTTCAGGTTCATGTAGATCAAGATATAATTATGATTAAATTCTCATGCACTAACATCCAAGATGAAGATGGGGAGGGAAGAGAAGCTGGGGGAGAGTAATCATCGATTTCGATCGATAAAATCTCTATATTAATATATTAATTCAATCAGCTTTATAAAGGCATTTTGAAACAGCGTTTATAAAGCAAACAGCAACAATTTACTCATTTTCATTCTAATATCACGTACGGTTTGAATTGATCTATCAATATAGATATATAGGTCTATATTTTTTGATGTTCACTTTATCACTAAGTGCCAAACCTATAGTTCTCATCAAGTGCCTCGTTACCTCTACCAAAACGACCATCAGTGAAGGAAACCCAAACCCAAAGAGAAACACATCAGTGACAGTTAAAGGAAAATCGCACAATTTTATTGTAAAAGATGCAAAAGTTATGCATTTTTAACGTTTTGATGTTGGTACAACTGGATAAGGGGATACTATAAAAACCGCTTTCAGAAAGTAGGGGGAATGATTACTGCCTTTAACATAACTTATGTCAGTATCAATTAAGTTAATGGAATGTGTAATTTTCATGAAAAATGATTTCTTTGTGGAATTCTCTTCATGTTTTCTTTACATTGTTGTCCACACATGACGTCATGGACTCTAGTAGTCTCCTTATCCAGTGATTACAACATCAAAACTATTTATTTGCATCGATTGTCGGATTTTCCTCAAACTTTCACTAATGTTGCTGCGTTCACTCAATCCATATTGTTCTTTTGGGTTTTGGTTTCCGTTGATATCAAGCAATCATCACTACCATCATTGCTTCAATTAGATTATTAAACTGAGGGATCGATCACAGAAAAGAGTTCTGTGGGATCGACCGTAAACATCATTACTATCATTTCACAACTGGATATCATCTTATCATCATCATCATCACCATGGTTGCTACTCGTATTACCATCGTATACAAATTACCACAAGCAATCTTCCTCCACCATATTGCACTTATCAATACTTTTTTTTTTTCATGTCACCAATCACGAAATCTCTTGCATATTTTCAGCTTCATCATTTTCATCAGTCTAAATAAGCATTGCGACTATCAATATATTCCTACTTGATCCCTCCCTTCAATGCCCACATGGCCTAGCACCCTTATTGTTAGTCGATTCAATGGATGATGAAGATAAATGATTGAATATTAATACACTGATTTGTTTGTTTGTTTGTTTATAAGAACACTAGCCGCATTCACACTTGTTAGCTGGTTACCGAGCGCGCTCCAAAACTTGAGTTCTTGTTATACTCGTAACTTTTTATGAAACTTCATGATCGATAATATATTAGATATAAAAACAATCACCTGGCATTAACTGGTATCAGAGTCCCAGGTGGGTTCATGAGTTTATGAGTAATACACATTTGTGGAAGCGACTTGAAACGATCGTTTTATAATGTGTTGTTATTTGGCACAAATTAATTTCATTTATTCTAATGGTGAAGGATAACCAAAAGAAAATTAATCAACCCGATATTAGCCAAATTTAAGGTTTTTTCATTAAGTTGGAACATCAAGCATCTGTTCAGAGTCACAGACGCTACTTACGCGTTTTTATAATATGCATTTATAGGAAACTGATATACGTTTAAACGATGTTAGCCATCATATTATGGTGTCCTATAGCTCCATACCAAGCCTGGACAAAAGTACGGAATCTATCAGCAATGTTGCAATGTGTGTGTGTGTGTGTGTGTGTGTGTGTGTTTTCTTTGCACCGAAAACTCGAGGGCGGGCGCCTGAAAGTGCAATGATTGCACCTTCCATACACTTTGTGTGTGTGTCTTTGTGTGTATGTGCGAGTGCGTGCAATGTGTGTTGTGTGTTTGTGTGTTTATGTGTGTGTGTGTGTGGTAGGTGTGCAGTATATCGTTACTTGCAAAGTTTTGTGTATGCTAACGTAAAAATCGTAATCAAGAGTTATTCTGAAAGAAAATGAAAGCGAGGTCACAGCTGGTCGTTGTTCACGTCTGAAAAAGTAAACATTCTGGTTATAATCATAAAAGTGTCAGAAATTGTGCACTCTATTGTTAAACAAATGTTTGTTATTCAAACTTCAGCGTGTTTTATGAACACATATTTATATATTTCAAGATTGAGCCTGCTGTGACCTAGTTTAGCAAGCATGTCATAAAGCATTACAAATTTTTCTGATACAACAATGCTAGCAACTATATAAGAATATTATAGGTGGTAGACATAGATATAAGGCTTAGGACATTTGCAGGAGTAGGGTAGGTTAGATTTTTATCATGATTTGTACCTTGAGGTGCTCACAAGCGCTTTATTAGATCTTAAACTGAAATACTGATAAACCAACTGGCCACGACTTCAAAATGACGTCAAGATCACGTCCATTTCCCTTGTTCTTGAAGAAAATGTGTCTTTCAGATGTATTCCTTGTTAGTTTTCCAATATACGTTAAAAAGTCATGAATTGACGTGTAAACGACGTGCTCATGACGTTCTGACGTACATCTTGTCTTTAGAATTGTGATTTACATGTCATTAAGACGACTCGTATATGACGTCTTTTGGACAACTTCCTTTTGAGCAAAAATACGACATGTTGACGTCAGTTTGAAACGTTAATATGGCGTCCAGTATCTTTGTTTATTTTCGTCTAAAAGATTTTTTTTGACGTCAGTCTCGTCTTTAAATTAGTAATTTACACGTCTTTATGACGTCTTTGTATAACAACCCAGACGTCAGAAAGATGTCACAAATATGTCGTCTTTTAGACGTCATCCATTTGAGCAGAAGTACGACTTTCTGGCGTCAGTTTAAGACGTCTAAATGATGTCTGCTTTCTTTGCTTATTTATGTTAAACAAACGACAATTATTGCGCCTTTCTGAAGTCTAAATAATGACGTCATTTTTATATCTTCCATTTGAACAAAAATTCCTCTTACTGTTGACAGTTTCGACGTCTTTCTGACGACAGTAATGACGTGATAATGTCGTCATTCTGACGACAGTATGTCGCAAAGCAAACTGATATAACTCTATAAAACTCTATAATATGTCTGTAGGCCTAATTATATGACGTTATAAAGACGTCGAAAAAAATACGTAAACGTAACGTTAATATGTCGCTAATATAACGTCATAAATACGTCGCAAAACAACGTAAATTTAACGTCATAATACGTCATTGATATGACGTGATACATACGTTGCAAAGCAAACTGATATAACTCTACAAAACTATAATTCGTAGGCCTAATTATATGACCTCATGAAGACGTCGCAAAACTGACGTGAAAATAACGTTCATATGTCGTTAATATAACGTCATAAATACGTCGCAAAACATAAATTTAACGTTATAATGCGTCATTAATATGACGTGATAAATACGTTGCAAAGCAAACCAATATAACTCTAAAAAACTATTCGTAGGCCTAATAAAATGACGTCATAAAGACGTCGCAAAACTGACGTGAACATAACGTTCATATTTCGCTAATATAACATCATAAACACGTCCCAAAACAATGTAGCCTAAATTTCACGTTATAATACGTCATAAATACGTTGCAAAACAAGCTGATATAACTCTACAAAACTATAATTCGTAGGCCTAATTATATGACGTCATAAAGACGTCACAAAACTGACGTGAACATAACGTTCACATGTCGTTAATATAACGTCATAAATACGTCGCAAATCAACGTAAATTTAACGTTATGATACGTCATTAATATGACGTGATAAACACGTCGCAAAAAAACTGATACAACTATAAAACTATAATTCGTAGGCCTAATTATATGACGTCACAAAGACGTCGCAAAACTGACGGGAACATTACGTTCACATGTCGCTAATATAACGTCATAAATACGTCCCAAAACAATGTAGCCTAAATTTCACGTTATAATACGTCATTAATATGACGTGATAAATGCATTGCAAAGCAACGGTAATTTTACTTCACTTATGCGTCGTAAATACGACGTGAATAATACGTCACAAAATTGACTTGAATTTTACGTCTTTAGTTCGTCGCTAATATGACGTCATAAATACGTCGCAAAACTGAAGAAAATTTCACGTTAATACGTCGCTCATATGACGTCATAAATGCGTTGTAAAACAAAGTATATATTACGGTATTAAGACGTCATTTAAATAACGCTATGAATACGTTGCAAACCAACGTAGATTGCGTCATTAATACGTGTTTATGACGTAAAAATTACGTCGCAAAATTGACGTAAAAATTACGTCGCAAAATTGACGTAAATTTTACGTCATCAATATGTCACCAATATTAGGTAATAAATACGTCGCAAAACTGACGTAAGACATCAGAAGGTCCATAACATGACGTCATAAATTCGTTTCAAAGAGACGTTGAAATCGCGTCATTTTCTGGTCATTTTCAGACTTGCGACAACTTTGACCATGTAGTTGCGACCAAATTGAGACGTCTTTTTGACCTCCGTCTGCTAGCTGGGATGATGTTCATAAGGTTTGTTCCATCCCTTTCTGCCAATTCAACTGCTCATATGACTACTTTAGTATTAGTGATATATGGTTTTCCTAACCAATTTCTGTGCATTTTCTGCATGCATCCTAGTGCATCCAGGCTGTAGAAATCGACAACTTTTGCTGATCTGAGATACGTCAAACGTTGAAATAGATGAATTTACAGGTCTGAAACCTAAAGTAAGGGGAAGTCCAAACTAAAGATAACTTCTTAAAAAAAAAAAAAACAACCCTTGGCCAATAGGAAAATATTGTTGGTTAAAGATTGAGGAAAACTTTCTTAATTAAGAAAGGTATCATTCTAATTTTCAACAAATTATAATCGATCAAGAAAATCAGGCAATCTATGACGTTTCCAGCGACTTCCTATACAAGAGAATAGTACATGTATGCAAAATTTCATATTCTAACGTAAAGGCATCATTTACCTTTTGCATATGAAACAAAAACCCAGCATCGGTGCTTCAAAGTAGTTCTTAAATGTGCGTTAGGGATAGAAACAACCAATGTA
This sequence comes from Diadema setosum, assembly GCA_033980235.1. NCBI lineage: Eukaryota > Metazoa > Echinodermata > Echinoidea > Diadematoida > Diadematidae > Diadema > Diadema setosum. The sequence continues at coordinate 46,647,593 of CM067060.1, forward strand.
AATATTTGAACCATTATCATCGATGTTATGTATTTTTAGATATACAAAATGTGTACAATAGTTATAATAAAAATGTTTCCAGATTAAACCGTCTACAGTTATGGTTTATTGAGAAAAATAGTGATATCTCCTTATATTTCATGCTTTATTGAAAACGTTTTATATGGTGGGATGTGGAATGACCTACACATGCATCAAAAGTATTATCTTGAACATTTTTTAAATCACTGTTCTCAACGGTAAACAGGACCTTTAAATACATGTTTGTATTCCATTTTAAATTCATCCTCTTTAGTAATCACTCCAAATATTTTACAAATAACCTCTGTGACATCAGTTCTATTACTTCATCAAAACATCATGGAAAATACATTTCAAATAAATTTCTCAATTATATCTTTACAAATGCCTACGAAGGAGAAAATTATCAAAATACTCTTCATAAATTAAGTGACGAGCACATCAAAACACCACTTTTCTGCGGGGGAGGGGGGCAGAATGAATTTTTGAACACTGTGTAGGTGATTAATTCCTAGTGGAGCACATCTTGGTTTCGAACCAATGTTGGCTCAACCTTATACATGCACGTAGTTATGTCGTGCCACGCTGGACTAACCATTCATGTAAACGTCACATGGATGTTGGCACAATGTTTCATTGAATACTGTCATTTCTTTTAACATCTTTAAACCGTAGATTTTTTAATGTTATACAAATGCGATCCTATACACTAACCCTTCACAGACAGCTGTTAACGCCATCCTAACAGTTGACTAGCAAATTACTATATCATACACTATCTCAGCTGTTGTAAAACAAGAACAAAAGAACAATCGTATGGATGTAAATTATACGGTTTTGTCAAAAAACATAGACTTACATTTTTGTACGTTCACACACGTATACACATATACACGCACACACACGCACGTAAATACCCTTCGAGATGTTTATATATACAATCACTTATTTAGACGTAAATATGTATTAATTAATATTGTTTAAAAGTTTTATATAGTTATTATAAATCTGATACATATTTACACACTTGTGTATGTTAATGCACACCACACCCAACACAACGTTGATTTATACAGATTAATATTTCTTTAATGTTATATATTTCTGACAATGACATTGACATTGTATTGCTGTATATCTCTTGTGTGTTTATCATGTCTATGTATCCATGTTAAACGTGTGCTCTGTATATTGTATGTATCGATGTAACTTGTATGCATGCTAACAAAACAAATTTCCAGAAACGGACAATAAAATCGAATTGAATTGAATTGAAATGAAATTTCTTTTACCTCACGGCCTATGTATACATCATTATATCAATCAGCACTATTATCCTACCCCCCCCCCCCCCAAAAAAAAAAAAAAAAAAAAAAATCATTCGTGGCTTGTCAACGGACACCACCTGACTCTCACTCCACTTTTGAGGCTGCCGCGTAAGGCAGCCCATAAATAATCTGAACACAAGTGATCGCTGTCAGTGAAAGTGACCAGTGATTTGTAACTTAGCTTGAAAAAGGCACCCTCCCGTGTACCAGGGAGGTGAGAGAATTTTAGTCTCACCTCCCTGCTAATATACCAGCAAGGTGAGTCACCTCCCTGCTTATGTTGTACACGATATACCGAGTGCCGAGTTTTGTAAAATAATATACTGTACTTGCTAAATGGCTTGCTCATGTGAAACGTCTTCGAATAAAGCTCCAATTTACCATGTACGACTTGTGTCCTCACTACTCATTTTCCTCTGGAACTTCGATTAATGGGAACGTGTTACTGTTGAGTGTGTACTTGCAGTGCGAACAGAATGATACACACAAAAAAAAAAATCTTTAAAAAAATGATATTCTTCATTAGAATTTCATCGATATCAGACCCATGTTTACAATGAAATTAATTTGAACAAAAATAAGCAGCTGAATTCTTATCTCTTGTGCTTCTAAATCGTATTTTTCTTACACACAGTACATTATAGGCCTACAGTGTATATAACAATGCGTAGCGTATTACTTGACATAGAATTCTGCATGAATATCTCAGAAAAGGCTTTTTGATTACTTAGTAACTTCAAGCCAATCCATATCTGCCTTTATTTAATACGCACACACTTGTGCTGCTGAATCACCTTCTTTTTTAAACACACACACACACACATACACACACACATACACACACACACGCACACACATAAGCACACACACACACACACACACACCTACACACAAACCCTATGTTTGAAGGGCGTGCCATTCACATTCGAATCTGATTCTGTGTTAGCAGACGACCATGCCACTTGTGTACATACTGTACAGCAGTACAGTAAGAAGTCCAAGCGCATGCGTACAAAACCAGCCAAGTACACTGATAGTCTTTGCTCAAGTGACACAATTGGCAATTTCGACGCGTTAGGGTTACGGAAAAAAAAATCGCGGGCGGGACGCGATTTTTTTTTCCGTAACCCTAACGCGTCGAAATTGCCAATTGTGGCACTTGAGCAAAGACTATCAGTGTACTAGTTGGTTGCGATACTAATATGTGTTGCTTTCTTGTATACGGTACCATGGTCGTCTGCTAACCACAGAATCAGATTAGAATGTGAGAATGGCATGCCGCCTTGTGAACTGTCATAACAACGGCTTTGTGTGTGTGTGTGTGTGTGTGTGTGTGTGTGTGTGTGCGTGTGTGTGTGTGTGTGTTGTGTGTGTGTGCGTGTTTCCACTTCGCCATCGGCATCGCGTTCTGCTTTGCCGTCTGCTTACATTACTGGTATTCCTGTGGTTTTGTTCGCCGTCTGCTGACACTTTTCCTTTGTCTCGCAAGACTTAATTGCGCTGTTAATGATAATAATAAATATCATTTATAAAGCGCTTATTACAATGTTTCTAATCGCTGAGTGTCTCGATGAAAACATTAGAAAAGAGAAATTCAGTCATGGAGTACAAATTGTTGTTAAGATACAAACTCGAAGTTTTCATCAATATCTTGCAAAAGTAAATTGGAAATCTAAGCTTGGAATGAATTATGATATAAGTATTATACAGGCCTATATAGGCGTACAACTGCAGCAATTGCTTTTAACATTGATCATGTTTATTAAGCCACGCAGAATCAGATTCGAAGTGGGTATTAGGTCTAATTGGGTAACATGAATACACTACTTGATTAATTTGGGTTTATACTTCTCCAACCACACGATGATTGTGCTTTTTAAAAAAATGATTCAGAAAGGCGTAGTAGGCTCCTTTTTAGTTCAGGTTCATGTAGATCAAGATATAATTATGATTAAATTCTCATGCACTAACATCCAAGATGAAGATGGGGAGGGAAGAGAAGCTGGGGGAGAGTAATCATCGATTTCGATCGATAAAATCTCTATATTAATATATTAATTCAATCAGCTTTATAAAGGCATTTTGAAACAGCGTTTATAAAGCAAACAGCAACAATTTACTCATTTTCATTCTAATATCACGTACGGTTTGAATTGATCTATCAATATAGATATATAGGTCTATATTTTTTGATGTTCACTTTATCACTAAGTGCCAAACCTATAGTTCTCATCAAGTGCCTCGTTACCTCTACCAAAACGACCATCAGTGAAGGAAACCCAAACCCAAAGAGAAACACATCAGTGACAGTTAAAGGAAAATCGCACAATTTTATTGTAAAAGATGCAAAAGTTATGCATTTTTAACGTTTTGATGTTGGTACAACTGGATAAGGGGATACTATAAAAACCGCTTTCAGAAAGTAGGGGGAATGATTACTGCCTTTAACATAACTTATGTCAGTATCAATTAAGTTAATGGAATGTGTAATTTTCATGAAAAATGATTTCTTTGTGGAATTCTCTTCATGTTTTCTTTACATTGTTGTCCACACATGACGTCATGGACTCTAGTAGTCTCCTTATCCAGTGATTACAACATCAAAACTATTTATTTGCATCGATTGTCGGATTTTCCTCAAACTTTCACTAATGTTGCTGCGTTCACTCAATCCATATTGTTCTTTTGGGTTTTGGTTTCCGTTGATATCAAGCAATCATCACTACCATCATTGCTTCAATTAGATTATTAAACTGAGGGATCGATCACAGAAAAGAGTTCTGTGGGATCGACCGTAAACATCATTACTATCATTTCACAACTGGATATCATCTTATCATCATCATCATCACCATGGTTGCTACTCGTATTACCATCGTATACAAATTACCACAAGCAATCTTCCTCCACCATATTGCACTTATCAATACTTTTTTTTTTTCATGTCACCAATCACGAAATCTCTTGCATATTTTCAGCTTCATCATTTTCATCAGTCTAAATAAGCATTGCGACTATCAATATATTCCTACTTGATCCCTCCCTTCAATGCCCACATGGCCTAGCACCCTTATTGTTAGTCGATTCAATGGATGATGAAGATAAATGATTGAATATTAATACACTGATTTGTTTGTTTGTTTGTTTATAAGAACACTAGCCGCATTCACACTTGTTAGCTGGTTACCGAGCGCGCTCCAAAACTTGAGTTCTTGTTATACTCGTAACTTTTTATGAAACTTCATGATCGATAATATATTAGATATAAAAACAATCACCTGGCATTAACTGGTATCAGAGTCCCAGGTGGGTTCATGAGTTTATGAGTAATACACATTTGTGGAAGCGACTTGAAACGATCGTTTTATAATGTGTTGTTATTTGGCACAAATTAATTTCATTTATTCTAATGGTGAAGGATAACCAAAAGAAAATTAATCAACCCGATATTAGCCAAATTTAAGGTTTTTTCATTAAGTTGGAACATCAAGCATCTGTTCAGAGTCACAGACGCTACTTACGCGTTTTTATAATATGCATTTATAGGAAACTGATATACGTTTAAACGATGTTAGCCATCATATTATGGTGTCCTATAGCTCCATACCAAGCCTGGACAAAAGTACGGAATCTATCAGCAATGTTGCAATGTGTGTGTGTGTGTGTGTGTGTGTGTGTGTTTTCTTTGCACCGAAAACTCGAGGGCGGGCGCCTGAAAGTGCAATGATTGCACCTTCCATACACTTTGTGTGTGTGTCTTTGTGTGTATGTGCGAGTGCGTGCAATGTGTGTTGTGTGTTTGTGTGTTTATGTGTGTGTGTGTGTGGTAGGTGTGCAGTATATCGTTACTTGCAAAGTTTTGTGTATGCTAACGTAAAAATCGTAATCAAGAGTTATTCTGAAAGAAAATGAAAGCGAGGTCACAGCTGGTCGTTGTTCACGTCTGAAAAAGTAAACATTCTGGTTATAATCATAAAAGTGTCAGAAATTGTGCACTCTATTGTTAAACAAATGTTTGTTATTCAAACTTCAGCGTGTTTTATGAACACATATTTATATATTTCAAGATTGAGCCTGCTGTGACCTAGTTTAGCAAGCATGTCATAAAGCATTACAAATTTTTCTGATACAACAATGCTAGCAACTATATAAGAATATTATAGGTGGTAGACATAGATATAAGGCTTAGGACATTTGCAGGAGTAGGGTAGGTTAGATTTTTATCATGATTTGTACCTTGAGGTGCTCACAAGCGCTTTATTAGATCTTAAACTGAAATACTGATAAACCAACTGGCCACGACTTCAAAATGACGTCAAGATCACGTCCATTTCCCTTGTTCTTGAAGAAAATGTGTCTTTCAGATGTATTCCTTGTTAGTTTTCCAATATACGTTAAAAAGTCATGAATTGACGTGTAAACGACGTGCTCATGACGTTCTGACGTACATCTTGTCTTTAGAATTGTGATTTACATGTCATTAAGACGACTCGTATATGACGTCTTTTGGACAACTTCCTTTTGAGCAAAAATACGACATGTTGACGTCAGTTTGAAACGTTAATATGGCGTCCAGTATCTTTGTTTATTTTCGTCTAAAAGATTTTTTTTGACGTCAGTCTCGTCTTTAAATTAGTAATTTACACGTCTTTATGACGTCTTTGTATAACAACCCAGACGTCAGAAAGATGTCACAAATATGTCGTCTTTTAGACGTCATCCATTTGAGCAGAAGTACGACTTTCTGGCGTCAGTTTAAGACGTCTAAATGATGTCTGCTTTCTTTGCTTATTTATGTTAAACAAACGACAATTATTGCGCCTTTCTGAAGTCTAAATAATGACGTCATTTTTATATCTTCCATTTGAACAAAAATTCCTCTTACTGTTGACAGTTTCGACGTCTTTCTGACGACAGTAATGACGTGATAATGTCGTCATTCTGACGACAGTATGTCGCAAAGCAAACTGATATAACTCTATAAAACTCTATAATATGTCTGTAGGCCTAATTATATGACGTTATAAAGACGTCGAAAAAAATACGTAAACGTAACGTTAATATGTCGCTAATATAACGTCATAAATACGTCGCAAAACAACGTAAATTTAACGTCATAATACGTCATTGATATGACGTGATACATACGTTGCAAAGCAAACTGATATAACTCTACAAAACTATAATTCGTAGGCCTAATTATATGACCTCATGAAGACGTCGCAAAACTGACGTGAAAATAACGTTCATATGTCGTTAATATAACGTCATAAATACGTCGCAAAACATAAATTTAACGTTATAATGCGTCATTAATATGACGTGATAAATACGTTGCAAAGCAAACCAATATAACTCTAAAAAACTATTCGTAGGCCTAATAAAATGACGTCATAAAGACGTCGCAAAACTGACGTGAACATAACGTTCATATTTCGCTAATATAACATCATAAACACGTCCCAAAACAATGTAGCCTAAATTTCACGTTATAATACGTCATAAATACGTTGCAAAACAAGCTGATATAACTCTACAAAACTATAATTCGTAGGCCTAATTATATGACGTCATAAAGACGTCACAAAACTGACGTGAACATAACGTTCACATGTCGTTAATATAACGTCATAAATACGTCGCAAATCAACGTAAATTTAACGTTATGATACGTCATTAATATGACGTGATAAACACGTCGCAAAAAAACTGATACAACTATAAAACTATAATTCGTAGGCCTAATTATATGACGTCACAAAGACGTCGCAAAACTGACGGGAACATTACGTTCACATGTCGCTAATATAACGTCATAAATACGTCCCAAAACAATGTAGCCTAAATTTCACGTTATAATACGTCATTAATATGACGTGATAAATGCATTGCAAAGCAACGGTAATTTTACTTCACTTATGCGTCGTAAATACGACGTGAATAATACGTCACAAAATTGACTTGAATTTTACGTCTTTAGTTCGTCGCTAATATGACGTCATAAATACGTCGCAAAACTGAAGAAAATTTCACGTTAATACGTCGCTCATATGACGTCATAAATGCGTTGTAAAACAAAGTATATATTACGGTATTAAGACGTCATTTAAATAACGCTATGAATACGTTGCAAACCAACGTAGATTGCGTCATTAATACGTGTTTATGACGTAAAAATTACGTCGCAAAATTGACGTAAAAATTACGTCGCAAAATTGACGTAAATTTTACGTCATCAATATGTCACCAATATTAGGTAATAAATACGTCGCAAAACTGACGTAAGACATCAGAAGGTCCATAACATGACGTCATAAATTCGTTTCAAAGAGACGTTGAAATCGCGTCATTTTCTGGTCATTTTCAGACTTGCGACAACTTTGACCATGTAGTTGCGACCAAATTGAGACGTCTTTTTGACCTCCGTCTGCTAGCTGGGATGATGTTCATAAGGTTTGTTCCATCCCTTTCTGCCAATTCAACTGCTCATATGACTACTTTAGTATTAGTGATATATGGTTTTCCTAACCAATTTCTGTGCATTTTCTGCATGCATCCTAGTGCATCCAGGCTGTAGAAATCGACAACTTTTGCTGATCTGAGATACGTCAAACGTTGAAATAGATGAATTTACAGGTCTGAAACCTAAAGTAAGGGGAAGTCCAAACTAAAGATAACTTCTTAAAAAAAAAAAAAAACAACCCTTGGCCAATAGGAAAATATTGTTGGTTAAAGATTGAGGAAAACTTTCTTAATTAAGAAAGGTATCATTCTAATTTTCAACAAATTATAATCGATCAAGAAAATCAGGCAATCTATGACGTTTCCAGCGACTTCCTATACAAGAGAATAGTACATGTATGCAAAATTTCATATTCTAACGTAAAGGCATCATTTACCTTTTGCATATGAAACAAAAACCCAGCATCGGTGCTTCAAAGTAGTTCTTAAATGTGCGTTAGGGATAGAAACAACCAATGTAAATATTTGAACCATTATCATCGATGTTATGTATTTTTAGATATACAAAATGTGTACAATAGTTATAATAAAAATGTTTCCAGATTAAACCGTCTACAGTTATGGTTTATTGAGAAAAATAGTGATATCTCCTTATATTTCATGCTTTATTGAAAACGTTTTATATGGTGGGATGTGGAATGACCTACACATGCATCAAAAGTATTATCTTGAACATTTTTTAAATCACTGTTCTCAACGGTAAACAGGACCTTTAAATACATGTTTGTATTCCATTTTAAATTCATCCTCTTTAGTAATCACTCCAAATATTTTACAAATAACCTCTGTGACATCAGTTCTATTACTTCATCAAAACATCATGGAAAATACATTTCAAATAAATTTCTCAATTATATCTTTACAAATGCCTACGAAGGAGAAAATTATCAAAATACTCTTCATAAATTAAGTGACGAGCACATCAAAACACCACTTTTCTGCGGGGGAGGGGGGCAGAATGAATTTTTGAACACTGTGTAGGTGATTAATTCCTAGTGGAGCACATCTTGGTTTCGAACCAATGTTGGCTCAACCTTATACATGCACGTAGTTATGTCGTGCCACGCTGGACTAACCATTCATGTAAACGTCACATGGATGTTGGCACAATGTTTCATTGAATACTGTCATTTCTTTTAACATCTTTAAACCGTAGATTTTTTAATGTTATACAAATGCGATCCTATACACTAACCCTTCACAGACAGCTGTTAACGCCATCCTAACAGTTGACTAGCAAATTACTATATCATACACTATCTCAGCTGTTGTAAAACAAGAACAAAAGAACAATCGTATGGATGTAAATTATACGGTTTTGTCAAAAAACATAGACTTACATTTTTGTACGTTCACACACGTATACACATATACACGCACACACACGCACGTAAATACCCTTCGAGATGTTTATATATACAATCACTTATTTAGACGTAAATATGTATTAATTAATATTGTTTAAAAGTTTTATATAGTTATTATAAATCTGATACATATTTACACACTTGTGTATGTTAATGCACACCACACCCAACACAACGTTGATTTATACAGATTAATATTTCTTTAATGTTATATATTTCTGACAATGACATTGACATTGTATTGCTGTATATCTCTTGTGTGTTTATCATGTCTATGTATCCATGTTAAACGTGTGCTCTGTATATTGTATGTATCGATGTAACTTGTATGCATGCTAACAAAACAAATTTCCAGAAACGGACAATAAAATCGAATTGAATTGAATTGAAATGAAATTTCTTTTACCTCACGGCCTATGTATACATCATTATATCAATCAGCACTATTATCCTACCCCCCCCCCCCAAAAAAAAAAAAAAAAAAAAAAATCATTCGTGGCTTGTCAACGGACACCACCTGACTCTCACTCCACTTTTGAGGCTGCCGCGTAAGGCAGCCCATAAATAATCTGAACACAAGTGATCGCTGTCAGTGAAAGTGACCAGTGATTTGTAACTTAGCTTGTAAAAGGCACCCTCCCGTGTACCAGGGAGGTGAGAGAATTTTAGTCTCACCTCCCTGCTAATATACCAGCAAGGTGAGTCACCTCCCTGCTTATGTTGTACACGATATACCGAGTGCCGAGTTTTGTAAAATAATATACTGTACTTGCTAAATGGCTTGCTCATGTGAAACGTCTTCGAATAAAGCTCCAATTTACCATGTACGACTTGTGTCCTCACTACTCATTTTCCTCTGGAACTTCGATTAATGGGAACGTGTTACTGTTGAGTGTGTACTTGCAGTGCGAACAGAATGATACACACAAAAAAAAAAATCTTTAAAAAAATGATATTCTTCATTAGAATTTCATCGATATCAGACCCATGTTTACAATGAAATTAATTTGAACAAAAATAAGCAGCTGAATTCTTATCTCTTGTGCTTCTAAATCGTATTTTTCTTACACACAGTACATTATAGGCCTACAGTGTATATAACAATGCGTAGCGTATTACTTGACATAGAATTCTGCATGAATATCTCAGAAAAGGCTTTTTGATTACTTAGTAACTTCAAGCCAATCCATATCTGCCTTTATTTAATACGCACACACTTGTGCTGCTGAATCACCTTCTTTTTTAAACACACACACACACACATACACACACACATACACACACACACGCACACACATAAGCACACACACACACACACACACACCTACACACAAACCCTATGTTTGAAGGGCGTGCCATTCACATTCGAATCTGATTCTGTGTTAGCAGACGACCATGCCACTTGTGTACATACTGTACAGCAGTACAGTAAGAAGTCCAAGCGCATGCGTACAAAACCAGCCAAGTACACTGATAGTCTTTGCTCAAGTGACACAATTGGCAATTTCGACGCGTTAGGGTTACGGAAAAAAAAATCGCTTCCCGGGAAGGGGATTGGGATGCAATCTCCGAGGCCGACGGCGCCGGGCCACACTGCGACAGGGGCCAGCTCGCTAGGCTAGGACATTGGTGCAAAGTGGGGGATAGAGCACACGATTCTAGAGAAGATCAAGCAACCTTGAAAGAGATTTTAGAAGTACACTGTACACAGTAACTCAGGCTTGGACGCGTGCTCTGCGACGTAAGATGGCATATTACTAGTTTTAGTATAGGCCTACAGTATTTTCAAATCTCTTTGCGTTTAATCCAGTGCCAGCTCGAGCTCACTTGGTTTTTCACACACGTGTGTTATAATTAGTCTGATTTCAAGACGTTTGATTCATATCCCTATTATACTGCTGTAATCTCCCCTTCCTCAGTCTTCAGCCTCCCATCCTTCTCCTCCGATCCTCATCCTCTTTGTTCTCCTCCCTCCTCCTCGGCTCCTCCTTCTCCTCCTTCTCCTCCTCCTTCTCCTGCCCATCCTCCTCCTCATTCTTATCCCTCCTTGCCCTTCTTCCCCATCAAAAACAGCTGAGACAACGAAATGATTTGAAAATGATGACAGCAAGAATAATGATAACAATGATAAGCCACGATGTAGGCTCCTACTGTAAAATAGGCCCTATATAACAGACTTTGAGTAACATTTATTGATAACTATCAATTTTTAATGTGAATATCATTGACAATGTGTTTTTTTTTGTGTGTGTATTTATTTCTTGTGATCATTTTATTTAAATTGATCGAAAAAGTTTCACCTGCAATGTGCGAATATATATATATATATATATATAACACAGTGCTTATATAGCGCATATCACTACCGTGGTGTCTCTATGCGCTTTAAGGAGAGGGATGAAGTAGAAAGAAGAAATGCAGTGTACAATATGTGTACCATAAATGCAGAACCAAACTCATTCATAATACTTTTTGAACAGAAATGTGGGTGGTCATGTAAACGGGACGAGCTCATGCAGTGCCGCGAGTAGCGGTGTTGGACTAAAATACAGCTTCTGAGCTCAACAAATGAATTCATTATTATAATTATCATTATTATCATTATTATATTTTATCATTATTATTATTATTGTTATTATTATTATTATTATTATTATTATTATTATTATTATTATTATTATTATTATTATTATTATTATTATTATTATTATTATTATTATTATACAATGTTAGTATCCTTCCTTTGCAAATGAAACAAACAAACGAGATCTTCAGTTACATGTACGATAGTTATAAATTGTATGAAAGATATTGGTAGGATTTGATATTAGGATAGAATCGACTGATGTAGATTTGTTTTGGTTGAGAGGGGAAGGGTTGGTTGGGGTTATTTTATGAATGATTTCATTCTAGATTTGTATAATGAATTTGTTGTTTTTATGTATATGCCCTTGTAAGTGAGAATGAGTTACATGATTCAATATATTCAAGGGATATAGGTTTGATACATGTCAATACTTTCTCGTGAAGAAACTGCTAGTATAGGGTTGATTTATAATAGAGTTATCTATGTTGAAGAAAGATTATTTGCAATATAAATTGACAAATGGATTTGTTTGTGTTTGAATTGCATTTGTACAGTTTTTGTTCATGTTACACCCAGAATGGGTTGATTTATGAATGATTTGAATGAAATCAATAAATATCAAGGAAAAACAAAAAAAGTGTGTGATTTAACAGCACAAGAGAGAAGAATACAGCTGCTTATTTTTGTTCATATTGATTTCATTGTAAACATGCGCTCTCTAAAAAAGAAATAGTGAATTTTCACTTGATTTTCACTCCCCTTGGTAGTGACGTCAAGGATCACTAGAAGTGGAGTGAATTTCGAGTGAACAGAAATTTCACTCCAAAAGAGAGTGAAAAAAGACGGAAATGTTTTTGGTGGGATGTTCACTCCTTTCTCACTCTAAATTCACTCCTGACGTATTCACTCTTTTGTCAGTCGTTTTTCACTCCTTTCTCACTCTCAATTCACTCCTATTTATTTCACTCTTCTTTAACTCCGGAGGTTTTTCACTCCTTTTTCAATCTTTTTTCAATCCCTTTTCAATCTTTTTTCAATCCCAAACGGAATTACACTCTACATGAGCACACATCTCTATCACAGCACTCAGTGCACTAGTTATTCAACCCTGGAAGAAAAAGTGACAAAGGTGATGAATTTGGGAATAATCTAGGTGGTCTGAAGCCATTTCTGGAATAATGAATACCAATCAAACTAATACAAACAAAAACAGCAAGCAACGTTCATAATATAGATATTTGTTAATATTAATGCATGTATTTTGAAGCCAACGATCCACCACTGGTAGCCCAGTGCATTGCCAACTTTGTGTTCCAGTTTTGAAAGTCATTCCTACCCGAGCTGGATCAATACATGAAACTGAATAAATATAAGCTAGTAATCCAATTGGCTGTTGTTTCATTCTTTCTTATTAATTTATTCTTTCTTTAAGTAGCATTGAGGGGGATATAAGAAGATAATGTACTAAATGCTACGCATGATATGTTTTTATTAATGAGCTGATTCTCTATATTAAATAAATGTGTGATGTCCACTGGATCACCTGAAATAAAAAAAAGGAATATACCTCTTTAAATATCTAAACTTCAACTACAGAGCAGTACACCATTACAAACAGTCTTCATGTGCTGGGTATCTGGTTTTCCATGAATTATGTGGCCAATAATAGTTATACATATTTTTATCATTTAAGAACAACTGTCACCATAATCATCACAAGGTCCTTGTAAATATGCTATTCTAGCTGTCATTCCCAAAGCTCTACAAATGAAGAGTTCGTTTGCAAAAACTGATAAGTCCATATGTGCCAAATGGAGATATTTGCGATTAAAGGTCAAGAAAAATACAGAGAATAATAAGAAAATGTTTGCTTCTTTTGATCATAACTTCAAAAATGTACCTTTATATGTAGTGACCAATATATAATTCAAAAGGTATTATTTTGTACTTTATGACAGAGACTGTACTTCAAAATCTTCAAAAATGGACATATCGGTTTTTGCAAACAAACTCTTCAAATATTAGCATCACACATTTCCCCGAAAATATGCCAAATTCATAAAGTTTGTGCAAAAGTGAAAAATTTTACAAGTACCCTTCCTGAACATGTTTAATTTTCGACTACAAGTGAATATAATTATTGCATGTTCAATGATAAGCTACAAAAGACTTGCAAAGTATAGTCACCATTATCTATATTATAATACAAAAACAATTACACATGTACCAGGAATTGTGATTGCTTTGAAAAATTGACAAAAATACAGAATTTTTCAATACTGCATGGTTAATCAAGTTTGGATCCTCTGTCATGTAACACAGTGATGCTCTACAAGTACATTGCACAAATACCTAAACATACTCGATCAGAAAAGCATGGTCTTGACTTTAAGTAGGCTTTAGGTGGGGTATTTATGTAGATGATAGAGCCAGAGGGGGGCCTCCCTGAAACCCCCCAGACCTCGGCCATCAAACGTGCGATCATTACAAAATCCACACACAAATTGCCTGTGACATAATCTATAAAACGGTAATGTTGATTTTCAACAACAAAAAAAAAGTCACTTGGCTAAATTATGCTAATTTGAGCATGAAATCAGACCATTTGCCATAACTAAAGTTCCAAAAAGGCACATTTTTTGTGTAAATATTCTTTCTAGCGTCCATAGCAAATGAAAGAGAAAAAAACTGTGCCATCAAAAAATTCTAAAGTATCTATTTTTTTCTATTTACTCATGTATTTCATTGTTTCTTACTTTTTGTTTTTCATTGCCTTTTCAATGAAATTTGTCAGCGACACGTCCAGCATGAAAATATTTATGTTATTGATTACAATCAATTACCCCCCAAAATAATCATGCCTTCATGAAATTTTGCATGGAATGTCAAAGGGGAGGAGGGCTCGTAGCCCCCCCCCCCCCCCCCCTCAACCGGGCCTACTATTTATGGAAAAAGAATTGCAATCAATACAGTTGACACAACATGTATCCTATCATTGATCTTCTTCACCTAAATAAGGCATCATTGTACAATATTGAACACTTGTAATCCTTCCGAGTTTTGCCAGATGTAGCAACAACTAATGCATGCAAACTGAATTTCTTATAGAGTGATTTCATGTGACGTCATGTTGGCCACCATAATGGTGGCTTCCATAGCAAAGGCGATCAATATTCATTCATGCATGCCTCTCTTACAAAGGTGTTCTTTTGCCTTAGGTTTCCCTGAAGTAAACATTGCTGCAGCTTTTGTATGCAGTCTTGATTTCTAGTCAGTTTAGGCACTTGACTTCATTAGGCTGCGTTCACATAGAAAAATACGATATACGGTATTCGCTATTCGCTATTCGGGCACCCAGTACACCATCACCCTCTTTTTTTTTAAAGATTTTTCCCTCTACTCCAAAGAAGATGGATGCAATAAATTTGAGCACATGCATATTGTACTGCATCACTGTTAATCAAAGGGGTGACAAATGTATGTGGTAACTTAATCACAACATGGAGACATGATCTTCATCCCAAGAGCATGGATGACCATTGGAAGATTCTACTATTTAGCTGCTATTTGTAGCATTCTCCCCCCCCCCAAAAAAAAAAAAAAAAAAAATGAGGGAAAGAAAAAAAATACATACGAGTGTCTGTCAACAGTTTTCTCTCTTGAATGTTAGACCATAAAAAGGTTTAAAAGCAAGTCAGAATTGCCTGGAGAGAAGGGGGTGCTTAATCATGAGCGCAGCCAGATTCGTATCATGCGGAATGCCAAGCTGTGTGTGGCCAAACATTCTTTCATATGCTTGGAACACCTTACAGATGAATGTATTGATTAACATGTGGCCATGAAGAGGAGATTTTTTCTTGACTATATAAGTCAAAACTATTTTCAGTTACTAGTATATACAACAATCAACAATTTAAAGCATTAACAATCACACATTCTATGCAACAAACTCTTTTCATCGGCGAGCCCTGTTCTACTTTTAATGTTGAAGTGCTGCAGTACATCCTGGTAACAGCTTCATGCTAAACTACCGCTGAGCCTGATGAGGCTGACTCTTCAACAAGAATGTAAGTTCCAACGTCAGAGGAGCATATACTGTATCTCAAAAGAGGAAAAAGCAAGGGTATTTAGACCTATACACCGATGGTAGCTGTCTCTTCTCATTGGGCTTCTAATCCAACGATGGAATGGTGCTCGGTCAGGGGCTTGGTGGGAGCTGCAACTACTCTCTCTCTCTCTCTGCCTGAGGTGATGAGTGGTGTCATAGTTCCTCAAGGTCTTCAAACGATACTCAGTGAATCCATGATCCTTGCCATACAGGTATACTCCTGAAATATAAGAATGCATTGTAAGTCAAAGCTTTTTCTTGAGTCTCAACAAATTTGACTTTGGCACAGAGTTGACTATAACTGATGAAGATCTCATAACAGTAGAAATACATGTAGTGGCATTCTTATGGAAGAAAACGAGAATAGGTTTATTATAAATGAACGGCGCAACTGGCATGTTGGAACTTAAGTTACATTACGTTACGTTGAAGTTAACGTTTATCGAACCTAAGTCATGGAATCAGGCCAATCTGCACACAACTTTATTAGACATCTATGAGAAGGTACATCAAAGATTATAAAAAGCCCCCACATTGCCTGTATATTTGCGCAATGAGTTAATTAAGAAATAGATGCAATTTCCCTGCAAAGGCCATTTTTTTTATTTTTTTTATTTTTTTGGGGGGGGGGGGGGGGGGGGGTCATGCCCATAACCTGAAAAACTTTGGGTCCTTGCCCCCTAAACACAACTCCTCGTTTGGTTGCTTAATACTGTCCACTAGCTCTTGAGAAAAGTTGAAAATGTTGAAGTTTTTGCAAGCTAGATGAATAAGATACCATGTTACAAGGTATGTCACTTACGCTTTCTGCTAAAGAGGGCTAAAAAAAGTTGTAGATCACATAAACTTACGAGTATAAACTTACATGTCCTTTTGCACCTTGCGTGGTGTCTCACAAAGTGGGGTACTGCATCGCAACAGCCTTGGCTACAACATCCTTTGCTCACTACTTGGTATCTGAATTTAAAAAGAAAGCAAGAAGAATGTTAATCATATTCTAGGACGCAAATATATAACATCAAAAATTTGGCCCTCATTTTAATCTTTTAAGGGGCTGAACTATTTTTATGTTTTTTTTTTTCTTGGCATTAATTTCTATTGCTATTCAGTACCACTGTTTCAAGTACATTTATTGCTACTTGAGCCAGATATCAGTTAATACATATGACAATTTCATGCAGATAGGTTAAGTGTGAATGTGCACAGTTAGTAGAAAAATTTATACAAGATGTGATTATCCATTGAACTTCATGGCACATCAACTCCCACTTTTTTATTAATCATTGTGATGATTAAATCATAAGTATTAGGACTATTATCAAATCAGTATACACGTGGCCGGATGGGGCTACCAAGAAAATAAATCAGCGTGGAGTCTTGTACGTACACTCTGTTTACATGTCTCATACAAGTATACCAGTCTTTATTTTTAAATCTATAACCATCACTTCATTAACAATGTTATACTTACCAGTCCCTTCTACTTTCTTTTTTTCTTTTTTTTTTTTTTTTTGGGGGGGGGGGCAGATTTTAATCTGCTTTTCTCTATACTTGAGAAGACAAAAAAAAAAATGAACATTCAAATTATATGGTTATATATTGGATGGAAATGTAGTACAAGACATGACAATGGGAAACTGGTATTCCAGACCAATTTTCAATAATTATGATGATATAATACATGAATGATAATAACATTTTAAATAATTGAACTTACGCTGTACAGTTTTCTGCTTCCATTTTCAACAACAAATGTGCTGCAATGATCTGGGTGTGCAGATGTCTCCTCGGAACAGTCAGAACTCCTTCCCTCAGCTTTTGAAGTATCTCTTCCCCCTTGAAGTGATGTGTGTGTTGAATTCCTGGGCAAATAAGTAAAATTTAATGGTTTTATGAATAATACAAATGGCATGAGGATAGTAGGTTCCTCCAGTTTACATTATAAACTTGAAGAGCAAAATCATTTTAACATACACATCTGACATATAAGCAACAGCTCTACTTACACAACTCAAGACTGACCATAACATGGTTTTCACTTCTGTCGATACGGCAAGTACAAGGTACACATTTTTCTTAAATACAAGTACTAACCTGTCAAGACATTCATTTTCAGAGGGAAGGACAGCTCCAAAACTGCTCCATGAAGTATCCTGAAAATCATTTCTTCAAACAAAATAAAACCAACCAAGCATTCAGTCTCGTATAATGTAGCCTCTTGTGTAATTACTAAGACTCCAGAATGTAAAATAAATATAAATCAATTTCAAACTAGTCTCCGTTCATTAATCATAGTGGAAAACAACAGAATAGCTTACAGCAGGGTTAATGCAATGGAAGTCCATATCTCAGAGGCTCCTTCGCTGATGTTGGCCCGGTGTTTCCAGCATTCGTCAACCCTGAATTCAATGGCTAGTCGTTGACCACATCTGGTATTTTGCAATCTGGTGATCTGCACCCTCTTCGTGTGACAGAGACTGTACAGCTATCAATATCTGTCTTTGTGCTCCAAATGATGACCCCTACACCGAGTTCCTTTAAATCACCGTCACTCCCAAAGAGCTGTCATGTCTACGTCTTTATCTGGAGGAAAGTATGAAAACACAAGGTTCAGAAATGGATTTAGAACTCATTTCCACAAGACAATAATTATGCAGTTGTTTTGTAAACACAAATACTAAGTGAGCACCAATACAAAAGCTGTAGGCCTAATTACTTTTTTAGCTACATCAGCATATTTAATGTTAGAATTAAAGACCCAAAGATGATATCTGCCAGATTTCAATACCGGTACCTAAGGTCACCTGTAACTTTCATAAAAAAAAACAATGTTGAAAATAGTACCAGTCATCGTCTGCTACAAGGGGGATCGTTCTCCATGATGTGTGAGCACACTGATCTTCAGCTATAAGTGTGTGTTACAGTGGACCAACACTTAACACGAACAGTACACGCATCATACTTCTTACCCCATAGTACAGTAGTAGATGATCACGACACATGACGTGGGAGCTAGTGTACGTGGTATTCTCCCAGCTGTTTGGATGCTCGAATGTAGCGGCAAATAAAAGTCCTTTGTACTACATACAGTGTATATAATGAACAATAATAATAAATCACCAAATTTCACCATTCTTTATTACTGTACTGATCGAGATCACCATCTCATCTGGCAACACAGACCAGTGACCTACAGTGTCAGTGATTCGGCTGTCAACTCAACAATAAAATAGCAATATAACAATGTAGAGTACGTGTCTGGCGCTAGGCGCTTCTAATCTACTGCTTTAATTAGCACAGCTTAGTAACAGTTAAAGTTCGATCTCTACACTCGACCACAGTAATCTCTGTGTGATGATTAACTATACACAGCCCAGTCGCTGTACATTAAGACGTACCTACGTACAGCGACTGGGCTGTGTATAGTTATGTGATGATATGCTTACGAATGTCAATTCAATGGCTAACGACCAACGTTTCATTCATCACTCATTTTTTTTTTTTTTTGAATAGTTCAAGCCCTAGATCCCAACGTGTACAATTAAACCAAAGTCAAAAGACTCAACGTATTATTAGATCCCAACACCTAGTGTGTACCAGTTGATAGTTTCGGCCTCGGATTCTAGCTGTTCGTAAGGTGTTCTATGGTATGACCAGCCCCATAGCTAACTGTGCCACGGGCGGCCCGGGGTTATTCGTATAGAACCCTAAAGGTAACTTACTTATGGTCGTTTACGCGGAGAGGTATAACGTTAGACTAGCCCATAATGCTGTAAAAAAATTCAACAAGTTATAATTATATCGATCTATGGTTTGCTTACCTTCAAAAATGTGAATAATATCTCCGCCCCACTCAATTTGAAGACAGACATTTTCTCATGTCCATCACGACATCCAGGCTCAGATTCTCACGATTGCACTTACACGCACGTAAATTTGTGATCCTATGCATAATACACGCACAGCTAGCACACAGCACGCAATTGCACACAGTCCACGCACAGGCGACGCGTCGCTGTTCAGGTAAACCTGCTCGCGCCGCGCCCGAGCCAGGGGAAATTGCGGCTGGTGATTGGCTTAGAGTAAACACATGACAGGGGAATTCTCAATTTCTATTGGCCTAGCCAAATGCGTTTAATTATGTATTCACTCGGAATTCACTCGGCTTAATTTTCACTCGGAATTCACTCGGCGAATGGGTTTCACACAAATTTCACTCGTTACAAGAGTGAAATTCACTCGACAACGAGTGAAAGTCACTCTTAATTGAGTGAAATTTTATTCACTCCTTCCGAAGAGTGAATTATTCACTCGAAATTTTTTAGAGAGCATGGGTCTCTATATTGAATGAAATTCAAATAATTAATATCATACAAAAAAAGTGTATGTGTGTGTGTGTCTGTCTGTCTGTCTGTCTGTCTGTTTTAAGTGTAAGACTGTAAACAAAAGGAATTTCCAACTGGACAATGAAAATAAAAAAATATAAATAGAGACATGTTCGGCAGGATAAGCATCATGTGTCTGACGGACAGATTGGCAATATAATTTTATAGACGCTTGTCTTAGCATATGAGACAATAATAGCCTTAACGTTTTGCTGATAAATGTATCTCATTGAGATATATCACAGCTAAAACAAAAGTTTGAAATTTATGTATATCCGAAAAATGCTGGATTGCGCGTGTGGTTGCAAGTGTTTTCTCAAACATAGTCTATTTCAAGTAGGCTGAATTGTAAAGAACGAAGTAACCACACTGCCTGGCCAGCACCATTGTGGTGATTTTAGCGTCTATATAGGTAGGATCAATAGACCGACACCGATTACGTAATATTGGTTATTCATTCAGCTTTTTATGAATGTATATGGTCGAACGTTGGTGGCGGTGTAGGAGATGATGTGTAATAATCATCTGTTCAAAAAATAATACTACCGAGTAGTAATATACGTTTACGATACAGTCATGTACTCTGGTACTCCCTGGTCGCGTGCCGTGCGTACTAATACATCTTACACACACAGCGATGGGAATAGTATAGTATTCACGCAATACACACAGTGTAAAGGACTTTAAGCGTTAGTGCGAAACATAATGGAGAGATGTACAGATAATCATTATGCATTTTATGCACAATATTATACCTAGCTGTACGTGTAGGCCATAATTTATGTGCGGAACCGTATGATTGTGACCGTGGTGATGTTGAGTCCATTTTCGTATAGGGTGGCGTACATGTAAGCGTTCGAAGGGAGACCACTGCACAGGCGACTGAAAGGATCGGGGAAGAGGAGGATGAGGAGAACGAGACGGAGGACCAAGGAGGAGGAGGAGGAGGGATGGAGAATGCATCATTAAAGGGGAAATCCAGTCCAAATATAATTTAGTCTGATAAAAAAGAGTAAAATTTTATGAGTTCAACGTACGGTAAATGTGACTGAAATCGGATGAAAATTAAGGAAGCTATGACATTTTGAAGATTTGTTAATTTTTGCAGAACAGTTCATGTAACTGTTTATATGAATATGCAAATGAGTGAGCTAACCATGTCATACCCTCACAATTTTCCATTGATCGTGTACCAAAAACAAAAATTTAGTGTTTCTGTCATTGAAGTCTGAAACATGGTACATTCCTGGTTGAATAACTTCGGAATAGTGAGTGATCAATAGATATACATGTACCAGGTTTTTAGCCTCGGGCATATTTTGTTATTGCGTTGGAATGAAAACCTGAAAATTTTAAAATTGTATGTACAAACTATAATATGGCAAGTTGTGAGTGGATGACATGTTCATTTTGTAGTTCATATTGACCGTTCAAGAACTGTTTCCTGAAAAATTGGCGAAACTTTGAAATGTCATCATAACTTCTTTTTATTTTCACCCGTTTTTTAATCAACATTTTAGCCTTGTGCTCGTAATTTTTTACTCTTTCTTATCAAACTAACTTATATTTTGGAATGAATTTCCCCTTTAAGAAAGATGATGGATGTGAGTAGGACGACGAGAAGAACGCGGATGGTTAAAGGAGCAAGAGAGGGAATCAAGGAACTTAAAGTGTCTATAGAAGAGAGGGAACAAAATGATGAAGGGGGGGGGGGGGAGGAGAGAGGAAGGCAGAGAATTAGAAGCAATATACGTGTAGGCCCTGCCCCGCGTCTTCAAAACCTCTCACGTCTCTCCACCATTAACATCATCATCATCATCATCATCATCATCATCATCATCAATATCACCGAAATGATACTCAAGAAAATGTCCGTTGTAATCTTTACATTCATCTGTTCATCATCTCATCATGTGCTACCATAAATCGTTTTCCTCATCATCATAATCACAACGCTGTCTCCTTCGTCACCATCATAATCATCATTATTTTGGCAAAGCGCCACCACTATGCCATAGACGTCGCCAAACACCAGCATTCTCTACAATCTTCGCAACATTACCAAAGCTGTTGTCATCATGAAGAAAATCATAGCCATGATCAACATTGTCCGCAAACACCACAATATTCAGCTTCTTGAGGTGTGAATTTTCTTCAATTTTGTCTCCCTCTACAAAAGCAGAAGGAGACAAAATTGAAGAAAAAAAAATCACACCTCAACCTTCACCACACTGGTCAATATTCTCTTGCTTTCAAGCAGCTTCTTTTTTGTCATCATGCATGAAAAGCAAAATATTTTTCATTTTTACCGCCACTCACAGATTTGCCACCAAAGTCATGAGGTTGTCATGTATATTGTAGTGCACAGCATTATTTTGTATGCATGATATTAATACTTAAAATGTCACGCCTTGTGGACTATATTATTGTTCACAATATAGCAAGTTACATAAAACATGTCGCGCAAAGCACTACATCAATTTCTTCCTTTTATTGCCATTACTGAGAGCAAATGAAGGGTTTGTTTGCAAAAACCGATAAGTCCATTTTTGAAGGTTTTGAAGTACGATCTCTGTCATAAAGTACAAAATAATACCTTTTAAATGATATATCGGTTACTACATATAAAGGTATATTTTTGAAGTTATGGTCAAAAGAAGCAAATATTTTCTTATTATTCTCTTTATTTTTCTTGACCTTTAATCGCAAATATCTCCATTTGGCAAATATGGACTTATCGGTTTTTGCAAACAAACTCTTCAAATATTACACGTCATCACCGTCCCTTTCACAATATCCATCATCATCATCCTCTTCATCATCATCATCTATATCATCATCACCATCGTCCTCCTCCTCCTCCTCCTCATCATCATCATCATCATCATCATCAAGGATATATATCGCAGTCTGACTCTTCAACCACTTCCTTGAACACAGAATAGTATATATCATATACACTATTTTCAACCCTTCTATGAGGGAAGTCCTGCAATCTCGAGTGCACCCATCACCAAATCGAATTATGAAAACTTTGATGGAGAACGGATCATTACAACAACAACAAAAAAGAGTCGATAAACATGGTGATTACTATAATGCAGAGTATTAACATCATTGGTCAGTGTAAATTTTAATATCATTCCAGCCATTTGATGTAAAGCGCATACAAAGATTGTCAAATTATACAATGAATCATATAAATAGAAATAAGTAAACGGATATGATAACACACAATGTATTGACCTGAACGTGGGAGAAGAGTTGGCTAATGAATGCACAAAGCTGCTAAATCTCACAACAGGGGCATCATACAGCCCCAAAGACATAAATACCAACCAAGATTGATAGAACCTGATGCAAACACAACTATATCCATATAATTTCAGCTTTTCACACCTCTACATTACAGCTACATTGATTAAAGTCTGATTACTTATTAAACGCAGACGGTATAAAATGTCGTATTTCATATCATGTATTCGCGAGAAATAAACGAGAAAAGGAGATTCATTCTATTCTTAGCTAATGTCAGCTTTAAGCATGTAAGATAAGATTATATACACTCACTGAAATGTGCATGATGGCTTTCTTAATAGAAAATTAAACATCTCTGTAAAATTGAGTGGAGATTTAGTTACTCTATAGACAAAATGTATGGTATATTCGCTGTTACAGTGATATAGTATACTCAGTATCCATCGCGCGGATGAACAAAGATAGTATACCTTTTCCCAGGAAATGCATATGAACGGCGTCTTATCAACTATATCACTCAAGATATTCGATAAGCCTTTCTTTGGCGAAAGGGCAGCAAACGAAACATTCAGCTAGAGGCAGTTTTCAGACATTAACTATCATTCATGATGAAGGAGTACATTATACAACAATACTAGACAATGCTCTCATCAACAATAAATCAATGGAATTAATATCCTACCAGCACTAATATACAGGTCAATCGTCATAAATCATCACATACTCCGAGTGTGCCTGTTTACACCCTCTTGCATCGATCTAATAAATTAAGTTCAGTGTGCACATGAGACGTTCATTTCACATTCAATACGGCACATACACATACGCGCACACATCAAACACATTCGAATGCATAATATTTAGCTCTCTCACCCTCTCTCTCTCTCTCTCTCTCTCTCCGTCTCTCACATGCACGCACTAACGCAATCCTTAATTAAGGTTAATCTCAATACAAAAAACAACAACAAAACGAAACAAAACCTTTGACCTGTGAACAAGACACACTTTTTCTTGGAAGCCTTCTTGATGTCCTTGCTGGACATCTGGAGGTCAAGGGTCATCACCTCATGGTAAATATTTGAAGAGTTTGTTTGCAAAAACCGATGAGTCCATAATTGTCAAATGGAGATTTTTGCGATTGAAGGTCAAGAAAAATAAAGAGAAAAATAAAAAATTTTTTGCTTCTTTTGACCATAACTTCAAAAATATACCTTTATTATGTAGTGAACAATTAATATATCATTTAAAAGGTATTATTTCGTACTTTATAACAGAAACCGTACTTCAAAATCTTCAAAAATGGACTTATCGGTTTTTGCGAACAAACTCTTCATTTTTAAAATCACTTCTCCCAAAGGTAAACAGGACCTTTAAGCATGCACCGACCATCATAACCAGACACACAGGGGTATAGTAATTATGATGCATTTCGGCTTATAGGCCTACGGATGCTGTATCCAAAGTGACAAATGTTCCATAATCCATGCGTGATATTGAGGTGATTTCATTAAACTTCATTAATTCAGTAGTTACTTACATCTCAGCAGAAAGTAGAGAAACGAATGCTTTTGGTATTGTTTTTGATGTTGGCATATACAAATACATTATCTGGGAGTCACAAATCTTGATACATTGAGCTCGTATTCAGTCAAAATGCAGAATGAGATATGCGCATAGTCCGGAAACATGACACTGTTGAATATTTTACAGAGACAATTTCTTTCAAAACAAATAGAGTGTATGTAAATATATCATTGCTTTCTTTACCCAAAGTAGGTACCTACATAATATTTTCATCACACGCAAATAGGGTTTATTATGTTCTACAAGTTCTCTGTTGTCGTCATCGCGTGTTTAATTTTTGGTTAATCTGATGGGTTATTGTTCTCTCTGTACCAATGGAGTGTTCTTTTCTGCTTCTTTATACAGAAATCAGTAACGAACAAGGAACAGGGAATACTTTGATATTTGAATTATAGCAGACATATTTTTAACTGGAAGCACTTTTTTTTTTTGGGGGGGGGGGGGGCAAACACACACAATTCAACATACAATGAACGATGTACAAATCACATGAATTATTGCAATCATTTCTTCAAGTTATTCATCGATCATAAAAAAAAAAACCCGGAAGAGGTCAAAGTTCATGAGCATTGCAACGCCTCGTTGTATTTATACACAACAAACTGCGAGAGGTCAGGTCGTCCTAGCACCATCATTGCATTGGACAATTCCATTGCAGCTTGGTGGGGAGGTATCCTTTTCAACGATATATACCGCCAGTCTCTCAGAGCTCCGAAGTATCGATCATAGGAAGGATGGGGTGGGTAGAGTCGATCGATTCTGTCGATCTCTGAGTTGGATAAGTTTAAACTGCACGCAAGATCCACCCAAGACATGCTGAGGTTCGTGGCGATAGTCCATAGTACTTGATCGCTTAACGGTCCTGTGGTATCGTGATATTGTGTGAATAAAACAACATTATCATTTTTATACTTACATGTACGGATATAATCTTAAAAACCATAATGGCATATGGACATGCATTTTGATGAAAATGATTACACTAACAAAGAACAGTAATATCATTTGCAACATAACATATACGTCAGGGTCTAAGAGTTTCAAAACAGCATATAAACTGCATTACCCTGGAGTACAAATTTTGTAAACTGAAGTAGGGCCTACATTTGGGCATTTGATGATTAATATGGCCAAACAGACAAGGCCAGATATAAAACACACAATTAAGCTTGTTTAAATTGCCATCTAATAATGCCATTCTTATTCACCGTATTTCTTTTGCTGCATTGATACCGTAAATATCAAAACAATGTCACTAAAATTATGTTACAGAGGAGAGTTCCGACACCGAGTATTTTTCAAGCCATAAACACCGTCCCTTTCCTTTCGTTGCATTAGATACAGTACACCACATGAATGCGAAAAGTTCTTACCAAAATATATATATATATATATATATATATATATATGCATTTTTGTATTTCCATTTCATGGTTTATACAAATATACAACTGTACCATTGTGTAAATGGGTTTCCTCATTTTTTCTTCTTCTCCTCTATCACCAACTTCTTCTTTATCCCCTACTTCTTCCCTTTTATTATCAACTTATTCAATATAGCTGCTGCAGCTTCTGTATAAATACCTGTGGTATAGCAGTCAGATATTTTCAATTTGCTAATAATATATTCTGAATATTCTGTAAAAAAAAAAAAAAAAAAAAAGAATCTTCATAGCTCTCGACAGGACCACCACGACAGAGTATAATTACCATGGACCTTTTTATATCGTACATGTAGGTATGCGCCATTGATATCGACAGTTATTTTATTTTATTTTTTGGATCACTGTTTTTGTTTTTTATATCACTGTAGATCGCACGTACATGTATTGCTTTTTTTTTTTTCTTCTTCTTTTGTGACTGTAATGTTGGTTTTGTATTGTAACTATGTTATTCTGTTTTCTCATAGTCTTTTTGTATAATAGCACCAATGCCCTTTAGAAACACCAGTATAAAGCGCCATATAAATGCAATTGTTATTATCATTATTGTAATTATTATTGTTATTATTATTATTATTATTATTATTATTATTATTATCATCATTATTAATATTATCATCATCATCATTATAATCATTATCAATAGGTGCATGTATATCAAACCTTCTGGTGCTTGAACAGGGATATGTGAATTTAGCTTGTAGTACGACGTAGCATCACCGTCTCTCGGCATGTCGAGCGATTAGGAAATATCCAACTTCAATATAAAAAGATAAGCTGTCAGTGTAGGACTCCCTAAAAGACAAGTATGTGCAAATGAAATAGAAGACACTTGGTTACTATACTCGAACAAACATTTCACAAACATTTCACGCGTAAAGGCTCTGTCAATGAGTGATAGTCGAAATTGCACTTTGGACTCTGAATTAACATGATTATCAACAACTTCACAAAGTGTGTAGACTTTCATGCATGCTCCTGTATATTTCTTGTATAATCTTTAGACAATAAGTTTTTCTTCATAGTCATACACGTTGTACATTGACCGCGGAAATCGCTGATTTCTCTATGTAGCACTTTTATTATTACAAAAACACAAAGAGAGAGAGAGAGAGATGTGGATCAGATACAGGTCCGCTTCAAGCATGTTGGCAAAGCGATGCCGTCAATTAACATTAATTTTATAAACATGTTATAGGATCCCATACTTTGACAAACAGATATTGACACGTTAAGAGTAATTATTGTAATGATATCAAGCAATTTGACAAACTATAAGAGGATTGTCGAATATAATCTATGTCAAATCGGGTTCAAAATGACTTTCAGTTTGATCACGTCATTATAATACATTATGATATTCATATCCCTTCTACATAATGTTTGGAATTCATATTTTATTTTGAAATAAGCATCATAGACATATCTTCTTCCTTTTTTTTGACAGTTATAGATGAAGCTAATGTGACGAATATCAATGAAACTTGTTTAATTTTTTCTATGAAAGGTAGTAAAGGCCCTGTATAGACTCGATATTGTGAAGAGAAATGATACATTGTACATGCATTAATGTAACGAAAGCAAATATTATAATGAGTGAGTCTATATCTCTTACCTCACACGCTGATCTCTGGCTTTGTGTTGCTGTTGGCACAAATTTCTTCTATTTCAGAATTATATCGCTAAGAAATACAGTTGACCTGTAACCTCGTCTTCATTTTATCTAGAAAATTCACACACCAAATATTCCTGAGAGTTTGAGAAAGAGAGAACGTCTGTCTCGACTGATTCGCCAGTGAAGACAATCTGAGCGTGTACCCACTTCCTTCACGACAGAACACACTCAACTGATAAACAGTAGGAGTCACACGAGTTCGTCGTGTTTACAGACACTCGCTGTCAATTCATAACTTGACCCCAGTCTCAGGGTTGTGGCAGGTGTGTCCTGGGGTAAGCCCCCCCCCCTTACTTTGTATGCCTCTCCGCTATCGTTATCTGCTACTGTTTTTGAAAGGTTTATACAGATTTATTTCCTTCTTATCAAGCTATTATGTGCTAATCAACTAACATCAACCTTATCTGTTGATATTCAAACCTTTATCTAGCAAGAAAGGTAACAAGGGGATGTGATCTCAGCAACCATAAGTATTCCTCATTCCGATTTCGGCAACCCCCTTCGGAAGAAGGAGTGGTACATGCCTTACACTGCCCCCGTTTTCCAATACACTTGCAAGAGGAGGGAACAATTGATAGCCGATTTTAAGATCCATTCATAGACCTGATAGGGCATTAAAGTCTATTGTTATGCTAACCCGTGTACGATCAAACGGTCACAATGAAAGTACAGCGAAGGGGATCGAGCGTTCCTTAGCAACAACCCAAACAAATCCGGGATTGGAGGTGCTGCTCAGTTGCACTGACAGTGTCAGGGGTCTTACGGATTAGCCTTAGTTCAAGAGTCGTTAAACCATAAGAAATTAGATTCTTCCCATTCTCGGACCTGCATTGCCCTTTTCTGTATTCTTGGGGATCAACTTCAATCACTTCATTTAACATCACTTTTGGAGAGTGTCTTATAGTGAAATTCAGTCGGTTTAAAAGGTCTTGTGTATACAACATTACTGCTTATGATTATCTGTGGATAGGCCTATTATTATACTGCAGCTTAGATCATATCAATAACAGATCAAATTTAATTCATCCAGATAATTACACACCTTCTATAGGAGAGACCCCATGATTACAACATAGTTTCCCCCATAATTCTTCATACTCTGTACCAGGAATTTGACAGGCCCGTAACTGTATGGGGGGGGGGGGGGGGGGGGTGTGTTCAGGGGGTTTCATGTACGGAACCCCTCCCACCCCCCCCCCCCCCCATGAAAAAACCCGAAAGGGGGCTTCCAGTGACACCAGAAATATATGACGTTTTTTTGTTTTTTTTGTTTTTTTTTTTGTTTTTTTTTTGCTTATTAAACCTGGAAGTGGTCTACTTTTTCTATTCTGAACCCCCCCCCCCCCATAAAATCCTAGACCTGATTTGATGTATTTCAGTGAAAGTGTCTGAGTGGCTATCAACCTTGAAAGGGTCTGGCAACCTGAGACTAAACAGTATAACAATCCTTTGAAGAGATGAATACGACTTCATATTTTTTTTCCTTTTTATAAGGAGCAAGGAGAAACCAACACAAAGCTCAATGAATTGTATGCAGGATGCATTGTAGGCCTTGATATCACCATGAAAAATTCATAGTTTATATAATATTCGTTCTAAAATGTTGATTAATATACGATCATGAATCATTATCAAAATCTAAGTGATTAATATTTCGCTATTTATGTCATATTTTCTTCGCTTCATAATAATGCTGAACTTAACCAATTTGTCTGAAGACATTATTATTATAATTAATTGTCTGTCTTAAAGTGATGAAGAAGTGTTTGAATGAATCCACGATGACCCATGTATAGATCGTGGTTTTTATATTCTAGCATCTTGTGTGTTTGTGGGAGAGAGAGTATGTGTGCATTTGTGTGTGTTTGTGTGTCTGTTTGTCTGTGTGTGTGTGTGTTTGTCTGTGTGTGTGTGTGTGTGTGTGTGTTTGTGCGTGCCTTGTTATTGTTTTAAAGAACGAAAGTGTGCGTGCCTATTGTATGTGCAGGGAGGACCACGATGGGAGAGAGACACAATACTCTGATCGGCTCTCAGATGATGCATATTATGTTGGGTCCTTGTGCTTGCCAACAAGCGTCTTGCAAAACTAGGAAAAGAAAACAAAGAAAAATTAATATACAAAAACAGGAAAAATGGGATGAGAGTAAAAGAGAGAGAGGAGTCATAAAGAGAATGTGACAAAGATTAAAGATATACTGAATACTGATAAGAATGACGACACGTATTGTAATCATAAAATAGTGGTAAAATGATGATGACATTATACATGTAATAATAATAATGATAAAATAATAGTAATTATAATAATAATAATGATAACAATTATCATTTTTACAACATTAACTATAATGGAACTGATATATAGTGATGTGGCGACTGTACTGGACATTAATCCGTGAGCTGGCCGCAGTGAGAAAGAGAGTACGTGGTCAGCAGATGTACATTGTAAGTTCAATCGACTTACAATGCTGACCTATTTGTAGACCATGCGGTGGTCCGAGTGTACATTTTTTGCCACTTTTTTTCCCCTCTTATTTCTCATTGGTCAATACTGCGTTGATGGTGTTGACCCTTTTGTTCTTGTTGCACATGCACTTTTTTGCTAGTTATTGTTATTATTCATGTTGATTATTGATGTACAATGTTGTTGTACACTGTCAATTATGACAAGTGTTCTGTTGATTCTATTAGAGCAGATGAGATGGCTACTTCTCCTTTCCATTGAATTGGAAGAAAATACCTGCGTAACTGTCAGTAGGAACGGGCTGAATGATATAACAGATTTATCAGTAAATGTATCTCGCACTACATGTTGTAATGTTCTCACTTTTGACTTTACGTCAACTGGTATCTTATCCAGTTGCTACATTGTACCTGACCTCACATGCAAATTTCTTATATCCATGCAGCATGTTCATCCCCTACAATTTTGAAGTATCCAAGTCATGGCCTCTGTAAACCTGTTTCCTTTCCATACATTAGATAATGATGAGCTCTTTTTAAATGTGCAAAGTGTTGGTGAAAGTAGAAGAAAAGACAACTCTATGAGTTCATCTTCAAATCCATTATACAGTATCTCTGATGAAACCATTCTGAGTGACCTAAATGCAGGTATGCCAAGTTTTGAAATCAGTTGCGATGACAACGATAGAAGTGTCTCTTCTACTGAGTCTATGTACTGTACAGCTCAACAGTTTGGTGATGCACTTTCAGATCTGAAGCAAAATGATTTTTCTGTATTACATCTCAATATTAGGAGCCTAAATAAACATTTTGATCCCTTAGAGCAATTGCTCAATACACTTTCAGGTTCCCCTTCAGTAATTGCTCTGACTGAGACTTGGACTCGCAATTCTACACCATCCTCATTATACTCTATGGAGGAATATGATTTTATAGCCAATAGTCGACCCAACAGAACTGGTGGTGGAGTGGGCTTTTATGTTCTATCTAAGCTAAAATATGTCAGGAATGATGATTTAACACATATGACTGATTTTATTGAAACACTCTTCATCGAAATCAAATCTTCTGACTGCAAAAATATTTTAGTTGGAGTGGTTTACAGGCCTCCCCAAGCTAAACAAGATGAATTTATGACGGCTCTGAATGATATATTGTCTTCCAGTGAGGTAAACAACAAACATTGTATTCTGGTTGGAGATTTTAATATTGACTTACTCTGCTCTCAGGTAAATCCTTACTGTCAATTATTCATCGACACCGTCTTATCCTATTCCTTCTTCCCGTTAATTACCAAGCCAACTCGTATTGCTGATCAGTCACATACTCTTATCGATAATATAATTACAAACATAAATCCAACCCCCAAAACAGGGATAATTGTGTCTGATATGACAGACCATTTTCCGGTGTTTGCTATACTGCCTCAAATGACAAGTGTAAAAAATCCCCCTTCTGTAGAAATGCATCAGTGGAAATTAAGTAGTACCAATTTGCATCTGGTGAAGGAGGCACTGAGTACACATGACTGGTCACACATATTAGATATAAATGATGTAAATATTGCATACGATTACTTCCTTGAAATAATAGATTGTGTTGTTACGGGTATCTGTTCTACCCCTACTAGCAGCAAGAGTAATTCAAGTTATAAAAAGAAACCCAGATCTCCTTGGTTATCGCAGTCACTCTTGAAGTCAGTAAACCGGAAGAACAGACTTTATTACAGATACAAATCCAATCCTACTCCTAAGTTAAAGAAAAAATATACTGTTTATAAAAACATTTTGGTCACTCTCTTACGCTGTGCAAAGAAAGAGTATTACTCGCAATTGATTGAATCATGTAAGAACGACATTAAAAAGACATGGAAAGTTATTAATGATGTTTTGCGTAAAAAGAAAAATACAACCCAAATAGACACATTGAATGTAAATGGGAAAAAGATTGAAGATTCTTCTCAAATTGCCAACGGTTTGAATAATTTTTTTGTGAATGTAGGCCCTAATCTTGCACGTAATACTCAATCATTTAACACACATTTTTATGATTATTTAGATCATCACAACCCAAACACACTGTTTTTCTCTCCAGTTGTCATAAACGAAATAATTGAGATTGTCAATACATTGGATAGTAAGAAAAGCCCTGGTTATGATGGAGTTACTAATTTTCTTTTAAAGCATGTCATTTCTGAAATAGCTGAGCCTCTTGTGCATATACTCAATCTGTCACTCAGCTCTGGTATTGTCCCTGACAAGATGAAAATTGCAAAAGTTATACCAATATTCAAAAAGGGCTCCCCTGAAGAATTAACAAATTACAGACCAATCTCTCTTCTCCCTACCTTCTCTAAATTACTGGAAAAGGTGGTTTATTCTCGTGTTGATGATTTCTTGGAAAAAAACAATATCATAAGTGAATCCCAGTTTGGCTTTCGTAAGAAACATACAACTTCTCATGCCATTTTAAAATCACTGAATACGATAGCTCAATCCATAGAAAAATTTTCTCATACAGTCGGTGTTTTTTTAGATTTTTCAAAAGCCTTTGATACTGTTAGCCATGATATTTTATTATATAAATTGTCTAGATATGGAATAAGAGGCAAGTCATTAGATTGGTTCAGTAGTTATCTGCATAACAGGAAACAATTTGTTGTTGTTAATGGCCACAAATCTCACATAGAGTCTATCACGTATGGTGTACCTCAGGGGTCACTCCTTGGTCCACTGTTGTTCCTGCTGTTTGTTAATGATTTTCCGAAATCGAGTAATTTACTTTCCTTCACTCTTTTTGCTGATGACACAAGTGTATTTTATTCTCACCAGAACTGTGCTACCCTCTTGAATACTGTGAATTCCGAAATGATTAATGTTCTGAAATGGGTAAAAGCAAATAGAATGTCACTAAATGTTTCTAAGTGTAATTATATGTTCTTCAGTAAATGCAGCATCAATCTACCTTCTCCTGTATGCATCGATGGGACTGAACTAGTCATGGTTGATTCTACCAAATTTCTTGG
This sequence comes from Diadema setosum, assembly GCA_033980235.1. Lineage (NCBI taxonomy): Eukaryota > Metazoa > Echinodermata > Echinoidea > Diadematoida > Diadematidae > Diadema > Diadema setosum. The sequence goes on from CM067060.1 coordinate 46,681,358, forward strand.
AATAATCATTGATAGGAATTTATCCTGGAAGACACACACAGATGCCATGGCGAAGTTATTATCAAGGAATGTTGGTATTATCCATAAACTAAAGTCTTTCATCCCATCCAATATCTTATTTATGCTGTATAATACATTGATAATGTCACATGTAAATTATGGGCTGCTTGCTTGGGGGTCAGCTCCAAGACTGTATATTGATAGGATCTTAAGAATACAAAAGAGGGCCCTACGAACTGTTTTTAACTTGAACTTCCGCTCACACACTTCAAATATATTTTTTGAGAAAAAATCACTGAAAATATATGATTTGTATCTTTTCCATCTTGGATGTTTGATGTATCAAACCTATGTGAATGAATGTCCAACTGCCCTTTCTGTTTTATATAAGAAGAACAGTCATGTTCACAATTACTCAACTCGTCAGCAAAACTTTTTCCATATACCTCGTACACGCACCACCTTTGCACAAAACACTGTTATTTTTTCTGGCCCTAAGCTTTGGAACAATTTGCCAATTGATGTTAAATCTGCCCCCAGTTTATCTGTATTCAAGCAAAGATTTAAAAAACATCTCCTTGCATCTTACGTCCATTGATGATAATATGACTTTTAATTAATGACCAATGTGTGTATTTACACCTATTTGAACTGTATGTCACTACTCTCCGTCTTTTACTTCTTTTCCTCTCTTCCTCCCTCCTCTTGTTTTTTGTTTCCCACCTCAGCCCTTCATTCATTTTGCAACACACTGTATATCACTTCCACTCATCTGCATGTAAATATTTCTTTTTTGAGGGGACCTTGTTTAACAAGCTGTGCTTTCTCAAGGTCCCCCACGCAACATTCCATGTAAATATCAACCTTGTTCAATTTTTTTGTAATTATACTAAGCAATGTACTTGTCCCCACAAGGGGTTTGTGACACATGAGAATGGTGTGTGAAATAAATTGAATTGAATTGAATTGAATTGAATTTTTTTGTATTATTAGTTAATTCGTCGGTGTTACCACGAACCGACGCTATTTCGTTTTTGAGCGAAAATGCAATTCTGAGAAAATCGCGTTTAAAGATCTCACAAGTTTTAGACAACGTTTTCAATGACTTTTCCTGTCTTGTGTGTGAAAATTTTGACAGGGTGATGAGAGTGGAAGTTGTTCTTCCTATCCATAGTGTAATTTTAGTGTGAATTCAAAAGAATTACGATATTTCTGTCTTCAAACTCACTGCGTCGGTTCGTAAATCCATCGTTTCTTGCGCGCACCATAGGTTATGTACTTAAGCGCGGGTCTCACGAACCGACGTAAGTTGTATTACGCCGGTTCGTGGGACCCGCGCTGTAGGGCCTGCACAATAGGTAACGTGCAATACGCGTGTATTTACGAACCGTCGCTATTTCATTTTCGTATGTGTTTACATACAAATACTATTAGGGCTATACCTGCTTATCAACAATAACCTTATTAATTGAAATTAATTGTCATGTAATGATTATTGTGATGATTATAATACATTAGGTGATAATTAAGATGATAATATAAGCCAGTTTCTCTTAATTGTTCTAAAAAGCGTATTGTCCTTGTTTTCATCTTCATTTAGCATTGTTATTATAGAGCTGTCGTTGATCGCTCCAAAGATTTCTTTGCCCTCCCCCCTCCTTTTTTGTGTGGATATATTATTCAACACTTTTGCATGTGGACATTTATCATTTGGTAATTAATATGTACTCGGTATACTGTGTTTCATATTTTTTTTACTTTTTACTGTTTTTTTTTTTTACTTTTTTAACTTACTTTCTTTATTTTTCACATAATTTTTAATTCAAATTCAGTTCACTTCTTTCATAATAATTATGAATGTTTGTTCTAAGATGAAGGATACCGCTAAATATTGGGAAAAAGATGTGCCAGTCAGTAATGATTACTTGCATTTACTCATCTTTCATACTCATGCACTCTGTTATTTCTTTCTCTGAAATAATCTATTAATTTCTTTATTTCTTATTATTCCACATTATTTGTGACTTTTACTTTGTCACAATTTTTATCGGTGTCATTATTGTCATTTGGCTTGCATGCGAATTCACTCATAATTCCTCATTTTCCATCGTTCTCTTTCCTGCTCAACAGATTCTTTGATAGCTGCACTTGATCATATAAAAACATAAAACTCATCCTGCATGCACTCTTCGAAACTGATAAACTCCTAAAAATACATAAATATCAAAATTATCAGAATTTCAAGCTTCATTTTAAATATATAACAATGGTCATGTTTTATTATGCCTTTTGCAGCAATACATGTGTATATTGAAGAGGTACATTATGTAATCGAAGAAACATAGGTTCTCAATAAAGTATCAAATTTGAATTATTCAGAGATGAGTAATGACAATGGGAAGGATAACAATTGTGGAAGAGCTCCATAAATCAATAAATATCTAATGGCAAATGGAGATGGAATCAATATTAAAGAATATGCGTAATTCAAGTTCATTATTACATCAGTTCTTGTGTGTTCACAAAAAGAGAAACACAGGTCGAACATGCGCACCAAATCTTACAATGTACATTTACATCTATAGAGTGCGGACGGAACATATACAAAAGAAAGAATAACATTCTCAAATTAATATATCAAGCATAATTATGTATATGAACATAAAAAGATGTTGCTGCATATGCATGAAGCTTGAGAGTGCTGCAACACACATTATGCTCAGATGGAAACTTGATGTATATCATACAAAAGAGAAGAGGTACTGCATGTACATGTAGTTACACTATTCACAGGACAGTAGAGAAAAAGCAAGAGAGAGAGAAGGAAATGGGTGTCTAAAATAGGTCGATGTAAGGAGTGCCAAGCCAATTAAGTCTCTAATAGAAGTCATACATATATGAAAAGGAAACAAATTAATCACAACATAAATGATCGTGCTCATATTAACCAATAATTAGCATCTAAAAATGTGTGTAGAAAGCCCATAATATCAGCCTTTCGCCCCGTAGGCTTGTTACATATGAGAAAAGAGAAATTTTGGCCGACCCCCCCCCCCCCCCCTCCGAATCCTTAATCCACCAGTACTATAAACACATGTGCTAGCAAATTCACAAGAGGGGTGGGGAAATTCGGCCAAAATTGTGTGTGGTTAAGATAATTAAAAAGAAAGGTCATCAGCAAAACTACGGGGTGGATGCAGACGAATTTTCATGTGATGACTAAAAAAAAAAATGCAGCCAAAGGGGGGGGGGGGGGGGGGAAAAAGGACGGTGGAGAGGGGCCAAGGCTAATTTGACTCCCCCCCCCCCAAAAAAAAAAAAAAAAAAAAAAACACGCCACTGTTCTACAGCACCTTTAAAGGACTCTTAATTTTCTTTTGTAAAAAACAAACGTCTCGAAGTAAAGAATTCCATATTGTAGGCGAAATGTAGACCGATACAGTGTACATCCCAAGCTATTAAAGAAAAAAAAAAACAGATTATGAATATTATTTAAAGTAAGAATTTCAGTGCGTTTAATCATCTTTAGTCGAGTTGCAAATGACATGTGCATATTTAATAAGAGCAGTTAACTTCGAAGCGCCCCCAAGCCCTTCTATATTTAATCATTCATGTCTAAAGGTAGTGCTAGGGCATCCCGGTGGTCTAGTGGTTATGGTGCTGGTCTAGTAATCTGGAGGTCGTGGGTTCGAATCCCGCTTGGGCTGCCTGTGATTTTTTTTTTTTTTTTTCACAGCAGCCCACAAACTGCACACTGCAGTTGCATGTGTTACTACGGATGGAGACAAATGAATAATCTATTATTTTAATATACAATGTTTGACATCCTTTTTGTAATCACTTTCTTTAATTGTACATTTAGAGACATAATGAATTATTATTAAAAGAAATCATATTTCTGTATTTTGTTGTGAGTTTGCATGGGAGCATACATGTATCATAATTTACAATTTTAGTTAAATAAAGAACATCTCATAACAGAACTGTCTAGTGATGGTTGAATGATTATGTCAATTTGTTATAAGTCCTATCAGTTATATGGAGTGCATTTCCCATGTTTATAAGAATCATACGTAACACATTCAAAGTGGGTTGAAGACAACAAAATAATAAATAAAAGAATAAAGGAGAATAGAATGAATTACAGTTTGAGGTGAGTTTGGCATGTCATTAACTGGATTAATATTATCATCTAGCAGAGATGCATATTTGATTATTTGTTGCATTAATTTCATAAAAATACATACATGTATAACATGTCTAAATCAACATTCAGAATGTTTGCAAAATGTAGATGAACATGTATCATGAACATGGTTGAAGATGAAGCTGGAACTTTTTGTTAATGGGTCTAAGCTACCATTTGTGACTCTCATAAATCTGTTTTCTGTGAAAATTCGTACAGCGAGCTAAAAGTTTCTGATATACACATTTTGACAGTGTGACACATTTGGTTATGCCCCCGACAATTTAGATTGACTCTCGCAATTATCACCGTTTACGAAAAATAAATCAGTGAAGGGCATGTTAATCCTCAGTCGATAACTATTACAACTATGCAATGATTATTCAACCATCTAACTTCATCTGATTACAGCATCATCTGAATATTGCCAATGTGCACTTAGAAATTTATCAAGATGTATCACAAGGTTATGATTACCACACAAAACCTTCAAGATTTATTATCATGAAATACATACCAATGAACACTTAAAGAAAATCTAACATTCCATATCCACATGAAGCTTGCCTTGATATAAATGTCTCTCAGTAGTGTTATTAAAGTGTAGCAAAATTGTAATTACGACATCACAGAATGGAATGCATGTTTTCACCTTCAATCTTAGAATCTTCTTTCATGTTTCCACTTTACAATCACATTTTAATGTAGATATACCGTCCTTATGTTGTCGCCCTTTATCCCAAGTTCTCCCTTCTATCCTATGTGTAGATTGTCTTCTTTCCTAAGCCATTGTATTCACACTCCTTGATGATAAGCACGATGCTGTACTTTTTTTCTTCTCTGAAACAGTCCAGCTCTTCGCTACTGCATGGCATCAGTCATGTGAAAGAAAAGACAGAAATTAAGAACTTTCGATTAAAATCAAACATCATGATACAAGATACAACTTTCATTTTGAGAAAAAGAAATCAGCCAACTAAGCTGTAGTTGAAATCATTTTGCTCTATTTATATTAAACATAAAACAAAATGGTATACAGGATCAAAGAATGTCAAAAAATACTGCTGTTCGTCTTTGATGCATATTCAAATGGTCTCGCCTTTTACATATTTTAATGATGCAAGATCTTATGTCCAGCACTTAGTAAGTCTCATGTAGAAATTAAATTATCATTCACATGAATAAATCTACATGTCCTTGTAAATAAGGCATTGCTTTGAAAAAGCTGAATATTACTAACTGCATTTGGGAAACGGTCTACGACAATCAAACTTCTTTATTATCAGAGACTTTAACATCTTGATTAGACCTAGACTCTAATTACCATTGTATTCACATCCGTTGATGATGTACATGACCCTGTACTTTTTCTTTTCTTTTCTGAGACAGTCCAGTTCTTCGCTACTACATGGCACCAGTCATCTGAAAGAAAAGAAAGATATTAAGAACTTTTGATTAAAATCAAACATCATGGTACAAGATACAACTTTAATTTTGAGAAAAAAAAAATCAGCCAACAAAACTGAAGTTGAAATTATTTTGCTCTATTTATATTAAACATAAAACAAAATGGTAGGCCTATGCAGGATCAAAGAATGTCAAAATATACTGCTGTTCGTCTTTGATCCATATTCAAATTGTCTCGTCATTTACACATTTTAATGATGCAAGATCTTATGTCTAGCACTTAGTAAGTCTCATGTAGAAATTGAATTATCATTCACATGAATATAAATCTACATGTACTTGTAAACAAGGCATTGCATTGAAGTAGCTGAATATTACTACCTGCATTTGGGAAACAGTCTACGACAATCAAACCTGTTTCTTATCAGAGACTGTATCATCTTAATTAGACCTAGACTCTACATTATCATTCAGCTTTTAAAGGTATTAACCATTCACCTATAAAACAGTGGCATTGTCATGTGCATCATATTTCTTTGATACTGCACATATTTTCATGAAGTCTGGGCAAGAATGCAAATGAAACACGTCTGCTGTTTGGTATTTATCAAAAAAAAAATCACTAACCCGGAAGTCCTTGGCCTTAGGAATAACACGTGGCGAGTTAGCAGGAATTGACATTAAAATAGAATAAGAATAGATCTACTAAATAGGCCTTTGTCTCATGAATGTCTGGTCTAATTATAGACTAAGTGAAGTCTAGACCTTTCACTTTTAAGTTACACAGATTTCATATTACTTAGATCTAGACTACATCTAAATCTAGACATCTAATACTATTAGATCTTGGCAACTTTTGTCTTTGTGACACGAAATTAACACGTCACGGATGATATTTCGGCGATGTCCAACAGGATGACAGTACCACTATTACTAAATCAGTAAGTTGACATAGATAACTAACATCAACTTGTTAAAGTACGTTAGAGATGGCACCATATACAATAACCGGTGACACTGACACTGACAGATCTAGCGACTACGTTTAGACTAACGTTAAAGAGTGAGACTCGCCATCTCAGTAAGTCGGCCAAAGACAAAGTCAATACAGGGCTAAGTCAGTGTTACTGTTATGTTAGGCCTAACAAACGTTAACGGTTACTCGGTAAGGTTAGGTTTACCAGGACTCAAGAGTCCTGGTTAAATCAGTCGAGGGACATTTTTTAGGAAGTCCTTCGATTCCAAGAATAAAAAGAGTGAAAGAACAAAGGGGAAAAAAGGAAAGAAGAAAGGACAAAAGATTATGTATGGCTGCTGTGGAAATCGACAGCGCCACTGTATCACTATCAATCAAGCGTAAATATACAAACGCCATTTGGTTGGGCCACATTCACAAGTTTTAGGGGAAAAAAGCCCCACCGCTGTGCTTAGGTACTCCACTCGAACTAACGTTAGACATACACTACACACAGTACGGTACTAGGGCTGAATTCACAAGTATACTTTAACACTGCACTGTACAGGAAAGCCACCTAACCTGTAGAGTACTCATAGTGTTTAGGTAGTATCACTAGACCACATACTGTCATAGATGACATCTACACCAACGCTGCACACTGGCACTGGTCCGACGGTCCCTGACCAGGAAAAATCACTGTTGGACACTGACCAGTAACTTTTTCAGGAATGGACCAGTAAAGATTGGGGGAAAAAATGGGTGGACTCTACCTACTATTACCACTAGTCTAGATGTAGATCTAGAGCTAGACTACCGGTATGGCTCTGAACTGTGTTAATTTGACTTGGTCTTAGACTGCAGCTGATCTTAGTTTTAGTAACTGGTATTACAAGAAAAGTCTTAACTTAGACTTAATAGTTAGACTTGAAAGTAAAAGTCTAACATGTCTAACTTTATTCTTTACTCTTCCTTTGAGTTTTACTGTTAGACTTTTAATTTATTTATTTTTTTTAGTTTAGTACGCCTACTTTGTCAATCTCATGATTTCATTTTCAACTCAAAAGTCAAGGCTAGTTTTAGTGTCTTCGAGACTTTGAAATCTTGCAATCTGCATGTCTTGCACACAGACGTTACGACTATAGTACTCAGTAGTCTCAGAAGTAACGTCTAACGACATAAGTTGAAAAGAAACAATAAATAATATGATTTGGGATCTAATTTGAAATTGTATGGCGTTTACAGACTAGGCTTCATAAGCATCACGCGATTGAATACATGGGACTACACACTACCGCAATTAATGGTGGATCCAGGACAACTCGCCCTCGAGACAGGTCGCCCCGAAGACAGCCCGCCCTCGTTTTTCGAGGGCGAGTTGTCTTAGGTCCGAGGGTGAGTTGTCTCAAGTGGCGAAGGAATGTAGATACATCTACCCCGAATGTTTGATTTAATTTCAGACAAAATAAAAGCTGCTTAAAATGATTTTGCATTTATCTGCCTAAATCAAATTTAAGAATGCATACAGTTTCTATCTTCTATGATTAAAATCATTCTTAAAATGAAAATTATGGCATTTTGTTATCCCATTTTCCCAGCCCTGAGATCGCTAGAATTGCCGAATTGTCCATGCCCAATTTGAGCTCGCCCCCTGAATCTTCTCGGCAAACTGCAGTAAATTTTTTGACTTTGAATTCACCTCTTAGACTTCATTTATGATTCAGGTTTGTATTATTGATTAATGATGCTAGATAGTATGTTAGATTTGATTAATATTTCACTGTCTTCGTTTATTCAGCAAAAGAAGAAGAAGATACGATCTCGCCCTCGCCTCTTTTTCTCCCGCTGGCGCGGAATGCTTGGTAGGCTGCATGCTGTGCAGTTCCTGTTAACTGGAGCACAATACAGCCCACAATGCACGCCGGGCTAGGCGAGGGTGAGATCGACTTGCACTTCTTCTGCTGAATAAACGATGACAGTGAAATATACACCGAATTCATTCTACTATCTAGCATCATTAATCAATAAAACAAACCTGAATCATAAATGAAGTCTAAGGTGCATTCAAAATCGAAAAATTTACTGCAGTTTGCCGATGAGAATCAGGGGGCGAGCTCAGATCGGACATGGACGATTCGGTAATTCTTGCGATCTCAGGGGTGGTATTCTGAGGTCGTAATTAAGTCTGTAATTAACTTCGTGATTAAGTCATGAAGTTAATAGGCCCTTAATCATGGGCAAAATCGGTATTCTGAGGACGTAATTAAGGTATGATTAAGTCCCCTGTAATTCTCTTAGGTCCCTCCCATCTAATTGTTATTCCATCCAATCAGACGCGTTGTTAGAAGCCCAAATGATGATTACACGCGCAAATATGCCCTCAATGCGCGCTCCTGCACGCCCCCTGTAATTACAACCCAAGAGCTCCGTGCGCACGCTCCGGTATTTGATTACAACCCCTCACCTACGCACGCGAAGATCTCAACCTCTTTGGTCACATAAAATGACAAAATTCCTCGAAGATCGGCTATATTTTTTTTTCTCTGAATTCTACGGATGCCATGATAACAAGATTCAACCGCTCCTTCTTCTTCTTCTTCTTCTGGTTAAGTCTGCCTCCAATAGCCTGAAGATTCTTGCAGACTGGTGCTATTTACATTCTATAATACAATTTATTTACAGATATTTACAAGCACATAGAAAATTTGACGAAAACAACTAGCCACTGTGATCAACCGTTAGACGGTTTCGAAATGATCCCACAGATGGCGCAGAAACAATGTCTGACGACAGGGAATTCCAGTTCCTTACAGTTCTTGGGAAGAACGAATGGCGATGCGATTCAGTTCTCGAATATGGTACCTGATAGGAGTGTGGTTGCGAGGCTCTCGTTAACTGAGTAGCCTGTTTGATAATATAGTCCTGTGCTGAAAGAGGAGTAAGATTATTGTGTATTTTGTACATCATAATTAGCCTGTCATTTTCTCTGCGCTGTTCCAGAGTGGTCCAATCAAGTTCTTGTAGCATTTTGGTGACACTTGAGGTGTTATGGTAGCGATTTAAAGTGAATCGCGCAGCTCTTCTCTGGACCATTTCCACTTGGTGGATTAGGTTCTTGGTGGATGGGTCCCAAACTGTAGAAGCATACTCAACAATTGGTCGAACCAACGTTTTGTAAGCTGTGGCTTTAACATCAGAAGATTTTATGCGAAGATTGCGTTTTAGAAATGCAAGCACGTTATTGGCTTTATTGACAGTATTATTGATGTGTTGGGTCCACTTCAAATCAGAAGTAATGGTTACACCTAAGTACTTCACGGATTCAACAGATTCAAGAGGGGCGTTATTTAGATGATACACGTGTTGTACCTTACTTCTTTTCCTGGATATTGTCAAAACCTTGCACTTATCTGTGTTCAAATCCATCATCCATTTTTTCGCCCAGTCACCAATTTTGTTTAGGTCCTCTTGAAGATTTTGCGTATATGATGTTGATTGTCGATGGTCATGTAAGAAATTGCATCATCGGCAAAAAGGCGAACCTTTGACGCGAGACCATCAGGCAAGTCATTGATGTAAAGCAGAAAGAGGCAAGGCCCAAGAACCGACCCCTGAGGCACTCCAGATCCTACCGCTACTGAAGAAGATTTAATACCATCCAAAACAACCCTCTGGCTTCTTCCATTGAGAAAACTTTGAATCCATTTCAGATTTTTCCCCCTGATACCGTAGTAGTCCAGTTTACGTAAAAGCCGCTCATGTCCAACCTTGTCAAAAGCTTTTGAAAAATCCATGACTATAACATCCGTTTGACGACCTGCATCCAAGTTCCTTTGTAAATCGCTTGTGAAACCAAGTAATTGTTGTTCACATGACATGTTCTTACGGAAGCCATATTGTAGGGGAAAAATGATGTTATTTTCGTCCCCGTGCTTCATAATTTTGCTGGCTAAAACGTGTTCCATTAGTTTACAGCAAATACATGTCAGCGAAATGGGGCGGTAGTTTACAGGAGTAGATCGATTACCTTTCTTGTAGACTGGTACAACATTTGCTTCACGCCAATCATTTGGTATTTCACTTAATTCATATGACAACCGCTCCTCGGTTACCGAAGACGGTAAGCATCGTTGTGGTAGAGAAAACACGATGTAATGCGTGGTATCGGAGTAGTTAATGACACTCTTTGGTATCATTAAGTTTTCCATTAACTTTCATACTTAATTACACCCTCAGAATACCGATTCGTAATTAACTCTGTGATTAAGTCCTCTCAGAGGTGCACGCGCATTGATACGCGCAAACGCGTAGGTCCTTCCCGCCAAAACGCGTGTTGCTATGGTAGTTAATATATCCCCTACTTAATCATGCTCTCAGAATACCAATTCGGTAATTAAGTGCTAATCAGACACTTAATTAGCTCTCGACCAGAATACGGCCCCAGGGCTGGGAAAATGCGATAACAAAATGCCATAATTTTCATTTTAAAAATGATTTTGATCGGAGAAAATAGAAACTGTGTGCATTCTTAAATTTAATTTAGGCAGATAAATGCAAAATCATTTTAAGCAGCTTTTATTTTGTCTGAAATTAAATCAAACATTCGGGGTATATTCCTTCGCCACTTGAGACAACTCACCCTCGGACCCAAGACAACTCGCCCTCGAAAAACGAGGGCGAGCTGTCTTCGGGGCGACTTGTCTCGAGGGCGAGTTGTCTGGCGCCCTTAATGGTTATGGTAGTCCAACTGAAACTGTTATTTTGAGCATGATTTTAATAGGATTATAGCTTACCATTCACTTCACTCGTGGACAGTGGGCTGGCTTAGGCCGTCATCCATCTTTCAGAAGGCTTGGTTCTCACTCTGAGATCTGGATTAGGGCCAAAACCTAATTCTAGGCCAGTAAGTTGAACAAAGCTCAAAGTAATGCAACTGCGACGGTTCGTGAAACCCGCATTGCTCTTCACCGTAGCAATTCGGGTTTTACGAACCGGCGTATCTTTCGTGCGTCGGTTCGTGAAACTCCTTTTTCTCAATTTCTCGATATTTCGAGTACCGTCGTTTTTTTCTTTCTTTGATAAAATTAAGAATAATTAATTTTGTGATTTAAAATTTTGGGATTTGGTAGAGTTTTGAAAGCACTTTCATTTGGTACCAATATCTCGATTTTGAAAATTTTGACCAAAATCGAAATAGCGTCAGTTCGTGAAAACGCCGACGAATTGATTAATTAATTCATTTACTTACTTATTTGTTCATTTATTTATTTATTTATTTATTTGTTTATTTATTATTTATTTATTTATTATTTATTCATTTATTTATTCAGTTTATTCAGTTTATACACTGTTATTCCTTTGCCGGGGGTCCTGCAACAGAACACAATAACACAGTACAACGTAGAAGAGAATAATTAAGTTGAGATACGTGTATTAGGCCTATCTAATAGCCAAGGTACATAGAAAGCGGAGAAAAGCCAAATGTGAGACTGTGATGAATCATAATCATTTCGACTCTCTAATCAACGGTATTTGCAGTGGGAGCGGGGGGGGGGGGGGGGGGGGGGGGGGGGGGGGTGGTGAGACACCATCATGTCCATCTCGTTCTCGAGTGTGATGTAAATCCTGATTTCTATGCAGTGAAATCATGCAGGACCTGGCAGCAGGATCGAGGCTACCAAGGGCAGTCCATCCTCCCGCCAGGCGATGAAAATTATTGTGCAGTCTTCCACCAGGTGGTTAATTTTGCTACGTGTAGTAATAGGAGAGACAGCTCTTCCATCTCGGCTGCATCTCGGCTGCATAAGAAAGTTCAGTGACCTCGTATGACCTTATCTGACCTCTGTTTTCTACCCACGAGCGATTCAAGCTCGACATTCAACGAAAAAGGGTCCGGGAAGCGATTTTTTTTTCCGTAACCCTAACGCGTCGAAATTGCCAATTGTGTCACTTGAGCAAAGACTATCAGTGTACTTGGCTGGTTTTGTACGCATGCGCTTGGACTTCTTACTGTACTGCTGTACAGTATGTACACAAGTGGCATGGTCGTCTGCTAACACAGAATCAGATTCGAATGTGAATGGCACGCCCTTCAAACATAGGGTTTGTGTGTAGGTGTGTGTGTGTGTGTGTGTGTGCTTATGTGTGTGCGTGTGTGTGTGTATGTGTGTGTGTATGTGTGTGTGTGTGTGTTTAAAAAAGAAGGTGATTCAGCAGCACAAGTGTGTGCGTATTAAATAAAGGCAGATATGGATTGGCTTGAAGTTACTAAGTAATCAAAAAGCCTTTTCTGAGATATTCATGCAGAATTCTATGTCAAGTAATACGCTACGCATTGTTATATACACTGTAGGCCTATAATGTACTGTGTGTAAGAAAAATACGATTTAGAAGCACAAGAGATAAGAATTCAGCTGCTTATTTTTGTTCAAATTAATTTCATTGTAAACATGGGTCTGATATCGATGAAATTCTAATGAAGAATATCATTTTTTTAAAGATTTTTTTTTTTGTGTGTATCATTCTGTTCGCACTGCAAGTACACACTCAACAGTAACACGTTCCCATTAATCGAAGTTCCAGAGGAAAATGAGTAGTGAGGACACAAGTCGTACATGGTAAATTGGAGCTTTATTCGAAGACGTTTCACATGAGCAAGCCATTTAGCAAGTACAGTATATTATTTTACAAAACTCGGCACTCGGTATATCGTGTACAACATAAGCAGGGAGGTGACTCACCTTGCTGGTATATTAGCAGGGAGGTGAGACTAAAATTCTCTCACCTCCCTGGTACACGGGAGGGTGCCTTTTTCAAGCTAAGTTACAAATCACTGGTCACTTTCACTGACAGCGATCACTTGTGTTCAGATTATTTATGGGCTGCCTTACGCGGCAGCCTCAAAAGTGGAGTGAGAGTCAGGTGGTGTCCGTTGACAAGCCACGAATGATTTTTTTTTTTTTTTTTTTTTGGGGGGGGGGGTAGGATAATAGTGCTGATTGATATAATGATGTATACATAGGCCGTGAGGTAAAAGAAATTTCATTTCAATTCAATTCAATTCGATTTTATTGTCCGTTTCTGGAAATTTGTTTTGTTAGCATGCATACAAGTTACATCGATACATACAATATACAGAGCACACGTTTAACATGGATACATAGACATGATAAACACACAAGAGATATACAGCAATACAATGTCAATGTCATTGTCAGAAATATATAACATTAAAGAAATATTAATCTGTATAAATCAACGTTGTGTTGGGTGTGGTGTGCATTAACATACACAAGTGTGTAAATATGTATCAGATTTATAATAACTATATAAAACTTTTAAACAATATTAATTAATACATATTTACGTCTAAATAAGTGATTGTATATATAAACATCTCGAAGGGTATTTACGTGCGTGTGTGTGCGTGTATATGTGTATACGTGTGTGAACGTACAAAAATGTAAGTCTATGTTTTTTGACAAAACCGTATAATTTACATCCATACGATTGTTCTTTTGTTCTTGTTTTACAACAGCTGAGATAGTGTATGATATAGTAATTTGCTAGTCAACTGTTAGGATGGCGTTAACAGCTGTCTGTGAAGGGTTAGTGTATAGGATCGCATTTGTATAACATTAAAAAATCTACGGTTTAAAGATGTTAAAAGAAATGACAGTATTCAATGAAACATTGTGCCAACATCCATGTGACGTTTACATGAATGGTTAGTCCAGCGTGGCACGACATAACTACGTGCATGTATAAGGTTGAGCCAACATTGGTTCGAAACCAAGATGTGCTCCACTAGGAATTAATCACCTACACAGTGTTCAAAAATTCATTCTGCCCCCCTCCCCCGCAGAAAAGTGGTGTTTTGATGTGCTCGTCACTTAATTTATGAAGAGTATTTTGATAATTTTCTCCTTCGTAGGCATTTGTAAAGATATAATTGAGAAATTTATTTGAAATGTATTTTCCATGATGTTTTGATGAAGTAATAGAACTGATGTCACAGAGGTTATTTGTAAAATATTTGGAGTGATTACTAAAGAGGATGAATTTAAAATGGAATACAAACATGTATTTAAAGGTCCTGTTTACCGTTGAGAACAGTGATTTAAAAAATGTTCAAGATAATACTTTTGATGCATGTGTAGGTCATTCCACATCCCACCATATAAAACGTTTTCAATAAAGCATGAAATATAAGGAGATATCACTATTTTTCTCAATAAACCATAACTGTAGACGGTTTAATCTGGAAACATTTTTATTATAACTATTGTACACATTTTGTATATCTAAAAATACATAACATCGATGATAATGGTTCAAATATTTACATTGGTTGTTTCTATCCCTAACGCACATTTAAGAACTACTTTGAAGCACCGATGCTGGGTTTTTGTTTCATATGCAAAAGGTAAATGATGCCTTTACGTTAGAATATGAAATTTTGCATACATGTACTATTCTCTTGTATAGGAAGTCGCTGGAAACGTCATAGATTGCCTGATTTTCTTGATCGATTATAATTTGTTGAAAATTAGAATGATACCTTTCTTAATTAAGAAAGTTTTCCTCAATCTTTAACCAACAATATTTTCCTATTGGCCAAGGGTTTTTTTTTTTTTTTTTTAAGAAGTTATCTTTAGTTTGGACTTCCCCTTACTTTAGGTTTCAGACCTGTAAATTCATCTATTTCAACGTTTGACGTATCTCAGATCAGCAAAAGTTGTCGATTTCTACAGCCTGGATGCACTAGGATGCATGCAGAAAATGCACAGAAATTGGTTAGGAAAACCATATATCACTAATACTAAAGTAGTCATATGAGCAGTTGAATTGGCAGAAAGGGATGGAACAAACCTTATGAACATCATCCCAGCTAGCAGACGGAGGTCAAAAAGACGTCTCAATTTGGTCGCAACTACATGGTCAAAGTTGTCGCAAGTCTGAAAATGACCAGAAAATGACGCGATTTCAACGTCTCTTTGAAACGAATTTATGACGTCATGTTATGGACCTTCTGATGTCTTACGTCAGTTTTGCGACGTATTTATTACCTAATATTGGTGACATATTGATGACGTAAAATTTACGTCAATTTTGCGACGTAATTTTTACGTCAATTTTGCGACGTAATTTTTACGTCATAAACACGTATTAATGACGCAATCTACGTTGGTTTGCAACGTATTCATAGCGTTATTTAAATGACGTCTTAATACCGTAATATATACTTTGTTTTACAACGCATTTATGACGTCATATGAGCGACGTATTAACGTGAAATTTTCTTCAGTTTTGCGACGTATTTATGACGTCATATTAGCGACGAACTAAAGACGTAAAATTCAAGTCAATTTTGTGACGTATTATTCACGTCGTATTTACGACGCATAAGTGAAGTAAAATTACCGTTGCTTTGCAATGCATTTATCACGTCATATTAATGACGTATTATAACGTGAAATTTAGGCTACATTGTTTTGGGACGTATTTATGACGTTATATTAGCGACATGTGAACGTAATGTTCCCGTCAGTTTTGCGACGTCTTTGTGACGTCATATAATTAGGCCTACGAATTATAGTTTTATAGTTGTATCAGTTTTTTTGCGACGTGTTTATCACGTCATATTAATGACGTATCATAACGTTAAATTTACGTTGATTTGCGACGTATTTATGACGTTATATTAACGACATGTGAACGTTATGTTCACGTCAGTTTTGTGACGTCTTTATGACGTCATATAATTAGGCCTACGAATTATAGTTTTGTAGAGTTATATCAGCTTGTTTTGCAACGTATTTATGACGTATTATAACGTGAAATTTAGGCTACATTGTTTTGGGACGTGTTTATGATGTTATATTAGCGAAATATGAACGTTATGTTCACGTCAGTTTTGCGACGTCTTTATGACGTCATTTTATTAGGCCTACGAATAGTTTTTTAGAGTTATATTGGTTTGCTTTGCAACGTATTTATCACGTCATATTAATGACGCATTATAACGTTAAATTTATGTTTTGCGACGTATTTATGACGTTATATTAACGACATATGAACGTTATTTTCACGTCAGTTTTGCGACGTCTTCATGAGGTCATATAATTAGGCCTACGAATTATAGTTTTGTAGAGTTATATCAGTTTGCTTTGCAACGTATGTATCACGTCATATCAATGACGTATTATGACGTTAAATTTACGTTGTTTTGCGACGTATTTATGACGTTATATTAGCGACATATTAACGTTACGTTTACGTATTTTTTTCGACGTCTTTATAACGTCATATAATTAGGCCTACAGACATATTATAGAGTTTTATAGAGTTATATCAGTTTGCTTTGCGACATACTGTCGTCAGAATGACGACATTATCACGTCATTACTGTCGTCAGAAAGACGTCGAAACTGTCAACAGTAAGAGGAATTTTTGTTCAAATGGAAGATATAAAAATGACGTCATTATTTAGACTTCAGAAAGGCGCAATAATTGTCGTTTGTTTAACATAAATAAGCAAAGAAAGCAGACATCATTTAGACGTCTTAAACTGACGCCAGAAAGTCGTACTTCTGCTCAAATGGATGACGTCTAAAAGACGACATATTTGTGACATCTTTCTGACGTCTGGGTTGTTATACAAAGACGTCATAAAGACGTGTAAATTACTAATTTAAAGACGAGACTGACGTCAAAAAAAATCTTTTAGACGAAAATAAACAAAGATACTGGACGCCATATTAACGTTTCAAACTGACGTCAACATGTCGTATTTTTGCTCAAAAGGAAGTTGTCCAAAAGACGTCATATACGAGTCGTCTTAATGACATGTAAATCACAATTCTAAAGACAAGATGTACGTCAGAACGTCATGAGCACGTCGTTTACACGTCAATTCATGACTTTTTAACGTATATTGGAAAACTAACAAGGAATACATCTGAAAGACACATTTTCTTCAAGAACAAGGGAAATGGACGTGATCTTGACGTCATTTTGAAGTCGTGGCCAGTTGGTTTATCAGTATTTCAGTTTAAGATCTAATAAAGCGCTTGTGAGCACCTCAAGGTACAAATCATGATAAAAATCTAACCTACCCTACTCCTGCAAATGTCCTAAGCCTTATATCTATGTCTACCACCTATAATATTCTTATATAGTTGCTAGCATTGTTGTATCAGAAAAATTTGTAATGCTTTATGACATGCTTGCTAAACTAGGTCACAGCAGGCTCAATCTTGAAATATATAAATATGTGTTCATAAAACACGCTGAAGTTTGAATAACAAACATTTGTTTAACAATAGAGTGCACAATTTCTGACACTTTTATGATTATAACCAGAATGTTTACTTTTTCAGACGTGAACAACGACCAGCTGTGACCTCGCTTTCATTTTCTTTCAGAATAACTCTTGATTACGATTTTTACGTTAGCATACACAAAACTTTGCAAGTAACGATATACTGCACACCTACCACACACACACACACATAAACACACAAACACACAACACACATTGCACGCACTCGCACATACACACAAAGACACACACACAAAGTGTATGGAAGGTGCAATCATTGCACTTTCAGGCGCCCGCCCTCGAGTTTTCGGTGCAAAGAAAACACACACACACACACACACACACACACACATTGCAACATTGCTGATAGATTCCGTACTTTTGTCCAGGCTTGGTATGGAGCTATAGGACACCATAATATGATGGCTAACATCGTTTAAACGTATATCAGTTTCCTATAAATGCATATTATAAAAACGCGTAAGTAGCGTCTGTGACTCTGAACAGATGCTTGATGTTCCAACTTAATGAAAAAACCTTAAATTTGGCTAATATCGGGTTGATTAATTTTCTTTTGGTTATCCTTCACCATTAGAATAAATGAAATTAATTTGTGCCAAATAACAACACATTATAAAACGATCGTTTCAAGTCGCTTCCACAAATGTGTATTACTCATAAACTCATGAACCCACCTGGGACTCTGATACCAGTTAATGCCAGGTGATTGTTTTTATATCTAATATATTATCGATCATGAAGTTTCATAAAAAGTTACGAGTATAACAAGAACTCAAGTTTTGGAGCGCGCTCGGTAACCAGCTAACAAGTGTGAATGCGGCTAGTGTTCTTATAAACAAACAAACAAACAAATCAGTGTATTAATATTCAATCATTTATCTTCATCATCCATTGAATCGACTAACAATAAGGGTGCTAGGCCATGTGGGCATTGAAGGGAGGGATCAAGTAGGAATATATTGATAGTCGCAATGCTTATTTAGACTGATGAAAATGATGAAGCTGAAAATATGCAAGAGATTTCGTGATTGGTGACATGAAAAAAAAAAAGTATTGATAAGTGCAATATGGTGGAGGAAGATTGCTTGTGGTAATTTGTATACGATGGTAATACGAGTAGCAACCATGGTGATGATGATGATGATAAGATGATATCCAGTTGTGAAATGATAGTAATGATGTTTACGGTCGATCCCACAGAACTCTTTTCTGTGATCGATCCCTCAGTTTAATAATCTAATTGAAGCAATGATGGTAGTGATGATTGCTTGATATCAACGGAAACCAAAACCCAAAAGAACAATATGGATTGAGTGAACGCAGCAACATTAGTGAAAGTTTGAGGAAAATCCGACAATCGATGCAAATAAATAGTTTTGATGTTGTAATCACTGGATAAGGAGACTACTAGAGTCCATGACGTCATGTGTGGACAACAATGTAAAGAAAACATGAAGAGAATTCCACAAAGAAATCATTTTTCATGAAAATTACACATTCCATTAACTTAATTGATACTGACATAAGTTATGTTAAAGGCAGTAATCATTCCCCCTACTTTCTGAAAGCGGTTTTTATAGTATCCCCTTATCCAGTTGTACCAACATCAAAACGTTAAAAATGCATAACTTTTGCATCTTTTACAATAAAATTGTGCGATTTTCCTTTAACTGTCACTGATGTGTTTCTCTTTGGGTTTGGGTTTCCTTCACTGATGGTCGTTTTGGTAGAGGTAACGAGGCACTTGATGAGAACTATAGGTTTGGCACTTAGTGATAAAGTGAACATCAAAAAATATAGACCTATATATCTATATTGATAGATCAATTCAAACCGTACGTGATATTAGAATGAAAATGAGTAAATTGTTGCTGTTTGCTTTATAAACGCTGTTTCAAAATGCCTTTATAAAGCTGATTGAATTAATATATTAATATAGAGATTTTATCGATCGAAATCGATGATTACTCTCCCCCAGCTTCTCTTCCCTCCCCATCTTCATCTTGGATGTTAGTGCATGAGAATTTAATCATAATTATATCTTGATCTACATGAACCTGAACTAAAAAGGAGCCTACTACGCCTTTCTGAATCATTTTTTTAAAAAGCACAATCATCGTGTGGTTGGAGAAGTATAAACCCAAATTAATCAAGTAGTGTATTCATGTTACCCAATTAGACCTAATACCCACTTCGAATCTGATTCTGCGTGGCTTAATAAACATGATCAATGTTAAAAGCAATTGCTGCAGTTGTACGCCTATATAGGCCTGTATAATACTTATATCATAATTCATTCCAAGCTTAGATTTCCAATTTACTTTTGCAAGATATTGATGAAAACTTCGAGTTTGTATCTTAACAACAATTTGTACTCCATGACTGAATTTCTCTTTTCTAATGTTTTCATCGAGACACTCAGCGATTAGAAACATTGTAATAAGCGCTTTATAAATGATATTTATTATTATCATTAACAGCGCAATTAAGTCTTGCGAGACAAAGGAAAAGTGTCAGCAGACGGCGAACAAAACCACAGGAATACCAGTAATGTAAGCAGACGGCAAAGCAGAACGCGATGCCGATGGCGAAGTGGAAACACGCACACACACACAACACACACACACACACACGCACACACACACACACACACACACACACACACACACACAAAGCCGTTGTTATGACAGTTCACAAGGCGGCATGCCATTCTCACATTCTAATCTGATTCTGTGGTTAGCAGACGACCATGGTACCGTATACAAGAAAGCAACACATATTAGTATCGCAACCAACTAGTACACTGATAGTCTTTGCTCAAGTGCCACAATTGGCAATTTCGACGCGTTAGGGTTACGGAAAAAAAAATCGCTCCCGGGAATTCCCCGACGCTGGTCCTGATTTAGTAACAACGAACGTAGATTCTACTGCGAGTACTGGACGTGGAAATTATGAAGTGTGCGGCTGTTGTTGAGGAACCGCTGTTGGCAAACCAACCCAGGCCTCAACCCGTATCTTCGACAAGAAGAAAGCGAACATGCGAAAATGCCACAATCCCAGAAAAAATTCGGGTAAGTAGAGTGCTAGATCTGAATTTCTACATCATGACTCATCAGTCATGAGTCATGTGTGTAAAATTTACGTCGACAGAGCATGGACCTACAACGGTCCATCTATGGTCAGAGGATGTGATTGTCTCAGAGTTTTATCATATCAGTGGCTTGTTAAAACTCCTTAAAAGTAAAAGGTATACTGCCACCATCAGCTAGTCCCTGTGAACTAAATTTTACACAACAGGAGTTAATAACTGAACTAATTCTACGTATTCAAATTAATGATCATGACTTGATCATGATCTGATATTCAGATTTTAAGTTGAATTTCACGGGCAAAGCCACCATACAAGTACGACTCTAATCTTACGAGGCACCAAGTCCTTTTCATCGCAACCCATACACGCTTCGCTTTCTGGCTGGTGGCAGTTTAGATAAAAGGTACCATAACTCCAGGGTGCTGTATAACCCGAATGTGCAGCGTTTAGGTCGGTGCGGTTAGATTTTAAAAGGTAACAGTACAACTACAAGACTTCCTTCTGTAAGTTCCCCGTGGCCATGATGAAATTTAAAACCCTTTTTTGACTCACAAGTGTAGAAAATCCAGGTTTAGAATGTTCTAGTTCTCGGTAACCCAAATTATTAATTTTTTTTTTGTCTTTTTGTTTTTGTCCATGGTGACCCCAAGGGCAATTGTATGATGTCAGTTTCACTATCACAAACCATAAATACCTAGGTACCTGTTGAGTGTTACCGTACTTTAAATGTACTTTTTATTCTGGTCATTAGGTATCCTAACATAGCATTTTGTGCAACTTCCCATACTTCCAACATTGGCAGGATATTCTACCCGTGGAATACGAGCACCATGCATGCTGTGTCGAGGAATCTTCACAAACCGACAGCGAGGTGGAGTTCACTGCGACCCTGCGGCTGGCTCTCCACACTGAGGAGGAGTTTAATGTGTGGCGTCAGGACTTTCAAGATGCGTCGCACGCAACGTGGCGAGTGAGCCGAACACGTCCAGTGGACGGACGGAAAATACTCTTTAAGGTAATTTTGATACTCTAATCAACTGGCTACAGCTACAGCTGGATTCAATGTGCAGCGCATCAGCCCAAACTACCTTCATGAATAGTGGATCGAGACATCTGTACTAAAACAACATTTTGTTTAGATATTCTCTTCTGAGGAGGAATTATTAGAATTAGCTGTGTCTTTTATACTGCAGCATTTTGAGTGTTAATTCTTGTCAGATGCAAAGAAAATTATAAAACCAAATACAGTAATACATACAATATCAAAAGCAGTTTTAGTTGTGGCAAACATGCATTCTTATGGTGACTGTGCCATGTCGTCATCCTTGTTCATTGCGTTTTGTTCTAAATTTTGAAAATATTCTTATTCTTCATCCCAATCATCACAAATTCAGAAACCCTGTCCTCAGTTTAACTAATTTATAGTTGTTCAAATGTAAAAATCTGAAAATCATCCGGAGGTCTCCTTTAACAAATTATTCACGGGGCTGGTATGGCGCCCGAACAGAGAGTGTTTTGATAATAGCCAACCAATATCTTATTCGAAAACGTTATTAGCATGAAGGTTGGCCTATTATCACAACATGCCGACTCCAAGGCGATCCACAAATTCGTATTGGGCCAGGTGGATATCTGACCTAGGCTTTACTAACTTAATTCATTT
Organism: Diadema setosum; assembly: GCA_033980235.1. NCBI lineage: Eukaryota > Metazoa > Echinodermata > Echinoidea > Diadematoida > Diadematidae > Diadema > Diadema setosum. The sequence continues at coordinate 46,704,004 of CM067060.1, forward strand.
ACTCACCCCTATTCAATAGCAATATAATAGGGACGCCATGTCCCCTGTTTTGTTGTACACTTATCCGAAATCATGTCTTTCACGCAACAGTATTTATATAGTCCCCCAATGAAGCACCTGCATAAACTCTCACAAATTTTCTTCAGCCAGAATATCTCCTTAATTGTAATTAAAATGATGTGAATTCATTGACTGCATTTCAAATGTCAGCCATTCTAAAAGTGTCACTGTAATGTGCATTATGATACAGAGTGCCGAAGTTTTGAAGCCACAATTTTATGCATGTGTATTGCAGTAGTTAAACGGTCTTAGTGGGGCCCTCGAGGATGATCTCGGGCTATGCATGTGAATCGCAAAAAAAAAAAAAATCTTACCCTTTATTTTTAATTGTTCCACTCATCCTTGTATGCCTGGATTTGGCCTGTCTGTGGGAGGTACACTCGATTGGTTCCCAATGGTTATCAAACGAGCCTAAGTGGCACTACAGTGTTCTGTGGCGCCACTGTTAGGCACTCTGCATAGTTACATCTGACTCTACATTTTACTCTAAGGCATAACTTGTCATTATTTTCCTATATCACATCCACTGTAAAGCTCCATTTCAGACAACGTTTGATTTTATATAATGTAGGTCCCTCTTTTTGATATCAACTGGCATACAATTGTAAATGTCATCGGTTTCTGAGTCCTTCATGGTTGTCCGCAATTTCTTTATAAATAAGATTTATATAGATTTAGTCCTACTCACTTTATGGGAAAAAAAAAGACCCAACAAACTAATATTTGTATAATTTATCATACGGTTGATAATACCTCGCATACAGTATACTGTTTATCAATAGTTCATAGGTAATATAACATTTATACCTGTCTCTTAGTTGCATTCTAATTTCTGTAATTACTGTCTCATTTTGTAAATCAAATTTATAATTGCATTTCCTTAATTACACCCATTGTGTAGCAGGGAGCTTCCTCTGGTATCATGCTAATGTTTTGCATTGTTTTTTTCAGCTCATGTACATACCCAGACGCTGACCATGGCCTTGAGTACCATCCGTAACGATGTTGATTTTGTCTCATGTGTGTTCATGTTCTTTTCTTTGTTCTGTGTGTGTTTCATGTTTCTCTGTACATATTTCGTTTTCCTTTCTTCTTCTAGGTCTGCATACCCCCACGTAGCTGCTGAGTCAGGTCTAGGTGAGAAGCCAGTTATTAACTCCCGAATGTTTTATTATAACCATGGCTAACATAACAAATTTTGTTTTCAATTCCTTGAATAGTGATGAATTTTATGACACAGTAAGGCATTCTGAATCTGACCATGCAAATATTACTTCCAGTTTGTATGAAGATTATATATCCAATAAATACAATACCTCAGCACAAGAATTTGAATATAATTTCGACTCAAATGATCCAGTTCAGAGTCCATCATGTGTTTATTTGACTGAAAATCAATATAAGAATCGTACCATGAATACAGTCAATGAAACATTGTTGGTAACTCACTTTAACATACGCAGTATCAACAAAAACTTTGACAAGTTGCGTTTACTCCTAGAAAACCCAGATCAAAAATCTTGCTCCATCATAGGACTAACAGAAACATGGTTGAACTCCAATATCAGTCATTTGTTTTCTTTACCCGGATTCGAATTTGTATTTAGAAATAGAAACAACAAAGTCGGTGGTGGAGTTGGTTTGTACATCTCGAAAAAAATTAAATATATTATACATGAGGAGATCAGTGTTATGAACGATAAACTCGAATCCCTTTTTACTGAATTGATAAATCCACATGGAAAAAACATTGTGATTGGCGTAATTTACAGACCCCCTCGGTCGAATTTGAATGATTTTCTGACATATATGCAGGATTTAGTACAAAATCCCATTATACTTAATAAAGATACATTTTTAATGGGCGATTTTAATATTGATCTCATGAAATGTAATTCCCAAAACAACCCACAAGAATTTATAGAAATATTAATGTCTGCTTCGTTTTTACCATTAATTTCCAAGCCTACCCGTGTCGCCAGTCAATCGGCTACCCTCATAGACAACATTTTTTCTAACGTTCTTCCACTTCCTGAGTCTGGTATCGTCCTCTCAGACACCACTGACCATTATCCTATATTTGCCCAGGTTCCAATTAAACTGACTAAACAAAATAAGTATCACAAGCGACGTAAGATTACTGCAGATAAGCTTATAAGTCTCCAAAACAGCCTCAAAGAAATCGACTGGTCCTTTGTATACAACACCACCGATGTCAATTTGTCTTATGACTATTTCGTATCTACTATTACCTCCGAAATTGATAACCATATTCCGCAGCGTAATATAAAAGATAGATATAAGCAAATTCCAAAACTCCCGTGGATAACCCAGTCCATATTACGATCTATAAATAGAAAAAATAATTTATTTTATAAATACAGAATCCTACTGAAAAAAATAAGAAAAAATATGTTTCATATAAAAACACACTCACCACATTATTACGTACGCGGAAGAAAAACTTTTATGTATATCAGATAAATAAATATAAAAATGATATTAAAAACACATGGAAAATATTAAAAGATGCTATGAATACACCTAACAAATCATCCAATATTACTGAAGTTCGATGGGGCGATTCCTCCAGCAACACTCCCGCTGGCATGGCTGAAATTTTTAATGACTTCTTCTCTTCAATTGGACAAAATCTTTCTCAAAATATTCCTCTTTCAAGTAAAACTTTTACTGATTTTTTAGATACACCTAACTCCAAAACTATATTTTTTGACCCTACATATAAAGAAGAAATAGTAAGGATTGTTGCTAATTTGAAAGAAGGAAAAAGTCCTGGCCACGACAGAATTGATAACCACCTGATAAAAAACATAATTCCTCAAATAGTGGATCCCCTAGTACATATTATCAATTCATCGCTTACAACTGGCCATGTGCCAAATAGCATGAAAATTGCGAAAGTAATTCCTATTTTCAAGAAAGGGGAGAAGGATGATGTCAACAATTATAGACCTATATCTTTACTATCTTCTATCTCCAAGATTCTTGAAAAAATAGTTTACATCCGGACAGTACGTTTTCTTAAAACCTGTGACATATTTTCAAATTTTCAATTTGGATTCAGGGAAAACCACAGCACAACACACGCATTACTCGCCCTTATCGACAAAGTCACACACGCACTTGACACATTTTCACACACGATAGGTATCTTCTTGGACTTCTCCAAGGCCTTTGACACGATTAACCATGGAATACTTCTCGCAAAATTATCCCATTATGGCATACGTGGAAAGGCCTTGGAGTGGTTCACGAGTTACCTATCAAATAGATCCCAATTTGTACATGTCAATGGCTTTGATTCTCAAAATAAAACGATAACATGTGGTGTCCCACAAGGGAGCTTACTAGGTCCGTTGTTATTCATTATTTATATCAATGATTTTCATAGATCCTCGGAGAAACTATCATTCATATTATTCGCGGATGACTCTAACCTTTTCTTTTCCCATCCCGACCCAAATATCTTAGCAAGAACAGTAAACGAAGAACTGAAAAAGGTTATACAATGGATATACGCAAATAAATTGTCACTTAATATTCAAAAAACAAAATTTATGCTTTTTAGTAACTCTTTAGATAGCCTCCCGGGAAATATATCATTTGATACTACTCCCCTAGAAGAAGTTTCTACTTTTAAATTTCTTGGTGTTTGCGTTGATAACAAGCTTTCATGGAGGAATCATATTGATAGCATATGTAAAACTATTTCACGAAACATTGGCGTAATGAACAGATTAAAATATTATCTTCCTTCATATGCATTATTAACTCTTTACTCTAGTTTGATACTACCGTATCTAAACTACGGGATTCTTGCTTGGGGTAATACATATCAGATATTACTTGATAAACTTTTTTTATTGCAAAAGAAAGCGCTGAGAACTGTTTTTAACCTAACTACACGAGAACATACAGATCCTTTGTTTTTTTACCATGAAATACTAAAAATAAAAGATTTGTATGTGTTTCAACTTGGTCAGTTCATGTTTAATTATAACAGCAACTTTTTACCCAAAATATTTCACGACTCTTTTCATCGAAACAGTCATGTACATAACTATCCTACGCGACGATCCAACGAATTCCATCTTCCATTCATGAGAACCGTACATGCCCAAAATACCTTTATGTATACCGGACCCAGACTTGGGAATAATCTAGATAATAGCTTAAAAGACTCACCCTCATTCCTCACATTTAAATACAAATTCAGAAAACATTTGTTATCTACTTATAATTCTAGATAATCTGAATTAATTGTTTTAATTCATGCTTGAGGTTTCACCTGTCCTGATGTCGCAGCACTTGGCGTGTTCTGTATGCAGACCTCTCTTCTCTCTTTATTCTCCTTTCCTCTTCCTTCCTGTCTTTGTCCTCGTAGACTTGTATTGTCACCGTCTTCTCTCTTCTCGGTACTGTCTCGCGTCGTATATGTGTGTGGGTAACTGAATGTCTGTACGAGTGTGTCGTCCTTCTTATATTTTCTCGGTACACCAGTTCAATGAACACCGTCTGGGCATTAGCATTGATACTTATTTCCTATTATTGTCGAAGCCAGCGTATAGCTATATTTTTATAAACGACTTAAGTAATCTATATTCAATATAAATGCTGTAAGAAAATAATAAAACAAACTTGAATAATATATTGCTTACTCATCAATTATCTAGGGATCCACGTCCTACAAGCTTAGCTTTTTTGTGGATCGCTATTTTCCAAAATTGAAGTTATTTTCTGAAAGCTCGCGAAGTATACATGTATACGCATCGTTCCTTCTGATTATTGTACATATGTTGATGTATATAATTTATTTCGTATATTACATGAACCTTTTGTAAAAGTGTAGACAATATCATTTTATGATATGTATACTTTGTATTACGATTTGATTTTCGTTGATTGGAAATAAACTATGATTGAACTTGAAAAAAAAAAACATCTTCTGATCCATAAGCTGGTCCATGTGGCTATTAAAGAACGTACATGTGAATGCTACTGTGAATCTGCTCTTTCTGTACCAGTTACGAAAATTATAATGAAATTAAAGAAAACAAATTGACAAGCATCAACAATGTTTACTGAACAGTGATAAAGGCAATTTTACCTCACATTGACTCGGTGATTTCTGTTTCAGATACTGGAAATATATTTCATGCATCAAAATAGTACTCCTATATCCCAACTGCTCAAATTTTATTCCAGAAAGAATTCCGATGCCAGCATAACACGCGCCCAGAGAAGGCCTCAACAAACTCGAAGCGACGCAACCAGTCCAAACACACAAACTGTCAGGCTAAAATGATGGTGACACTCAAAAAAACAAGATTCGAGAAACGGTCCACCAGGTGCAGTATGTGTTCAAATTTAACATTGCCTCTAGTGGTTGGTGAAATAATGATTTTTTTTTTTTTTTTTTTAGTAACATGCAGGCCCTAATATTGTGCTATTTTCTGGAGTTTAAATATGATGATGCTCATTGATGTATAAATCAGTTGCATGCATGGCTTGTTATTTAATTGTCACTGATGCCAACTGTTACTTTATCGCAGCATTTTGGAACTAAGTTTTGCCAGAAATATGTATGATGTTTTCCCATGTTACATTACTACACGTGTGTATTGCAGGAAAGGTAGAAATAGTGTTTTCCACCTAATATGCCTTTTCGGCCCTTAGAATATGTGCTGTTTCTGTCTTCTGGCATCCTTGTATTACAGTGTTATTTTCACCACTTTAGTACTTGACGTTGAAATTACAGCATTTAATATTGAAGGAATTCAACTGATGTAGTACTTGTGCCCCCCCACCACCCAGGAGTCAAGACAAACATTTGCCGAAGTATGCTACAGAAGTTATTCTCAGCTACGTCCACAACCATCCCATCATGTGTGAGGACAGCCTCAAGTTCAGGGATGTCTCAGCCGAGACCAGGGCATCACTGTCGTCCCTCTTCAAGCGGAATTTTACACCAAAGCAGGCGTTGGAGTCCCTACGGCAGGAATTAAAGAGTCGTTGTGGAGATGACCACCACGTGAAGACTGCAGACAGAGCTATCTGTCCAGACATCCATTTTGCTCGAAGGTATTCTAATTTATTTATTCATTCAGTTTTATTTAAAAAATGAACAGGGTAGTCACATTCAGGGCTCAAGGGCCTGCTTTTCAAGTGAGCCTTGTTAGAAGTAGCAAATACTGTATATGCTGAAATATTTCGCAAGGTTTATATTTTCACAATTTCGCAAGTCAGGTGCTATTTGCAAAATTAAAGACACGCGAAAATATTGACTCTGATCCCGATGTGGATGTGATGTATGCGTGTACATTTATCCGTTCAGTACAGGACTTCATGATCGCGAATTTAACCACTCGGGAATTTCTGATTCATGAAATATATGTCGTATACAGTATTGCAAATAAAAATCACATAATGCAAGAGCAACAAAAGAGAAAGTAAATGAATATGTAGAAACAAACAAGATGTGATATCTACATCCGTAAAAAAAGATACAAAAATAAAAGATATGAGATGTAGGATATTAATCAAATGTAAGGTTGAATAAAACACATTACCAAAATGTACAAAACAATGAACAAGAAGTGATTTGGTAACAAGTTGAAAGTACACTTATACACTTTGTTGAGAATATTGAAATACTGCAAATAGGTTTACACAGTGCAACATCAACAAATTATTAAGTATTTTGATTTCAATGGTATACACTATCTGTGATCAATCAACTAATGACACTCAATATACTACTTGCTCATTGACTTGTAAGTCTTAAATACTTCCAAAATGATTTCAGCAAAGCAGTGAGTAATCCAGTGAATGTCTCGATGAAAGCTTGCATTCCAATGATAGTATGCAAAACTGCATCAATCTGCTGCTATATCAGGCAACTGCAGGGAAACATGGCAAAGGATTCTACAATGGCCCTGTGGGAACTCTTTGTTGTTGAATTCAGCATGACTTGGAAACATGTTACATAGAAATAACTACAGAAGCATTCTGAGAGCGCAGACCTCTGCCAAGCATGCAGCTCATTTCCACCACCGATCTTGTTCTTGCATAGAGATGATCAGTGATTTCCACTCATACGTATGTGTGCTGAAAGTTGCTCAATTTCCCAATATGGAAGCCTTTTGTTTAGTTATCAACTAGCTGCGCAGCGCGCCTTGCCTTTGCAGAAACTAGAGCATGCACTTTAGTGCGCGTATGAAAACCTAAAAAATGTGCAGCATGAAATCCCAAGTTCATTGGCCCTACCTGCCAAAATATCGAAAATCCTTCATAAAAATCCACAAAAATTGCTGATCACTACCTAACTTTAATCATATTTACTTGTGTCATTCTCAATCTTTCCTGTAAGTTTCATCGAAGTCCATGTACAACTCTTTCAGTTATTTTGCACACGGTCTAACAAATGCTATTAAGAAAACATAACCTCCTCCCTTGGCGGAGGTAATAATCATGGTTTACATTCTTCTTCTTTTGTCAGATGGCAGAGAAAGCTGTTTCCACAGGAATTCAGAGGAACTGCCGGAGAAGCGATACTAGCAAAACTGCGTAATACCATCCAGCGATACAATGAAGAGAAAAGTGGGCAGTTCATGGCTATGGAAGTAACCAGTAACAAAAAAATTGTGATTGCAATCTGTACACCGCTCATGAAACGGATCCACCAGGAGTCAATGTACTCGGGCGAGATTGTCTTTGTTGATGATACTTCCAACAGAGAAAGATATGGGTGCAGTGTCTTCATGCTACTCACTCACACCAGTGCCTTTGGGCTACCCTTAGGTGTACTCATCACCACCTCTGAGTTGGAAGAGGACATCACAGCAGCACTGCGGCTTTACACCGGTCTCCTCCCAAGCAGGTGTTTCAGCGGCAGAGGTCTGCTTGGTCCAAGAATTTTTTTGACCGATGACAATTCCGCAGAGCAGAATGCTGTCCGTCATGTGTTCCCCTCGACGACGTGTCTAATCGGACCCTTGCAGATCCTGCGAGCAGCGTGGAAGTGGCTGTGGGAGGAGACTAGCCCGGTTCCAAAGGACCTAAGATGGTATCATCTGAACCATCTCAAGAGATTGGTCTATGCCACCTCTGGGAATGAGATGGATCAACTGTACAAGACTCTAAGTGACAATGAAATCACTCCGTGAGTATTCGTGCAGTGTCCATCCAACTTTTATTGTATTTATTTCTGGAATTTGTCAAATCGAGCATCAAGTACAAAGGAGAATATAGTATGATAGAATAATGAAAATCACATAAAGAGGAAAATTTTTAGTAATAGTCGATTAAAGGGAACGTATAGTTTTGGTTGAGACTTAGCTTCAGGTTTATAATTTTTTTTTGTGAGATAATGAGAAACCTCTCATGAAATATGAAAGAGCGTGTAATTCCAAGAAGAATTCAATGTTTATTTAATGAAAATTGGTTTTTGAATGGCTGAGATATCCAAAAAAGTGATCCTAATAATATCAACAGACCACGGCTTTTATTGGGATCTCTTTGTTTTACCTTATTTTTGGATATCTCACTCATTTCAAAACCAATATAGAGTGGTTTCTTAATATCTCGCAAATTGTTACAAGCTGAATCCTCACCTCAACCAGTACTAAACAGTTCCTTTATAAGAACCATCTTGCACAATTTTAGAATACATTGCTTGTGAAAAAATAGATTATTTTATTGTTTTTTTTTTTGAACAAGGAATTGTCATGGCGTGTATGAATTGGCTCACCTGTCTTGAGTATGATGTTTGTGCTATGACTTTTGTCAAAATCAAAACACCAGATGCTTTGTGTTTTTAGTTTGTATGTGCATTAGTTTGTCAGTCTGCCTTTTCATACATCACTGATTGGATATCGCAAACCTGAATGTAAATTATGAACTTTCTTGAGGACTTGATATCTTCCTTGCCTCTGCCATGTGTCATGTGATGCTGCTTAACGTATTAGATGCTGAAAAGTTTACATATGGTGGAGCTCAAAGTTGTAAAACTTTGCCAAGATAATCACTTTGCAGTAATGTACATCAAAGATTTTAGTAGTAACCTCCATGAATATAATTCAGAAGTATGTTACTGAAAATGTTAATGCAAATGTTGCCTAGGATGTATGATAAAATTAATGTTTGTCACGCAATGTCTTGCCCTGTGTTTTATACCTCATTAGTTTCTCGATAGTCTCTTGAATGCTTCTGCTGTAAGTTCTGGATAATCTTTTTTCCCCCATTTTGCAAGTGAGTTGTATAAATTCTTGTTATCATTACCAGTGAATCTGTACTATTTGACAATACAGTGGACTCCCATTTTAACGAAGTCCTTGGGACCAGCAGTTTTCTTTCGTTATATATTTTTGTTATAACCAAACAAATAAACAATAAAAAACATAGAGCCGATAATTTTGCAACCTGGATTAACCGGAATTTTGTTATAACGTGTTCATTATAACTGGAGTGCACTGTATGCTCTCTCTCCTGGTGAATAAAACTCTTGCACAGGAAGTTTAAGGAGTACGTCACAGAATACATGGAGAGGAAAGATACTTGGGCATTCTGTGAGTGCGATGAACTTCAGGCAAGTGGACGGAACACGAAGGAAATATGTGATGAGGCGGTTATGGTACTTAGGGACAGAATTCTTGACAAGACTCAAGAGTTCAACATCGTCCAGTTGGTGGACTTTGTGTCGTCTTCCATGGAGGAACATTACAGGCAGCGGTTCGTGGCTGTGGCAGCGGGGGGACTGGACTGTGGTGCCGTGTCAAGCGCTGCGCGGAAAGATGAAACAATCACTGCAGAGAACATTCAAAAGGTAAATTTGTGGGCCTTTACAAGACTAAGAGATATTGTGTGGTTATAAACTTGTGGATAAGTGATGCATGTTTTTGTTAATTTTCAATTCTACAAGCAATATTACTATTGGATATATGAGGAAAATATCTGTGTTATTGAAAGACTTATGCTCTCTTCATGCGTTGGTATGATATGCCACAGTAAAGTTAACTATGCCATGGTTTGTTTGTTTGTTGTTGTTTTTTTTTTTGTCCAGGTACATGTAGTAGAATCTTTGGCCTTTACACTACATGGAATAAATTTGAGATGCACAATGTATGTGTGAACAGTGATTATCATTATAATTATAATAATAATAATAATAATAATAATAATAATAATAATAATAATAATAATAATAATAATAATAATAATAATAATAATTATCATTATTATTATTATTATTATTATTATTATTATTATTATTATTATTATTATTATTATTATTATTATTATTATTGGTATTATTATTATTATTATTATTGGTATTATTATTATTATTATTATTATTATTATTATTATTATTGTTGTTATTATTAGTATTATTATTTTGAATTAGAATAAAGGATACATATCATAAACAATACAAACATGAAACAAAAAACAGTGAACATTATAAAGGGACACACTGTATTGTACATGTTACACAAAATGAAAATGAAATGAATGGAGGCAACATGAGGGTCAGGGCACACAAAAGTAAAGACATTTACTATTGTAGGCATGTGAGCCCACACAAGTAAGTAGCAGTTTGATCTTTTTTTGTCACAAGTACATGTACAGGGAATGAGATATCAATGTCTTTATTTCATATTCCAACATGAAAGAGCATGATATCATGTAGAGTAATAATGTTTGCATTCACTGTGCAGATGTCCCCAACACAGTACATTGTGACCAGTCCTCAAGGGGAAAATGCTACCTACCATGTTGGTACTTTGATTGGACGGTGCTCATGTCATGTGACCAGACCAGGGGAGCATTGCCAACACCAAGAAGCTGTTTTGAGACATTTCACGGATTCGTTGCCCTCCCCTACACCCATCCTGGACAAGAACACAAGACTTTGGCTGTACAACGTAGCTACAGGTAACAAGTTTGTGGCAAATATTATCTCTAGGTGAGGCAATACTATGCCAAACTATGAGTAACTTGCTTCTTCAATAATATCCAGAAATTTGAGCATGCAGCCACACTACATGCACTAACAAAACTACAGGTCATTTTAGTGATGCAAAACTACCCATACTTTTGATCTCTAGTATGCATACTCCACATGGGTAAAAAAAGCCCCACTCCCCATTTAAACAAATGCTAACACAGAACAGCATGGAAAGGAATGCGCAATATGCATAAACAACAGCAATGGATCTGTTTTCACATCACAAGCTTCTTGAAGTTTATACCATATCGTCGCTGGGGCGACAAGACCTCGTATCTACAAAATGTCAAATGTTTAGGAGAGCAAAAAAACATGGCAGCCAAAGCACTGTATCCAATAGGATAGACATTCCTTTGTCATGCCGTGGTGGCTTCATTTTTGGGGTAAGACATCTAGGATTTGGACAGAACATCACTTAACTGATTAACTGACCATTAATCCAAAAAAGTCATTTTTACCAAAACTGCAAATCGTCGGTTGAGAATGATAAGGGCGTTTAGTTGCCACTAAACCCATAGTGTTCACGACCACTTAACGCCCTTCTCATTCTCAACAGACGAAATACAAGGTCTTGTCACCCCAGCGACGATATGCATGGTCACAATACAGAAGTGAGAAACTTCCTGACCACATGCAGCAAATTTCGCAAGAAAGTTTCTTCTTGAGAAGCTTGCAGTCATACTGCTTAAACCATGCAAAAACAAAATGGTAAATTGGCACCTCGTCTACAACCACCCTGTCCACTGTCCACCTAGTCTAATGCCATCTCGTCTAAACTCACTTCGTCTACTACCAACTCGTCTACCAACCATTTTGTCTATATGCCAATTAGTCTAATTGTCATTTCGTCTACTAGCCATTTTATCTAATGTCCAATTTGTCTAAGTCACATTTCGTCTAACACCCATTATGTCTATTGACCATTTCGTCTATTAATCATAAGGTCTATGAATAAAATAGTCTACAGCTCATTTTGTCTAATAGCCAATTGGTCTACAGCTCATTGTCTAATAGTCAATTAGTCTAATAACCAGTCAGTCTACTCCCAACTGGTCTGCTGCCAACTGGTCTACTCCCAATTGGTCTAATCCCAACTGGTCTACACCCAATTGGTCTACTCCCAACTCGTCTACACCCAAGTGGTCTACTCCCAACTCGTCTACTCCCAACTAGTCTACACCCAACTGGTCTACACCCAACTCGTCTACTGCCAACTCATCTACTGCCAACTCGTCTACTGCCAACTCGTCTACTGCCAACTAGTCTACTGCCAACTGATCTACTACTAGTCATAGTTTTTTTTTTTTTTTTTTTTTTTTGTTATTTAAGTCTACTTCATCCAGTTTCTTTTTTCCCAGTGAAATAGGTTGAACACTCTTGGTGCCCCATTTGGTTTAAATTTTCATGTTCTAATTATGACAATTTTTTAGGAAAAAAAAGATAATGTCACAGTGTAAAAAACTTCCTGTGTTATTTTTGTGGTGGATGTGTAATTTATATCAGAAGCAATCATGCAGCATTTATATGTCCAAACTTCAACACTCCATCCATTCAACTTTGATACACAATCATAAGTATGTTAAAATGAAAAGGAACACATTAGAAGTACATTATCAGTATTCTTTATTCTGTCTGCCACCTACTGATGTATGTAAACGGTTAAATGCACAAAAAAAGGTTGAAACATATACACAAATATATGATTCATGTACAATATATAGCTACTACTAAGATGAATAATTTACTTGCCTGCAATGTACTCAATACACGTTTCGCGAGGAACCCTAAATAAGCTCAAAGGTGCCCCGCCACCCAGTATTCAAATCTGTTCAGCATATCTTTGAAAATTGATCAAAATTAAGTTCACAATAACATTTGTAAACACATGATTTAAATGCATTAAAACTTGATATTCAAGGAAACAGTAAAATGTGACTAGCGCCATTCCATGTGGAATCTGGATTCAATTTTTGTTTACAATGCTTTGGAGTATCCATCCTTAGTCGTGAGAGATGCATATTGAGGTCATCGTCATGTTTCAAAATCATTTTCTTCAAACACAAGGGTGTGATAATGGCTCTACATTATGTTTATCCTGTTGGTAACATTTTGTGGAATTGCGCCCTAATGTAACATCGAGAATAGTACTAACATAACGGTTTGTTTTACCTAGGCTACCTATTTTCAAATTGACCCAAAATAATGTGATTGTGGAAATGGCTCAATGTATCTCGAAGGCGGGGTTGCTGACAATTCGTTTGTGATGGAGGATTGTAACTGAGCTAGTTTATCATTATTTAGTTATTTACGGCCAGAATATAGACTGGATAGTCATGTCTCACCATTGATTAGTATGTCTTTATATTCAGCATGTGCGGAATAATTAACAACTAGAATAGTCTAATATTGATTTTTGTGCTAATCAAGGGCAGGGTTTAATATGAATAGTTCATGACAGTGAGACGGACTGGACACTAGACAAAGTGGTATATTCATTATCGGCATGACCAGATGGAAATGATCAGTTTGGGTAAATTGTTGAAAGTAAAACTATATCAGTTGGGAGTACACCAATTGGGTATAGACGAGTATAGACCAATTGGGAGTAGACCTATTGGGAGTAGACCAATTGGGAGTAGACCAATTGGGAGTAGACCTATTCCTATTGGGAGTAGACCAATTGGGAGTAGACCAGTTGGGAGTAGACCAATTGGGAGTAGACCAGTTGGGAGTAGACCAGTTGGTGGTAGACCAGTTGGGAGTAGACCAATTGGGAGTAGACGAGTTGGGAGTAGACCAGATGGGTATAGACCATATTGGGTATGGACAAACTAAGGGTTGGACGATATGATAACTAGACAAAGTGAATGTAGACTAAATGACTTGTAGACGAGGTGGGAGTAGACTAACTAGTAGTAGACAAAATAGATATTAGACGACATGGCAAATAGACATTGTGAGTGTAGACGATTTGGCTATTAGATCAATTGTTTTGTAGACGAAATGCTCCTTAGACGAGTTGGGTATTAGTTCGGGTAGTGAGCAAAGTGACTATTAGACAATATGGGTACTGGACAAAACGAGTTGTAGACCAAATGGGTATTAGACGAATCGGTAATAGACGATATGCCAGTAGACCAATTGGAAAATAGACATAGTGGCTGTAGACGAGGTCACTATAAACCAACAAAATACCAGGCACTGAAATTCTGTGTAGTTTTTGCATGATGTGACAGTGCCTACTATTTGCTGTTTCTCCTTTCTCACTATCACATAAACCTTTGTCAAATGAATTACTCAATGCATTTTGAACCAAGTCTGTCCATCTTCCATTTGAAGGCCATAAATGACCAGGGCCACACTTTTAATCAAAGAAGGGAAGCAGGCTACTATGTGACTTAGCATAACCTTTAAGAGCTATCAGTTTCTTTAATTTCTACTTTTCAAAATTTTGTCAGACTTGTTCAGCCCATTGCTTTCTGTTGGCTGGAAACCTCAGACTGCCAGAGTATTTTGTTGACACCAAACCTGTGTGATGGTCAGTGGTACAAAGAAGTTTGCAGTAGTTTCAACATTTTATATCTTTATTCCTCACACAGAGGTATTCCAAGAAAAGTGGCAAAAATTTAATCTTTGTTTTTTGATGATGTCCTTTATAGGAGATTTACTGGCAAAAACCAAACAGGTGGATAGAAATGATTGACTACCACATTTTGGGAGAGTAGATATGTCTGTGAAGCAATCCCTAACTCCAGCCATGGCTTTGTCTATTAACTCTTTTTCGCTGCTCTTATTAATTATCAATTACTGTATACACCATGTATTTGGCAAAATAATTATCAATTACTGTATACACCATGTATTTGGCAAAATAATTATCAATTACTGTATACACCATGTATTTGGCGAGTCTATTTTTAATGAAAGGGGGGTTCGTGACAGTTTCGCAAGTGGTTAGATTTGCAATTGTGGAGTACAATACTGAACTGAGAAATGTATGGATCAGAGTTAATATTTTCGTGTTTTTTTATAAATTTACAAATAGCACCCGACTCATGAAATAAAAAAAAACAAAAAACAAAAAAATGCAAAATATTCAATGTACAGGTATAGTACAGAGCAGGAAACTAGGATTAGTATTCACATGTATTCTTTGATGAAAGTTTATTATGCGTTGCATATGTGTCACATTTCCATTTGTGCTGAAAGTAGCACTGGCATGTGAGGTGTTTGAAAAGTCTGTAACCTTCATGATATACTACAACCCAGACTGAAATATTTGTATTGTAGATTTTGAGATGTGGTCCGGACTGTTAAAGGGCTCGTATAATTTTGGTTTAGACCTAACTTCAGGTTTCTAACAATTTTGGGTGAGATGATGAGAAACCTTTTATATGTTATGAAATAGCATATAATTCCAAGAGGAATTAAACATTGATTGATGAAAATTGGATTTAAAATGACTGAGATACCCAAAACAGAGCAATATCCTAATAAAAGGTAGGACCCATCTGTTATTATGATCAATTTTTTTACTTTGTTTTTGGATGTCTCAGTCATTCCAAAACCAATTTTCATCAAATAAACTTTGAATTCCCGATAGAATGATATGCTCTGTACTATTTCACAAGTGGTTTCTTGATAGCTCGCAAAAATCAAAAGCCCATTCCTCATCTCCACCAATACTATACCATCTCTTCAACACCATTCTTCTTCTTTTTGTTCCAGCTGACTCCCACATGCAGAAGTTCAAGGAGATGTGGACAGACATTGCCCTCAAGGTGATCCAACATCCAGACATTCTCAACACTCCCTTGAGTGCCATGATCCGCAACTACGGCAACATCAGAACAAATTCCAAACTTGCTTGTGCCATGTCGTCGTTTGGGGAGCGCTCCCCCACTGTCAGGGCTCTAAGGAAGAAGCCTCCGTTGTCAAAAAAGTTAATGCACGCGGTCACCAAGAGAACTGCAACTAGATCAGGAGCGAGAGCTCGAAGCAAAGCTCCGGCAGAAAGGGGAATCATAAATCAACTCCGAAAACGTAAGAGACAAAAATCATCGAACAGAGAGAATGGGTGTGGCAGGATGCCGTCACCCCTGTCTACCGGTCTTCCACCACCACCAAAGAGGAGGGTGACAGCTTCCTCCCAGGACCAAAGTCAAGTGGATCCCCCGAAGGAATCTCCCACCCAGGTACAGGACTGTGACTCTACGTCAGTTACAACATTGTCATGATGTTGCATTTACGGATGAAGGCAGTGCTCTCATCGAAATTGACAGCTTGTACATGTACAAAATTAGTTTCAAATTCAACCTAGTATGCAGAGGGAAGCATTGCATCAAACTTTACTTTTCTTTCTCCTCTCTTGCCAAAGAACATTATTCATACTCTTCTCTTTAATTTTACTTGCTGTACATGTATCAAATTTACTTCTATCTTAACCCATATCCGCCTACTGCATTATATTATGTAAACGCCATTCGTACCGAGCCACTAGAGACAAATATTTGCACTCATTTTCAACTTCACATCTCTTTCAAAGACACAAAAAATAAAGGAATGTTGACAAATTATGTATCAAAAGAAAGAACATAAAATTGCCTTTATCATGATATAAATTTCCATGCATTTTGACCAATCAGAAAAACATAACAGTTGACAGAAGTCAGACATGATTTATGAAAATATGAATAATAAATATCATATTTGATATTTATTCATAAATCAAAAATATTTTCTTCCTTTCCATGTAGATTTGAATATCATTTTCAAAATATTCAAAGCAAGGGCTTTACAGTGATATATGATACATGCATATTGTGATCTTCTAAGTAGGAATGATTGGAGAAGTAACAATATAATACAATTGCTCTGTTTATGACAAATGGGTATTTTCCATACAAACTGTATGTAAAAATATCATTGACTAATGTAAAGAGACTGTTCTGTACAATCTTCTCTGAAATGAGATACCGCATCCATCCCAATCAATGCATATCACTTCAGGAGAAATAATATGAATTCGTGACCAAAATATCACACAAATATATGTATTTATATAAACAAATGTCATAATTACAAAAGTAAAAATGACGTCAAAATGACGTTAAAAATGACGTCATTTCAGCGGCAAGCTCAACTACGGAATTTTCCGTACTTCGGTGACTGCAGCGTTTGCGGCTTCTACGGGAAATCCTGTAGATCGGCGGATATGGGTTAAAGTTAAAACAAAGATCTCTAACTTCTATATTATGGAATCTGTGAAAGAACGGAATATTAACAATTTCAGTCAGGTGACAATGAAAATATGAGAGATAATAGTGACAATGAAAATATGAGAGATAAATTAAAATGGTTTGCTGACAGTACTGTATTTTCAGAACATCCTGATCATGGCCGCTACGTAAAATTTTATAGTGAATTATCAATACTTGATCATTCGGGCTACAGCAGCGTCCACTAATCTGCGTGTAAAGTGAATTGCATGCAGTATAAAATACAAGTGTATGCTTGCTTTGGCACAATCAATAATTACGTAGTGTTCTACCTGACCACAATGCTGTATTGGGAGTGCCCTTGTGAAATAAAAGTCATAAATGTGTACATGTGATGAAAATTATTTTACACTTTTGATCTCAAAATACCCCTAAACAACACACCATCTTTGCAAATTGTGTCAGCTGGTTAAGTTTCTTTGTAGACCCTCTCAGATGTATTGCAAGCAAATAACAGATGGAAGATGAATTTTGAGCTCTTCCAAGAACTGTTCTGGCTTTAACTTCACGCTGCACCTCTGAAAAGTTTGTAAAACTTAGCGGGAACTTTTCTCCCTCTCAATCTTAACCCTATTTTAACTGAGGAGGGGGTCAAATTGACCCCCCCCCCCATCGACATTTCGCGCCACGATTCCGCAACGCGCAAAGATTTTGACACGTCGTTTCATGACTTTTTTCATTGAAGTCTCTCGCATATTTTGAGACCAAATTTGCGACGTCCGGGTACACCGTTCTGAAGTTAGCAATGTTTTGCATATGCATGTCAACCTGAAAACAGCTCAAATTCATGATTTCGTGTGCAAATCCAATGCAAATTGTGTTTTTTTGTTTAATTGATATAAATTAGATTATTTCAACTTTTGAACATTGAAATTAATCAGTTCTAATGTAGATAAGCTTGAAAAAGTGCCTGCAACAAATTTTGGCAAAAAAACAATAGAAAACAAAAGGTCGAAAAAAACAATAAAATACATAAGAAATTAACAAAACAATAAAAAACAAAAGAAACTGATTTTGATTGTGCTATTTTTTTACAAAAAAATTATTTGGTGTGTCGTGAAGAACTCTGACACAAAAATTTAGCAATCCTTCATTCTTTTTGGTGGAGTTATAGGTGAAAATATGATTTCATACGTAAATTTGCATAATTAATTTATCAAAAAATATAAAATCAACATTTTTCTATTGTATGACCATGTAATCTTTTAGTTGACATCCGGCTCTATGTTCAGGCAAAATTTTGCGGCGATCGCGTGATCGGCGGCCGAGATCTGAAGGGGGGTCAAATTGACCCCCCCCCCCCCAGTAAAAACTTGGTCTCAAATAGCTTTAAACTTGGCCCAAAATTAACTCTCTCTCAGCTTTATGTTCTTGTCAGTAAAAGATTGCAGTCATAGTTGTAAAAGTGGTTGGCCCTATAGTACACAAGTGACCAAACAATACAAAGTTTTGATATGAAAACAAGGCAAGTGCCAAAATATGTCTCGTCCATTCATGTAGAAGAGATTCATATTTTTCTAACTCCTTGAAGTTCATTGACCCCTGCCTGTGACCTTTGACCTTGAGGTAACCTTTATGTTTGTTAAAAATTGTAATTTTGTGTAACCACTCTTCCCTCCAAGTTTGATTGAAATTGAAGTCCTCAGTAGAGAGTTATTCAAGATTTTGTAGCATTACAGATGGATGGACGACGGACGGACAGATGCCGCAGTCGATCCCTTAGTCTCCCCGCACCTCCGTGGGCTCTACAAAAATTATATAATCCTCATCTGTTGTTTGTTTTCATGGATGAGGACTATTATATTCGCACTGCTGAATGAGGCTGTAATATAACTTTACCATCAGTCATTGCAACAATACAATAGCTCAGAAAATAATTGGTTAGTAGGTAAAGAATTACAATCTTAGATATGCAGTTTGGCACATTCATTCATTCAAGTGTATGGCACACCTGCCTGGTTGATACTGTTCGACTATTGCTAGTCACCTGGGGCGAACCACGAGGGGTCGGCATCATTCACCTGTTTTCTTAAGTGTGAATGGGTAGGGGGACCACTTCACCGGGTTAGCAGCCTGCTCTTTGTGATGAATGAATGAAGTGAGTCATGGCTATCTCACACAGGGGACCTCCATTTAATGTCCCATCCAAGGGACAGAGCTTGGCACAAGGCTTTGTGAGATGACACAGCTTTCAAATCAGAAATGTTGGATTTTATATCAAATTGTAAACCCTACCACAGAAAAGCTACTACATGTCACTGCTATTCTTGCCAACGAATTAGATAGAGGATTTTTAAAAAGATATATGTATGTATGTAACTAGAAAAGCACTCAGAGAGTGCAGACCTCTGCCAAGCCAGCTACTCATTTCCACCCATACACGCGTACAATTTCTGTCATCAGCTCCCAGCTACGTGGCACCTCGCCAGAGCAGAGCACCCGCTTTAGTGCGCGTATGTAAACTTTCAATATGCACAGCTTGAACTGCAAAGTTCATTGACCCTACCTGCCAAAAGATAAAAAATCCTTCAAAAGTCCATGAAAACATTCTCGTACCACTGCCAAAATTTAATCATCTGTTCCTTGTGTCACTATCAACTTTTCCTCTAAGTTTCATCCAAATCTAAAAACAACTTTTTGAGTTATTTTGCACAAAGTCAAACCCACACCGATGACAACATAACCTCCTTCCTTGGTGGAGGGAATAATTCATATATTCACTCCTATTTCAGTACATAGATGGCAAGTGCTACTCCCCAAGGAAGAAGCAGTACTCTATCTGCAATATAATTACATTGCAAACTTTTTTTTTTTTTGAGGGGGGGGGGGGGGGGGAGGGGCAGGGCTGTGTCCCCCTCCCACGATATGGAGCTTTAGTGTTTTACGCTGTAAATCATTTGATCTGGTGCTTGCCAAAATAAATTTGGGCTTGTTCTGATAAAAGAAGCTTTTAGTCTTCATGTGATTTTTTTTTGTGTGTGAGTGGTTGAAAATCCATTTGTGTGTGTGTGTGTGTGTGTGTGTGTGTGTGTGTGTGTGCGCTTTTAAGGATTTGTGAGGTGTGAGAAAAGGTCTTTCACAGAAAGACAGCATGGGAGCGTTAGAAGGACCTTGTAGGCACGAGTGTCATGCCTAATGTATGAGGCTTGGCGAGTGTGTCAGTATATGTAGTAATTTTCATCAAGTGCATGATTGGTATTTATCTGTGATGTAAATACAAGACTTATTGCAGATTTAATCAACATCATGACACCCAGTATAAATTGTATGATCTATATATACAATCTGCAGGGGTGAATCCAGGAATTCCATAAATGGGGGGGGGGGGGGGGGGGGGCAAAAACAATATTTCAGGTGCTACTTCCGGGTTTCATCTAATTTCTTTCTTTTTAGTTCTTTTGTTTTAGCAACAAATAAAGAGGGGCGTGCACCCGATGCACCCCCTCTGGATCAACCACTGATCTGGAGATACTGTATAGGTTCCATCTGGGAGACAGTGCACACCATATTGAATGAAAGATGTGTCTGCTAGATAGATAAATGGAGTTAGTTATGACATCTCGTATCACAGCCAACTCCCAGTATGACAGAGTCCTTTGGACAGGCAGTTTTCTTTCATTATAAATGTATCAACATTTTGTTAAAGCTGAACAGATAGAGTGAAAACTTAGAGCTGAACAGTTTGGAGCCTGAATTTTTACCTCGTAACAGGAATATTATAATCATGTTTTTTGTAATTGGAGTGCACTGTATCATAGTAACAGACGATGCAAGATGATAGGCTGTTGCTGTGGTAACTGCCATTGATTTTACTTTCCCAATATGAGGCATATCTGTTGAAGAGGTCTCAGAATAGTTATGGAAAATTCTGACTAAAAAATTAAAAAAAAAAAATTAAATAAAACAAATTCAATAATACAGAAATACAAGTGGATACACGGTTAATTTTGTCGCACTTTTATTTGATTCACACATCAGCAAATGGGAAAATATATTTACACATAAATAACTCTCATAAATTTATTCAGATATGAATACATACTACAGCAGTATGCGTGTTACAAGGCTTTTTTTCGTAGCTGCTAGCTGAATAGAAAATAAATCAACTGAATTACCTCTGGCTGGCGAGTATGTTGATACAAGCTGACACAGTTGAACAAATACTGATAAATTTATATAAAATTGTATGTACAACTGTGGGCCTTTAATAGTGAATACAAATGTACTTCCTATTTTCTTCTCGAAGAAATAAATGACATGTCCTGCATGTTGGGTGCCTCCATGTTTCACAATTCATGACACTAACATAGAACCTGATAGAAAAAGAGCTAATTGTTCTCTAACTCTCACACCAAAGTACTGCACTCCACCTACATCTTGAAAATCAGAAATTGCAACTCATATTCATGTACAAGTGTGACAAAGCTGAATTTGATCCCCACCCCCCCCCCCCAAAAAAAAAAAATGATAATCTGTAGCTTTGTGTGTACTTGGAACTTGACTCGCCCTCCCCTTGACCTTTCTGTCAAGTGTCATGTCAAGTCTTATCAATTTTTCATTGTTCACCAAGAAATTTTATTTGCCATGTTTGATATTCAGCAGAGCATAACTCTATTTGTGGCTCGTAAGGACATAACATTCCTGAAATTCGACAGAAAATTCCTCCTTAGCCAAAAGTACTGTAAAACCACACAATGTTTGAGAAATGGAGCCAACAGCTTCTTTCGCGGCATGAAACTGTCCTGAATTGCCACTTACATTCAGTGCTTTGTGCAGACAAAACCTCTTGTGCACATTTCACTTCTGTGAATCTTGGCTCCTCGCCAAATTTGAGAAAGTTTCATGCATGCAAAAATGTTTGGTTTTACAGTAATATTCACCTCCAACATTACACTAAATATAAAATCTAAAGTTGTTGGGAATATGTAACTTCTTGCTCTGAAAAAAAGTAGTAAACTGCTGGCTGTGAGTAATCTGATACATGTATGTGAAACAAGAAAACCATTTCAGATGTCTTTTGTCACAAATTCAACCTCTATATAAATGTGTGAAGTTAGAAAAATGGGATAATTTTGATAAATATCAACTTGAAAACAATACTCTGGATTGGACGGCTACATGTGTTAAATATGTTTTCAACAAATACAAAGCATTTAAAAGATTGCATTGGATGGAGCAAAAACTTATAAATGATGAAAATGGTGACTTTCCTACCAGTACCACTTGACTGAGTATTACATTGTTCTTGCTGAGAGAATTGCTAGCCAACATCATAAACATAAACTTTGAAACAAATGCCAATATTCTTGTAGAGATGGTAGGAACAGTTGAAGCTCCCTACACATGAAACATCAATGTACACAAAAGCAAGGTTAATTGCAAACCCACAGTACTCGGTACAAGACTGTTGGTCGAAATCTGGTGCAGAGCAGCGGCTAATATAGTAGGGATCAATTTGACTCGAATCACAGGACGCAATGTTTTTACTGCCAATTTTAGATAAAACTTCTCAAATCTTGCTTGTGGTTTCTTTTGTTCTTTCATTTTTTTTTTCAGCTGACAAATATTTCACATGGTGAATAAAATAAACACCACATACAATGTACGTGCATATTAAATGATTACTAATATGCGACATATCAAGTTTCGATGACCGATGTACCAGAATAAAATCCTAGTCAAAGTAATCATCCAGTCCAGGCAATATACATTACAACTATATTCTCTCAGCAAATAAACATACTGAAGAGGAATTACAATGAATTACAACTTTGTTTATCCTAATGTGAGGTACCTGAATGACATTAACAGAAAACATCTTAATGCACTTGTTCTTCCAAAGACTGACAAATTAAAAATGCACATGATGCCACAAACTTGCCATTTTGAAGGCAATCACTTTGCAGCAGGACATGAAAATATAACGACTAACATCTGCAAGAAGACACACACACTTTTTTGCACATTGGTGCATTTACTGTACTGCATTACATACTGTCTGTAGCTTTCACTAACATGGGTCATTCCCTCTGATTCTATATTGGTAGTGTTTGCATGTACACATATGTATGTGTATGTGAGTATGTTCAATGAAACATTTGCAATATCCCCTGTGATTAAAGGGATAGTACATTATTGGTTGAGGTGAGGATTCAGCTTTTAACTTTTTCTGAGATACTTTGAAACCACTTTATGAAATTTTAAAGAGCATACCGTTCTAAGAGGGATTCAACGTTTATTTGATGAAAATCGGTTTTGAAATAGCTAAGATATCCAAAAACAAAATAAAACAGAGTGATCCTAATAAAAGGTGGGTAGCACCTTTTACTATGACCGGTTTGTTTTGGATATCTCAGCCATTTCACGCCCAATTTTCATCAAATGAACTTTCCATTCGTCTTAGAAATATATGCTCTTTTTTTATATTTCATAAGAGGATCATCATTATCTCAAAAAATCATCACAAATAGACAGAAACCTGAAGCCCCATCTCTACCAAAACTATTCCATCCCTTTAAATACCAATTTGCTGCAGGTGTCTAACATTGCCGTTGTTATGACCAACATTTTGTGCATATATGCAAAAACAACAGGTAACTACAGTAAGTGTTAACACACCACACCACTGACCTCTACTTTGAGATTTGAGCGACCTCTACTCATGGACACTAATGACCTCTACTTCAAGACATCAATAAAACCTTTACTTCGGGTCACCAGTGACCCAAACTCTGAGATACAAGTGACTTTTATTTTGGGTCACACAGGGTTTTTGCCTTCAGCTGTAGAGCTGGGCAAACTTTTCCCATCTCTTAGCCAGCCAAGAATGGCATATACACTGTGCATACACCATACTGTAAGTGGACCATTTGAATCAAGTCAACTCTGTACACAAAAATATGAACATTAGTAATTGCAATATTTGTTCCCTATTGGCAATAGACCACAGAAAGTTCAATAGATCAGTTGCCAAGATCAGACATACAGACGTACCATTTGCGGATGGTGCATGCTACCAAAAATATCATAGTGCTTTCCTACTTTGCTGCGATATTTTCAAACTTATGATTTCACTCATACAACTCTAAATATGTAACTATAATGACTGATGTTACTATACGTAGCTTAGTGCATGGTATGTGTGAAAAAAAAAAAAATGTTATCATAAGCTCTGACACCTCGACGTTACAAAACATTTCTTTTTTTCATATAGATTGTTACTTGAATTGATTAAATTTGACATAGTTTCAATCATCATAGCAGTGACATACTCAAAAGTGTTTTCTGTTAGGTCTACAGTAGTACATGACTCAAGTTGTCAACTACTGGTACCAGCAGTTTTAAACATTCTTTCAAATATTCTGCATTATGTAACATAGTTTTTCATGCCTTGCCTTTAACTTTATCAACTTTTATCAATTTTCACAATTTTTATCAACTTTATCAACCAATGACTGAATCTTTTTCACTAGCCCAACATTATACAGCATTTATAGATGATTTCTATTAAAATAGCTTTTTTGTTAAAATTATCATGCAAACTTCAGATTTTAGTTTTCGGCTCACGAGGTATATATGGTTTCATGGATCTATGCCGAGTACTACAGGTGCAATGTTCAATGAACTAAAATAATCAGCACATGTGCAGACATTCAAGTCACATTGTCAATTTGTTCCTTCCCACACATGTACAATCTACAGGATAGGTTGTATAACAACCCTATCTACTTTTCCTGTATGTACATAACAAACATGATATCTACAAAAATATAAAATCAACACTTCTCCAGCATACATTAGTTCTAGTTTCTTTGTAAAATTTTCTGAAAAGTTATTGCACAAAAGATTTCCATCAAGCAAGTAATGGAAGACTTGAAATAAGACTAGCTTTTCAAATACAAATGTGTTTTGTTTTGCAGTATATTAAGAAGCTAACAATAAAAAGTGACATTTCAAATTTAGTTTAAAATTGTTCAATCAAAATTTTGTGCATTGTCAGATGTGGCAAGGAACACAGAGTATGCCCGTCAAAAAAAGAAAAGAACTTAAATTGTTTTGACACCATTCACAGTTTTACCAAAGGGTAGAAAAATCCCAAGAAAAAATTCACATCTAATCTAACATGCTGCCTAAGGTACATGTAGGCACATTTCCTAACTATTAAAATGGACACTCTATGGCAATCCAAATGGCCTTTTGTTCAAAAGGTGTTGCCACAGCAATGCGACAAATATTACACAATTCTAGTCTTTTTTGTCATTCCTTGTAAATTCCATTTGGCGCATAGAGGACCGTTCTCTTTTTTATCCAATTTTCCATTAAAAACAAAGTGATTTCATCATCAAACAGTATCCTAATTACCCATAATGTTCAGGGATGCCAGTTAGAATGAAAGGACCTGAAACACATCTACATGAAGCTACTTTGTACACGACATGGTTTGAACTTTGAAAATATAAAGGCCTGAATTTGGGCTTTTGCCTGAAAACTGGCATCCCCATAGTGTTGATAATAGATGTAGAAGTCTTATGCTCTTTACATCTAAAATGTACTTCATCTTAACCACAACATTTCACTGTTTCACTCTCCCCCCAAACTTTATACCCGATGACTATAATGGAAATAAATCGCATGAGGGACTCTAGGACTTCGATAGCTCTCAAAAATGTGAGGGAGAAAAAATCCCTTTGGCAGAGAGATGAGACATTGATCAAATCTGAAAATATCATGACACTTCTAAACCTACAATAATTTGATCTTCCAAGACAAAGAGTCGTAGAAAAACTTGGAAAAGGAAGCTAAGTTATGACTGCAGAAATGATTAGCTCGATGTTGCTTTGCATGTCAGTAAAATGAGTGGGTAGTTGGCACAATGCATAATGGATGAAATCTCTGCCTTTCCTTCTCTACTTCCTCTCCATTGAGTGCATCATCTCCAATGTCAGGGCATCATTCCATCAAAGTTCCTACACTCCATAAGATGATCGACTCTCCCGATTTTACACGGCTGCTGGTTAGACGGAAGTGGCTGTTGCCCGCTAGCGTTGAGCAAGTATAGAGTGAACAAGCGTTAATAGCCATTTGCAAAGGCAGCTTGCAATAATTTGTGGATGTGCACAGCCACAGCGAGTGTAGGGACCTGCGAGCAGAGCTGAGCGAGCTGTGTACGAGTCTACCGCTCGCTGTGACAAGGGAGGTGAGATGGAAAGTTGCCGTCACAGTCTTTTGGAAATAGAAAGGATGATAAACCTGTCGATGGTTTGGTGTAGCTATTGGTGCAGTTTAATGCACTGCACCAATTCTTAGGTTTACTCATGATTCTTTACACACAATTCCTCCTTTCTTGTCTTAGCCTGTCTTGGTCCTACACAAACATCAGGAAAGTACAGCTCACCTGGAAACTTTCGCCGCTCAATGCTAGTTGGCGCACTCTTAAAAAAATCCCACTATTCCAAGCAGCAGCATTTCAGTTTTCGACTGAGAGTTGACCATCTTATGTAGTGTATGATCTTTAATTCCATGCTGACCACCATGAGGTCAATATCCTCAGTCATCTCTACCTCTACGTACAGTATGTCCCAAAAAAAATACAATCTGATCTTAACTCCCAATATGATTAAACTGTCTACATGCTACTCCATCATCTTAGCTCTATTTTGCAGAAAACCCCATTCAGTTTGGTTTAGCGGTCAGAGAGAAATGTGGATTGCTGTAAAGTCATGTCATGAGTCTGATTCTTCCAAGTTTAGCACTTGGATGCTCTTGGGACTGCATATTACATATTAATGTGTGAACACAATGGAGAGAACTTGGAGGGAATAGATTCCTGACATGCTCTCCAAAATTTCCCATTTCTCTTTGAACAATGAAGCAATCGAATGGGGTTTTCTGTAAGATGTGGGCAATGAGTTATAGTCTCACACTCTGAAATTGTATTTGAATTGATTCACTATTTTTAAAGTTACCATTGCGGAGGGTCCCATTGTAATTTTTTGGGGACATACGGTATGCTCTTGGGATTTGCTACATACCCAAGGGCCTATACAAGTTTCTCGGTTTCCTTCTGCCTTTCCTTCATCTATTCCTTTAATATCTCTGATGCTAAATTGTGAGTATGACCTCACAAGATATAAGGACTACAAGCCATTTATCTCAAGCCAAAGACAAAACTGAACTCAAAGTTCAGCTCTTTACACACACCTTCTTTCACACCTTTCTGACTGACAGACAAACCTACAATCAAAAAGAAATATACAGAAGAGTTTAGATTATCACAGCAAACCAAGGACATATTAAAGTGAGCCTTTTTCTCATCAAATTCTCTAATTATTCTATTTAGAAAATACTTAGTACTATTCCAATTAAAAAAAATAACAAAGAGTTAGTAAATCAAGAGTTAGTTGCTCAGACAGCTATTCTGTACTGCAGCTTCCTAGCATATGATCGCATCTATTTAGGGTGAGTGGCACACAGTTATCATTGAGAAGCAAAAGGGCATTTGAAACATTTTCACATTGTACAGTGTGTCAGCCCACTTCCACTGACCTGCACCCCAGTGTACCATGTCAGATGTTACGACAACACACCTCTGACGGTACATGTGTATTGATTAGTGGGTCTGTCAGACTTTTCGACTTGAACAAAGAGAATGGGTTCGGACATATCCCATGTCGGACATATTCAATGTTCAGTTTAAACTGTCCGATCTCATTCAGGTGTCCTTCACAGAGAGGCAGATCCAGGCCGCTAGCACAAATGGGAATTATTTACATAATGAGCACATGTTGTTTACTGGACAGTCCTACAACCGATGTTCCCTTGCAGTAATGATCGGGCTTTGGGTCAAGCAACGCCACTTTCACAGCCATCCAGTGTGATGTCTGCCCGCCTTCCTTGGCTTGTTTCCATGGCAACACAGGAGGCAGAAGATGACTTCCTCTTGGCATGGACACATTGCACAAAAAACATCTGAGCACAAATTGGACTGATGAAGACAAGATCTTGGAGAAAGAGGCTGATGGTAACTAGAATACTTTCCAACTTGCTCTCCCTTGTAAATTCACATGTGATCTCGGTTTCACTGGGCAGTAGTAATCAGTGTCTTCTCTAAGGTAAACTACATATCAAAGGTGTGAGTCTACATGTGACAATCTGGACTGTGCGATGTAGAGTAAGACGTAGGCATTGGCCGTCACAATGCTCGACTCTTTCAGCTGCGAGACCCTGGAAAGGAGATAAAGAATATGGTACGACATATCACTCTGTAAGCTGCCAAAGCTACTACATAGCAACGTTATACAGATATTGCCTTTTCAAAGGTGTAATGTAACTTTCAAAGACACTGTTATACAGTGGACTCCCGTCAAAACAAAGTCCTCGAGACCGGCAGTTTTCTTTCCATTTATCGCAATTTCGTTATAACCGAACAAGTTAACAATAAAAAACATAAAGCAGATAATGTTGCGGTCTGAATTTTTAATTCGTTGTAACTGGAATTTCGTTATAACCCTGTTCATAACGGGAGTGCACTGTACATGTAACTTTACAATGATACTCATTAAACATGGCAATATTTGTAATATTATGTGATCAACATAAATACACATGCCATTCTCACCCCTTCAGCAAACCAGTCAAATTCTTGAATATGTCACCTGAAGTGATGTAACGATAGACAATATAACGATTTTGACCCTTGCTGCATTAGTCATGTGATTGCATTGTGACTGGCACCAACCAATATTTAGGTAGACCATTTATTTGACATAAATATTAAAATGTGACTGTCTTTGCTGAACATCTTTTCCTTACAAAGCATGGCGTAAACAGTCAGTGCCACCATAAAGTACGTACACAAGTGTATATCACAACATAAACAGCAGAATTTCTGACACATTTTTTTTTTTGAGACATATACAATCAACTATGTGTAATTTTCAAGTACATTTAATACTGAAACTACACACAGGTATTACATTAGGAATCAATACAGCCTACAGGATATTGGTGCATTTGATTTTTTGATGTAAATAATTGGTGAAATACATACAAACAATATGAAACACATTCTCATTTTTTTTTTGTCCTTTTGAACTTAGATGACTAAACTATCAATGCTATACACAGAGCTTATTATATACCTCATAAGTGAGATTTGTATCACTGATTGGTCAAAAGTATATTACGTGACAGGGTGTAGTCCCGTCTATCTTGCCTTAGGGTTTTCATGTAAGTGATAGAAAGGCAAAACCCTCGTGATAGAAAGGCAAACCCCCTCGTGATAGAATTCGTAAACACTCCGCGACTTTTGTACACATAACAAGTACACTAGACTTCGCGAGCGGTGTCCGCAACCCCTCCACCCAAGGACGTTCACTACGCGCATTGTATAAACACATGCAAAATCATCGCACTAGCGCACAGCAGGCATGTTTCAACGTGGCATGGTGATCGAGCGCTCCTCCGTGACTTGAAGTGAGCTGGATCAAAGATCGTACACTTTGCGATTAGAATTTCTTAGGATCGCGAAGCAGAGACAAATCTCAGCATGTTGGAAATATCGAATTAAAACACGAGCGACGGGAAACTGGATGTATACTGTAATCTTCTGCCAAGATTTTGTGCAGGAGCTCGCCAAAGGCCGTGTGAGTGAGTACAATGTACCGTGCGTACTGGGTAGTCTACGAAATGCATGAAAACCATGCAAGCAAGCGCAGGCTGTGGCCTGATTTTAGGGCTAACGTTTAGGCCTAACAGTTAGAATTTACTTCGTATTTGCCTAGCCCTAGATCTTGGTTAAGTCTTAAGTGATGAGGTATATAAAACAAATATTAACTGCTCTGTATTCGGATGGTGGTGGAAATTATCACTCCCTCGGTGCTTTTCATACCGACCCTTCCATCACCCCTCGGCTAACGCCTCGGGGTGATAGAAGGGTCGGTATGAAAAGCACCTCGGGAATGATAATTTCCACCATCATCCTCATGAGCAGTCAATATTTGTATACAATATAATTAGATCCATGGTTGACTACAAACACAACAAACCAGACGTCATTAATATTGGACTGACATAAAGACAATCATGAAAGCTCATCAAAGATGAATTTGAAATATCAACAGAAATTAGTTTTTATCACAGCACATATTATCATGTTTGCAAATCTTTGCAAATCCACTCAGGTTAAAGGGGATGGCTAGTATCTGATCAGTGGGAATCGGTGGGAATGCTGGGGAATGATTGTTCCAATTCTTGTGGGATTCATTTAAGAGTACATCATATATTTATTATTTTGTGAAAATTATTTGCTTCAGAATGGTCTCATATTCAAGTAATGTGCAGTTTAATGTTTCCAGCCCGTTAACAATCGCCCCGTCACTGTACAGGCATGCTAACCTGGAAACATTAAACTGCACATTACTTGAATATGCGACCATTCAGAAGGAAATAATTTTCACACAACAACAGATATATAATGTACTCTTAAATGAATCCCACAAGAATTGGAACAATCATCCCCCAGCATTCCCACTGATCAGTTACTAGCCATCCCCTTTAAGCTAAGGGAGATTACATTTAAATCACATCATTTAGGCCAGATATTTCTAACATCTGACCAATGGAGTGTTTCTTACCTGGAGTCATCATACTTGTACCACTGGTTGTCCTGGTTGTGTCTACAGTAAGCTATGTAGTGGCCCCCAGCGGTGCCCCCATAATGATTACACACAGCCTGCAGCTCATAGCGCGATGAGATCCTCGAGGCTGCGGACAAAACACAGGGGAAATCAAAGTCAAAACCTCCAGTGGTTTACTCACTAAAACTAATAGTGTAAGTACATGAGAAGAATTCAAATTTAAACAAAAAAACAACATTATTTTGTCACTTTGAGATATTTGAGATTGAATCTGCAGAAGAACAAAGAAAACACCTAAAACATTACCGGATTGTGTGATAACTCCCATAATATCTTCAAAATATTTACTGTCATATAATGAGTGAGGAATCGCTAAAATGATTTCATTTTTCTCTATTAATTTTGATGATGACCTTACTTTAAAAAAAAACTAGAAATGTCGCTTTGGCGACTGGTATGCCTCCGCCATAATGCATGATTTTCCCAATAGGTCTAGATAGTACATGTGGACACTGTGTGATTACATTTTCACAAATTGGCAAAATATTGGAATGACAAGTTTGTCACAAATGTGTTGAATGTTCACCTTCCTTGACGTAGGTTTAATTGGATGAATAGGAGAGCATGTATCTAGGGATTTAAGGACTTAAACTTGACTTTGACCCATTCATACATTTAGGCATTGAGTAATTTTCAAGGTACAGGTGTGGAGAAAAAGTTTAATTTCTGAATTGAATAGTAAATTGTTACCATTTTCATCTGGCCCTTGACCCTAAAATTCATAAGATAATTACTTTCAGGTAGAACATGCATAATATGTACTAAGTTTCAAGGTAACTTGAGCCACTTCTGAGATATGGAGGAAAAAGTTAGTTCAGCACTTTCACTTATCTTTGACCTTTTGACCTTTGAGGCAAAAAGAGAAAAAAAAAAAAACTTTCCAGAGAATTTCTATTAGGTTACACACGCATACACCAAGTGTAAAAAAATAACCCTGCTGGCATTGCATAAATATGAGGGTAATAGTAACATTTTGAAGTCTTGCACTTGACCTTTGACCCCTGACCTTTGACCTCATGAACCCTACATTCTCTAGATAATCACTTCCAGTCATTACATGTATATACTATGTTCCATGAAGATACCTTGAACAATTTTCCAAGGTACGGAGAAAAAAAAAGAAGTTTTAATATTATTACTTGACCTTTTGACCTTTGACCTCATGACCCAAACTGTCACCAGAGAATCTTAATTGGGTAATACATGTACACACTAAGTTTCAAGAAAATCTCTTCAGGCATTCAATAGATATGGTGGAAATAGTGAAATTTTATGTATTTGACCCTGACCTTTTGACCTTTGACCTTTGACCTCATGACCCAAACTTTCACCAGAGAATCTTAATTAGGTAAAACATGTATACACTAAGTTTCAAGAAAATATCTTCCGGCATTCAATAGATATGGTGGAAATAGTGAAATTTTATGTATTTGACCTTGACCTTTTGACCTTTGACCTTGAGCATGTGCACCCAAAAGTTGATAGGCACAACTTCACCCCCTAATACACATACATGCCAAGTTTCATTAGGATACCTCAACAGGTTTCGATAGTTACCTTGTCCACAAAATTCATTACGGACGGACGGAAGGACGGACGGACGGACGGACGGACGGACGGAAGGACGGACGGACGGACAACCCGAAAACATAATGCCTCCGGCACCACTTCGTGGCGGAGGCATAAAAAAACAAAACAAAACTTTAAGAATGTCACATATCTGTTTTTGCATTGAAACTCATATTAATTTTCTGTTTTCTCTGAATTTATTACCTTCCTTTCCAATTATTATTATGGGTATTGTACAGGGAAATCCCTTTAAAATGAGATAGCCAGAACCAACTATTTTACCACTTTATAACTGAAGGGGTCGGTGCAACATAGTGCTAACCCACACAATAGTCATTTTGAGATAATCGCTGTTGAATGTTTGGAAAGTCCATACATTGTACATTAATAAAACATGAATGCATGCATTTTTACCATCTTATTGGATGAATTCAAATATGATATTTTCACAGAGGTTAGAGTAAAGGATAAGGATTATGAAAATGCATCTAACTCAATTTTGACAAAAGTGTCGGTTAGCACTATATTGCACCGACCCCTTCAACTGGTACCTCCTTATAAATGTACTAAAAAGAAACTAGCTAAACTCAGTAATGAAAAATCAAGACTGCTAGAATTCACCATGTTAAAGGAGGTACCTCATTGTAAACAAGCTCATTAGAACAGGGTTTCCCTGTACATCGTCATTATAGTGCACTTGTTGTGCCATTGTTCATGGATTCTTGGTGTGAAACCACCATTCATTTTTAATAGAAATGGAGTGTAAAGTACATCATAAATGTACATTATTATAATAACTGTTGTTTTTTTGTCAGCATCATCACTTATAGAGCTTAGCATGTCAAGTCTCTCTGCACAATAAATTGGAAATGGTTC
This sequence comes from Diadema setosum, assembly GCA_033980235.1. Lineage (NCBI taxonomy): Eukaryota > Metazoa > Echinodermata > Echinoidea > Diadematoida > Diadematidae > Diadema > Diadema setosum. Next base: position 46,737,510 of record CM067060.1, read on the forward strand.
CTCAAGTATCTGACAGCATACATGTACCTACATAAATGTAAAAATATATGATAATTATTAAACACATGGAATTACAGTTCACATGAATTGATGACATAGAACACAAATGTATATAAATTGTATCAACCAGTTTGTAAGTGGAACATTCACCGTTGATGCTCCCTTCTTCAAAGATTTTGAGACAATTTAGTTTGTGATGTGAACAGGGCTGAATCTTACCATCTTCTGACATGTATTTACTCAAGTCCAGACCACGAAGAGGAAAGTCCACCAGGGTGTCCACTTTTCTTGTCATTCCTGAGTGTGACGCTGAAAATCGCTTCAGTTCTAATAAAAACAAATGAAGCAAAGCTGGCTTTATCCTACAATCCGAGTGATGCAATACACAAGCAAATAAGCAGTCTCAAAACATGGTCTTTTTGGCAGATTTCAAACTCCAAGGGATCATTATAAACAGTTTGAGTTAGACAATTCTGAATATTCAAGACATTCCATTTCCTTTTAAAGCACAAACACTGTAACTAACTGCTTACCATCACACTTTAAATATACATGTGACCCTGCATCACAAAACAAACAAAAAGTCGCCGGTCATGGATTTTTAGTTAAGAGCAGATTCTGAAAGTGCAGACTCTAAGCTTTAAAATGATGTATAACTCAACTGAAATGGACTCTCGTAACCTATCTAAATATTGGAAAGAAAGCATGCATTCTGGAAAAGTGTGAACTGAGACAACAGGCTCTGAAGAATATAGGGTCTTTCTGTCTATTCAAGCGCGTAATCTTTACCAAACCGTGCTAGCTGTGCGATGAATGGGACAAAAGACAGGATGTTTAACCACTGGGGCAACAACAATGAAGGGATTATCAGATTAAGTTGAAATTAAGCATGCTCTATTCACACATTCTGACCACCATTAATGCCAACTTTCAAAGCAGTAGCTTTATCCCTTCAAAAGTTATCAGAATTGAAAGTGAAGAGTGGGCAAAAAGTTATCAAGAAATGAAAAGGGGCCTCTAAGACATACCTGATCTCTCTACTCTACAAAAAAGAGTTGTAGAAAAACTGCTGAAAATGCACTTTCCAATTCATTTTATGATCCCAAACTTAAGAAAATTGTAGAAGAAGGGTAGTTCCTTCAGAAAATATGAAAAACTCAATATTGACTTAGTTGACCCGGTTCACCTTTTTTGAGTCCTCACGTAAAATCAAGGGGTGCGACTTTTTGTTCGTTTTGTGATGCAAGGTCACATAAAACTGTGTTCCTTGTAACAGGAGTGCACTAAACTATAAATCTGACTTTATCGCAGCATCATCAATTTTATTTCTAAATTTGATTTCTACACTTATAACCTGTACAGTATGCTTTATTACATGCACAAAAAATAAATGGATTTGTTAATTATTATACCTATTAAATCATTCCTTAAGTATATCATTTGATAAGCGAGAAGGAAACTTACGAATGATGAGAACTTTGGGACATCTCTCAATCTCCATCTTCTTTGTACCAGATCGAAGCGTTTTGCACTTGTCGCAATGCTGCAATTTTGACAGTTAAATTGCACAGTTGTTACACAGTAGTGGGACAATATATCACTAATACACTGTACAGTATTCAAACTCTCCCAAGTAAAAGAAAGACAAGAGACTTGGGGGTCTCGCGCTCACCCGAGTATCGCAACTTCACCTTCCATGCATTCTTGCCGACTCTTACCCAAGAACATTGGAAACTTGTATTGGGGGTAGCTTTGAGAGCTCTGAGAAGATTATCATTGAATATTCCTTAATCTAGGAGGTTTGGATCCCCTGGGGCCCCCAAGGAAAGCAGTGCCCATTCAAACAGTTTGAGATCCTATCCCCGAGGAATGCTACTTGCCAAGTTTGGTGAAAATACATAATGTTGTTTTCAGCAAGAATATGAAAATTGAGGTCCACATTTGGATCCCCCCCCCCCCCCCCCAAAGTCGAGGGGGGAGGGGGCCCTGATTCTGCCATGAACAAACTTGAAACAACAGTAATCAATATACTGACTCATTGTATTAATTTAGCTCAACCACTTCTGGTTCTACAGAAAATCTTTAAAGATTCATTATTGGAGGTGGGCTGGGCCCCCTGGGGGCCCCCAAGGTGGGGCATGGTGCGATGGAATTCAGATTCTATCCCCCTAGGGATGTTACTTGCCAAGTTTGGTATATTAAAACTCATCATGGGGGTTTTCAAGAAAAAGATGAAAATTTACAATTTAGGCCCCAATTTAGGCCCCCTTGGGCCCCCAGGTGGGGCATAGTGCCCATTCGATGGGAATGAGATTCTATCCCCCTAGGGATGCTACCTGCGATGTATGGTGAAAATTCATCATGGCATTTTCAAGAAAAAGATGAAAATGTACAATTTGGGCCCCATTAGGACCCCTTCCCACCCCACTCCCTGGGTCCGAAGGGGGGCATCCCTGATTCCGCCATGAACAAACTTGAAACTACAGTCATCAATGCACCAACTCATAGCATTAATTTAGCTCTATCACTTCTGGATCTAGAGAATAAGATTTTTTAAGATTCCTTAATTTTAGGGGGTTTGGGCCCCTCTGGGAGCCCCCAGGTGGGGCATGGTGCCCATTTGAACAAATTGAGATCCTATCCTCCTAGGGATGCTACCTGTCAAGTTTGGTGAAAATCTGTCATGGGGTTCTCAACAAGAAGATGAAAATGTAAAAAGTTTACGCATGATGCACGCCGGACGCCAGATGAAGAGCGACAAGTGTAGCGACAAGACCTCAAATCTACAAAATGTCAAATGTTCAGGAGAGCGAAAAAACATGTCAGCCAAAGCACTGTATCCAATGGGATAAACATTCCTTTGACATGCCGTGGTGGCTTCATTTTTGGGGTAGGACATCTAGGATTTGGACAGGACATCACTTTACTGATTATCTGACCATCAATCCAAAAAAGTTATTTTCACCAAAATTGCAGATACAAGGTCTTGTCACCCCACCGACGATATGTACTTGTATATGTCACAAACTTTTTGTGAAAGAACATTTAATTTTCAGGCAGATGATGAGTACCATTGAACATTCTCATAAATATCAAACCTTTAGGACTCACATGGTGTATGCATGGTAGCAACTCAATAGCTGTAATATAAAATCTGCCTAAAAGCCTTTTTACGGCACATAATTGGGGAGCCATTGTGAAATAATTACTTGCTCAAATCCTTGTGTTTTAAAGGACTTATAAATATACAATTGCATGAACAAAGAGAAGAGCAAAGTCCAGTTTAGTATTCATTTTGAATAAAAGTCATAAAAAAGGCAAACAATCACTACATACATGTACAAAGTATGTCAGAGTAAAATAACCACACCTTGAAAATGTAGTTGCATCATCTCACAAGAATATCAAAGGTCACGGAAATTGGGCAAAATACCAATATTTGAGAGTAAAATTCATCAAGCATTACAAAAAGTCAGCTGTGTGATCTAGCAAGATCTCACATGGTTGATGTAACAAAGCTGTTTGAGTAAATGTAACTTTGGACACTGGTTATTCAAGATTCCTACACAGTCCTCTAGGTGGATCTTTTTTTCTTTTCTTTCACATTTTTGTGATTCTGCTCAAGATTTATTAAGAGCACATATTTCATGGCAACATGAATTTACTCCTTTAAGAAGGGTTAAGGAAATAAAGATGGGAAAGGAGTCCTTCAGAACAAACAAAAGTTAATGGTTCATCAACTTACAAACTGGCTTTCAACTTACAAACTGGCTTTCAACTTACAAACTGGTTTTCAACTTACAAACTGGTTTTCAACTTACAAACTGGCTTTCAACTTACAAACTGGCTTTCAACTTACAAACTGGTTTTCAACTTACAAACTGGTTTTCAACTTACAAACTGGTTTTCAACTTACAAACTGGTTTTCTCCGCTCAGTGTCTCAGGTTTGGTGTACAGCTCCAAGGCATCAGCAAGGCTGGGGTTTCTAGAACGCTGCACAGTGGCAATCAAAGCAATATATTTCAATTAAAATTGAAACAGATCTGGATGTTACTGTACATGAATACTTTGAAGTACTTTTGGCTTCCACAAAATATTTCTTGGCAAAGAAGAAGACAAATCAAAACTGGGTGCAAAGTTGTATAACTGAACATCGCTCAACATGAACATCTAAGGGAGGGAGAGAGAGGGAGAGGGAGAGAGAGGAGAGAGAGGTGGCCATAAATACACAATCTCACACACACTTTATACACAAACATTCACACACATACAAAGCTACATGAAGAATTATTACTCTTACTTTCTAATAGTTTGTTTTCTACTTGGCATTACGTTAACAAAATTAATGAAATGACTTACAAATATGGAGACAGTGACATACAATTTCTTGAGAAATTCTTTGTTGGCCTGCACTTGTTCATACTCACAGAGGGTATAGGCACAGAGAGGTCGTAGAAGAGTTCAAAGGTCACGGAGACATAGTCGCAGGTGGAACAGCGCAGCGTGCTGCGGGTCAAGCCGTTGAAGAGCTCAAATATGATGGACTGGGTGAGCTGTTCTTGGCGCCGCCATGTCAGGTTGGCAAGAGCAGCGGGACTGGGGGAGTTAAGGGAACGGGAATGTTATGACAGCCACGACCAATCCATGCGAACACAGCTAAAACATCTGGCATTGGATAATGACACTGTTCTTCAATTCTCTTCTTGCACCGTATCATTACGTGCTAGGGCATCCTAGCTGGCATTTGACAACACTGCTGTATATCTTGTGTAAATGATGTTTGATGCTGAAAGAATGGGATTCAAGCACTGTAATAATATCCAACATGATTGATCATCAGCTGAAGAAAGTGGGCAGCTTTTTAATGAAGCTCTCTCCATGTAAAACACATTATGAACTATCTTTAGATGAAGTATTGCCATGAGCTTTTATTTCCATTTGAAGTTAAAACATACTTCAGCTTGTCTTAGCAGCAGAGGGTCACAATCATCAAGATGTAGAGGCAAGATAATTAAACCAAGGCTTTTCAGGAAATTTTAAAACTACATCTATGGGAAAGACACACTGGTCAAAGTAACATGACAAATTCTATCCCAGCACCATGGATACAGACTTGGGGTAGGGTCTGAGTCTTGAGTGAGATGTCTAAAGAATGGCTTAGTTTGTGAGACTCACTTGAGGTTTTCTGGCATGGCACCTAGACGAGGGGGGTTTTTGACTCGGTTGACGTCCTCACTCAGCTCCGCTAGCAGGCTGAGGAGGAACTCTGCAGCATCATGTTGCCTGGCAACAGGAAAGGAAGAGGTGTTCGCTTGTGAAGAGTAGGAGCAGGGACCTTGCATCACATTAGTGACAACATTTGGTTGCTCACACAGATACACATACATACATACACACCTTATATACACCAGTATATATGCATACCATGCCTATAACGTGCCTTTCCATCATAACAAACATAGTAACAACAAAATTTTGATACAATGAAGTAAAAATTCATGTTCTAAAATCATTATATATATCTCTACCTACTCATTCTTTTGAATATCTGTTTGGCTATAACAAAATTTTGACATAGCGAAAGAAGACTGCCGGTCCCTAGGACTTCGTAATAACAAAAGTTGCCTCCCAAACTTACTCCAAACCCACTGCCATCAAATGGCAAGATTTGTTAGGTACGAATGTACATTTGATTAATATCAATTCATGGACAAATTGTGGGATAAATGACTTACTGTAGCTTTGTTGTGTTTATATTGGCTCTGGACGTCAAATCGACTACATTCTTCCCCATTCATATTCAATGGTCACATTACTTTTCACTCATGAGAATTAACAAAGAGCAATCTGGGAGGTACTTGTGCATTACATGCATCTGACTCAGCAAAAACAAATTCTCAAACCGGGGAGATTTTCCAAAATCTTTTGTCACTACATGACAAGGAATAACAGATTTCAGGGGGACTCCTGCACAATCAGGGAAACTTGGCGGCTCTGATAAATCGATCAGATGGGTCTGTTATACTAGACTAGCACTCTCTGCTTATACCTGCAAAAAGCTGTGATGGGCGCAGATGGCACCCAATTTATACCACAGCACCTATTAAACTAACAGGAAAATCTTTTTCACAACATTCACTTGAAGTAGTTATTCAAATCCTACTCGAATACGAGACTCCTATTATGCAATTACTGTTAACATTATTTTCATAAATTCTCTTTGGCTTTCACTGTAAGTGCCTGGAAATTTGGATAAAGTAGAAAGTGGAATTTTTCATTTATTACATGTACAAAATCAATGTGCATTTCATGCAGCCAGAAAGAAGTGAGAAAATAAAAGCACACAAATATTTTGCTTTTTGCACTATTTAATGTTTTCTTTACCTCCATACATGGATTTAACAACACACAAAATTTGTCTTCCCCAGCCCAGTGCAAAAAATCATTCGCGCAAAATTTTCCACTTTTACAGAAGTTCTCGCCCTGAATGATAGCTTCTTGACAAAAATCCTACAGCGTGCATGACCATAGACTTACCCGTATCCACGGAACTCGTGGCTGAGCATATTGCCAATTTGACGCTTGAGGTTATACGGAGTGTAGTGGCTGTCACGAGATTCAGCGTCCCACAGCTTTCTGACAGTCTCAGCGAACACTTTAGGGGTAGGCAGGGATAAGAGCAATATGAAAATTAAATCCATGTCAAACCACCTTTATCTGTCTACATTTACAAATGGGGAAAAGTGTGCATTCTTTTTTTAATGTGTAAGTAAGGATCTTTGAAGACTTTGTTGTGTCCTGGGTCCTGTTTCATAAAATTTGTTATCAATAACAAGTAAGGATAGTTGTTATAAGCTACTGAAATCCTTGCACCTGATAGGCTGAGAGCAAATCTGCCACAGAAATGTGGTAGTTGTTACTGATAATAAGTTTTATGAAACGGGACACTGAATATCAATGCATACTGCAATCAAATTTGCCATCTTGTCCCTAAGGGTATTAATACTTTGTATCTTAATCGGCACATGTAAAAATTCTTCTAACTCAATTTTGAAAATCAAAAATACTGTTTCAACACAACAACTACTCATGTACGTAATCCAACACAATGTCTAATTTCACTTACACATTGGTGGTATTTTGTGAAAATGTTGCAAATGTGAATTGTTAATTTCTCGATCTCCTGAAAATTCCGGACTTTGAGATACGAGGTCCAGTAATGTCCAGAAAGATTTGTATTTTAAATGATTAAAGAATACTGTATATCCCTGTAAGCTTTCAAACATTAATCACAAATTTACAGTGGCTGTAGTCCTTCCTAGGACTACATATGGGGCAGCTAACCCACCTTGGAAGAGCTTGCCCGAGTGGTAGCTGTTAGCATTGACGTGCCCCCTCACGAGGCTGTCCATGTGAAGGCAGTACTTGGACAGGTCCGGGATGGAAGACAGACACTGGACCACAGTGTTCATGTAGCACTGCAGAGAATAAAATCATAGGCAAGTATATCATCAAGAATTTCACGATTGTATTGATGCAAACTACTGTCACTGCACTTTCTATGGTAGAAACTGCTGACTACCAAACAGCAGCCAGTACTGTAAAAGGTGGGTATTTTCGCGCAACTAATTTTTCAGAAGAGTTCCACATGTTGCTAATTCTGCGGAATCAAGACAGTAGGTATGGGAATATATGGCAAACAAAAAAGTTTGTGTGCTTTTATTTTCGTGCTAGTTTCTGATGGCACAAAATGCGTGAAAATTTCAACACCGTGAACATTTCCACTTTTACAGTATTTCAATTGTTTCTTTGGAAATTTCTATTCTTGTGACTTCCAATATACCAAACCTTTCTATGTTACAGGACCGAAAGCTATTGTATACTGGCAGTCCAAAATCTATAGCAGATTAAACCTGTTGAAGACAAGCTGATTTTACCATTACATGTTTCCCACAAACATCTGCCCGAGTATACTCGGGACTAGTCTTCAACAGGTTGAAATGCATTTCTTGAACATTGTGTGCTTGTTGACTAGTAGTTTCATTGAGTAGCATGAGACGACTAAATGGTAGAAGTTTGATCAAAATTGGACACTGTATTAGGAGTAGAAGGAACTTCAAATTCTCAACATGCAAATCAGGTTGATGATGTCATCTCACCTCAGAAGTAACCCAATGTGCATACTAAATCTTCACTATGTTTCCAGTTCTTGAAATAAATCAAACAACCGTCAATCCTGTATCCTTCACATCAAATTACTGTTGTGTAGAAGAAAATCTATCTACTCGTAATTAAAACCAACATTAAAAGGTCTCATACTGTATTTCCTATGTTTGACAGCCCTCTTTTGCCAGGTCCTTGAGTAGCGCCAAGTCCGTACTGGAAACAAACAAACAAACAAAAAGACATGCACACATTCATTTGGTTTGTGTACAGACTTCTGGTATAAAAACAAAACAAACAAACAAACAAACAAATAAACTGGAATCAAAAGTTATTGTTTCAATACATGTAAAATATTGGGGGATTTTTTTTCTTCTATTTTTAAGTTTAGCCCAAACTTGACCATGTCTGCATACAGAGTTATTGTACCAGTATTCTACTTGTAAGTAATGTACCAGTAGCAATCGTTGACTTAATCCATCAATACTACCATTATATATTCCATGCTACAATTGCTATTTAAATATGTTTTGTATCAATCGAATGACACATATAATACATTGTACTACATAATAATAAAATTGATTATCTACGCACGTATTACTGCCACCAAAATGATCTTTGATATTTATAATCTTTACCAAGAAGACAAAACTGGACCATACAGGAGGCAATCCAATGTCAGTTTTCTGTCAAATATGAATTCTCAAACTATGTGATGAGAATAAACAACCTTAGCTGGCATGAACTGTATCATTCATCTTACCTCTGCTGCTGTGCTTCTCGAGGTAAAGTCATTAAAACTTGATCTCCTCTGGCTCAGTTTTACAATACTTGGAGTCCGTCTGAGGGTAGAATAGCTTGAATGCCCATTAAGGGGTCGAGTCATTGTCTCTTTCCTGTAAGTATCCCTTGCCTCCGCCGTCCCATTGGCTGACGAAGTCCTACTTTCACAGCTGTCCCGGGGACGGGGTGCATTCAAATCCTCGATGGAGGATTTATAGAGATTTTCCGTCACGGTTCCAAAGTTTGAATTCTTGTATGTCCTCGAGGACGACGATGATGACGCGTCGTCCATGTAAGGCAATCGTAGCATGTCATTGGCAAGTGACGAGATGGTCCCACTGGTTCGTTCTGACAGTCGGTTCTGGGAGGCATACTTAGTACTGTAGAGCTTTGTAGACGTGTCCTCGCTGTAGTGTTTTGGCTCATACTTTGCAACAAGTGGACCTGTGTTACGTCGAGTGATGTCGGAGCGATGCGTGCGGAAGGCGTCGCGCGATGTCGTCGATGGCGAGCCCAGCCCGCTAGAGTAGTAGCCCCTTGGCTTGGAATAGGTCGATCCCAAGGCATGCTGGGTGGCTTGAGGGGTAATACGGCGTCGGTAAGTGCTACTGTGGTAGCTATCCGGTGGATGGGGCATCATACTGGCCTTGGTTGTGGTTGTGGTGGTGCGCCCATGTTGGTGTGTGACGGGGGAGGGGCGCACCCGGAGAGACATCTTTTCATCCTCAGGGTCCGAGGAGGGGTCTTCTGTCTTTTGTGGTCCACATTTGTTACCTCCAGGCAATGCCTGTAATGATAAAATATTTTAATGTCAGTCATAGCACAATTTATGCACTTCTCAAACTCAACTCACAAAGTAATTACAATGCATAACCAGGATCCAGTACAACAAATATTAAAATATAATATCAAATCTCTAGTTACAGCTTACTATAATGAACCTAAACGTTGCAAGCTCATTATGACAAACATTTTGCCTGCAACAACTGATGACTACCATAATTTTAGAAATTCAAGACTGAATGAATCCAGAATCTGTGTCATACTTTTCTTTTGCAAACTTTGCTGGAAAACACCAAAAGAGCATCTGTCTTTCTTTCTACGATTGTATCTTTTTGCTGTCAACTGGAGTATCATATTTTGTCAACAACTGGTACATGGCTGTAAGTGAAGCCCACTGAACCACTGCACTGAAGATGCCTTTTTTCTGAACTTGCATGGAATGGCAAAAATATTTTCTTAAATCTGCTCAGTTTATTATTTCATTAAATTTACCACTGAAAGTAACATGCAAAGTTGATGACCACTTACGTAAAGGGATGGTACAGCTTTTGAGATGTGGCATGAGGCTTCCGTTTTTTGATGATCATTTTTTAGATAATGAGAAAAATCTTGTGAAATATGAAAGAGCATGCAATTCTATGAGGAATACAAAGTTTATTTGATGAAAATTGGCCGAGATATCAAAAACAAAGTGATCCCAAAAAAGGTAAGACCCACCTTTTATTAGGATCATTTTGTTTTACTTTGTTTTGGGATATCTCAGCCATTTCGAAACTGATTTTTATCAAATAAACTCTAGAAAAGCCTCTTTAATAGAATTTTATGCTTTTTAACATTTTACACAATGGTTTCTCAGCACCTCGCAAAAAAGGTATGTAAAAAGCTTAATTCTCACCTCAACCAATACTATACCATCCCTTTAACTACAGTCTAATACCAATCTTAAATATACCTTTCTCTCAGAACTGTTGCCGAGCTGCCGTAGTTTGGTGACAGACTCCCTCACCTTGTGCAGACGCCCTTTTGTGGTATTTGGTATCGTCTTGAAAGTGGCAAATTTGTCCAATTTGAAAGGATTGTGTACGTGGCAGGAAAATGAATGTGAGTTTAGCCCAAGGTGAAAAAGATTATTACCGGTACCTCAAAAAGCATGCTTTTGTTTTGTTTTTCTTGGCTCATGAGAAATAAATGTTGATGCCTCGTTCCACAAGTTACTTGGAAGTTGTAATAATCGTGATAATAACAGATTAATTTAATTATTCATTGTACTTCATTTTATTTATTTATTTATTTATTTTTTTTTTTTTTTTTTTTGGGGGGGGGGGGGCTCAGTCAGAGTCACTGAGAAACCAGAGCAGATGTCTGTGACAGTGCCTGTGGGATTCCACTTCTCACAACCTTTGATGCCAATCTTTCAGACCTGAGAAGAAATAGACAATTAAAACAACATAAAGATATAGGTCATTTCACATTGCAAAGAGAATTTGAAGTTTGATTGTTCTATTGTTCTACATTAGAAATGGATTTTGCAAAATTTCTAGTTCAGCCCTCAGTAGGGCGCATGGCCTGCATGTACATTGTAATTTGTATTAAAAGGATGCCATGCAACAAATATTAGGTTCCAGATGAGGGGGAAATTACAGTTTACCGGCAGCCCAATCACGGATAGCGCAAATCGACCTACAAATAGTGTAATTACACTCGCCGATAGCAACCATAAAGATATTAATCCGATCTGCGATATGGTCTGTGATTCGGCTGTCGACGATTGCATTTGTTTACGTGTACACGGACCAAGACCATCCCAATCTCTTCTGAGCGCTGAGTAAGTTGTAGCATCAATTACAGTATAGTAACCACTTGCTTGTATTTCCTATGCACTCCCGGGTTGGCGAACTAACAATAGGCACTGAATTAGTTCGCCGCCCATAGCACGCCACGTATTTAGTGCGTGTTATAGGTTTACACACACTTCAAATTCAATGAGGAATGCATTGTGTATCACAGCGTTTGAAAAGCTTTGTTACTCTGCCACCTGAAATCCATTCGAAATCAAAAACATTCTCGCATTTGAAAATGGTTTTGTCACCTGTGTTACATATATGGTAAAATACATTTGGATTACAATTATTTGTGTTTTTATGGAGGAAAAAGGTGAATTAGGAATGTCTTTTGAGACTGATGAAAATCCGTCGCCCCAGCTGATCTCTGATTGATTGCGGCCTGTGTTACATGTGCTATATGCGATGTGAATGTCTGGCGACTTTTTTAGGTAGTGGCGACTTAGTGGTAATCGACATTAGGCATCAGGAAAAATTGAAATAAAAATTAAAAAAAAGTGAAGTCCAGCGCAAAATGCAACAATACAGAAAAGTGAGGTCCAGCACATCTTGTAGTAGATCATCTAGATTCTAGACTAGTAGAGGGATCTAGAGGTGTAACATGTTAGTAGTAATAGTACAGGACTTACTGGTAGGATTTGACAGATCCCCAAATCTTCTCTTGTTAATGACCATTAGTTGAATAAAAAAATGGCTTGATTAAGCCATGCTCAATAAAGTGACACACAGTGTCAGCAAAAGGGGAACACTTTTAAAACATACTTGATGTACCAATACTGCATTGAATCATGAGCAATCTGCCAATCATGCACTCATTCATGATGCCATGTTTGGACCTACTACGTAGGGGCAAGCAGGGTGCTACCGGACACCATGGTATTACTGGACACGCACATTTTGCGTATCAATGACATGATTCTGTACGCGCGAGACTTTGTAGACATGTAGATTAGCCTCACGGAACTTTGTGTGGACCGAAATTGCAAAAAATGTGACATAAAAATGTAAAAACACAAAGAAATTCACATTTCACCTCAAATTTATACTTCAGTGACCCGCACCTCGTCATAGTTAATATTTATGCATGTTTGAATCACATTTCACGACTGAAATTCTATGAAATCCCAATCACACATACAGGAAAAATGCTGAAGATTCCAATAGAACCAAAAGTTCGCTGATCGATATCGGAAATTTGTAGCTATATGTATCGTCCTCAAACGCGAACGATGCGGAATAGTTGTGTGCTAAGGGGCCCGCAACTCGTCACCCGCGCATGCAGCTCCCATAGACAAAGCATGTAAACTAGAACTTGAAGTAGGCCCAGAGTCTAACCAGTTGCAGTTTTGTCAATTTCTCACAAGGTTTTATTGCATGAACTGTTCGAAATGTTCAAGACAGACATTTTACCATAAAATACGAAATTTGAGCCTCATTTGCCGATTTTTTCTTTGTCATCCGCTCAGTGAGAATGTGTACGGTGATATGTCCGTGGGATAAATTGTGATTCTGGTGCAAGGACTATGTACGTGCGAAAGATGTTGATTATTTCATTGCGAAAATCGTGTCTGGTTGTACATAGACTCTATAGGATTACAATGCGATTTTGCACTGCGCAAAAAGACAACTTTTTTAGATGGGTAGGTTATAGATGTACCTGGTATGTTTGAAGCATATTTTCTAAAAACTGGAGCGAACAATTGACATAAGTTGGCTGAATTCGTAATTTCCCGGAGTCTGTGGTGTGCATAAGTCAGCATAAGTGATGTTATTTTTAGCCGAAATTTCATCCTCTGAGTACAGAATTCAAAGCCACGAAAAAAAGCGTCTGGTATTGGATCTACCACCCTACTAACGTTGGATCTACAGGTAGAACTAGACCCCTATACTTGACTCCTAGGCCTATACGGAGTATCAAGTCTATGGGAGTATGGCTACGGTGTAAGCACTTGCCCGATTGCCTGGGGCAAGTGAAAATCAAACAAATGCTTGCCCAATTTGGGCAAGCAAAAAGTTTTGAAGCTGCCTGTTTTTCACTTTAATGCCCCCTCCCAACAAACCCACAAAGTTAACCATACCAAGCCCAAAGATAATGGCTGTGTAGTGATGCAATGCACTTTATCTAACAATGTTAGAACTCTATAAACATTTTATTTCAGCAGCTTTCTAACACTTACACTTTGTACCATGCTTACCATGCTTACTGTACATGCAGAAGCTCCAATTGCAATGCAATGCAATAACGTTAGAGGCTAGCCAATGGCAATTGATTGGACAGAGTTTGTTACTACAACAATATGTTTAAAACTTTAAGCATGCGATACAATGTGTGCTGTTCATTCCAATGATTGTGTTGTTTATTACGCCCTTGACTAACGTTAACTGTTAGACTAAATTTATATCAATCATTTTTTTACATTTTGGACTTTCTTTTCTTTTCGGGCAAGTGTTTTGCAGCAAATTGGAAAATCTGCTTGCCCAATCGGGCAAGTGGTAAAATAAAGTTAGGCCCTATATAGCACCCTGTTAAAGGAAAGATACGCGTTGCTTCGCCTTCGGCACAACCAAAACCATAACCCACAGTCGCCCTACAACTAATTCTACACAAAGTGGGTAAAGAGTGGAGAACTTCATTCTTTTGCCAAAGTTCCGGTACAACTAAAACCGTTGACCCCATTAAGTTAGAAAAGCGTAATGATTCTTGGACAGTAGTTGCAAACACAAGTAAACCTGCACAAGTTTGTTCTGCTCAACCCTCCCAGAGTCATGACATTCAACTGGCATGTGCAAGTTTGTTTTCTTCGTCCTCTCCATCTGCTACTAAAATTCCAGCCAAGACAATACAGACAACTAACCCACGTCGTGGATGCAGTTCATTTAACACAAGCACGAGCTCTTTCAAAGTAGCGATTGTAAACTGCCGCAGTTTACGCGGGAAGTCTGCAGTTTTGCAATCTTTTGTGCATGAAGAAGCACCTGGCGTTGTTATAGGAACCGAGTCGTGGCTAGACCCGTCGATTGCGTCATCTGAAATCTTTCCTGACAACTTTCAGGTGTTTCGCAGGGACAGAAATTTACAGGGAGGTGGAGTTTTTGTTGCTGTAGATAGCAAAATTCCATGTTTTGAAAGACCAGACCTATCACTAGAAAACACAGAGCTCATCTGGTGTCAAGCTTCTCTATCTGGGCAGGTTATTTATATAGGTAGTTTTTATCGACCACCTGACTCCAAGACTTATTCTCTTGAGCAACTATCTCTTAGTCTCGCCAAAATTCATACGGAATCAAAATCCCCTTTTATTGTCATTGGCGGAGATTTCAACGTCCCGGGTATGATTTGGAATAATGATGGAGAAACCCCACCCAAAAATGTAGTGCAAGAAACTCTTCTCGATGTTATTAGGACTAGTCATCTTGCACAACTTGTTACTTTTCCGACTAGGCGTAGTGAAAATGGAACTGCAAACATCTTGGACCTTCTTCTGACGACTCATCCTTCTCTTGTTAAGGATGTTGTATCACGCCCTGGTATGAGTGATCACGCTATCGTCTCAGCCACGGTTACTTCTAAGACTAGACTTCCAGTCAAGTCTTTTAGAGACATACTGATATGGAGCAAAGTCAACACAGAGAGTTTAAAGGACAAGGCAGGCCATATGGCAGCTGACTTCTTTGCCCAAAAACCAGAAGATTTTACTGTGGAAGAAAATTGGACATGGTTTTGTGACTCCCTACTTCGTATTGTATCTGAAGAAGTCCCACATAAAAAGGTTAAAGGATGCTCAAGACCCCCTTGGTTTTCCTCTCGGATTAAACGTCTATGTAGTAAAAAGGAAAAGGCTTACAATAAGGCCAGAGTTAGGAATGATAGGGTGTATTGGGACAAATTTCACAAAATCCGAAAACAAGTTGATGGTATCATAAAGAAAGCACACCGGCAGTATGTCTACAATTTGCTTGAAAGTGATCATCCTAAAGATTTCTGGAGATATATTCGTTCAAGACGGAAGGATAATATCACCAGTGTCCAAACTCTACACTATGAAAATGTCACAATCACAGAAGACCAGGATAAAGCAGAAACTCTTGCCAACCAGTTTCAACGTGTATTCACAAAAGAGGATATTTCTAATCTGCCCGATATGCCACAGAGTCCATATTCTGACATGCCACCTATCCAGGTAACCTCGGAAGGTGTGAGAAAACTTCTTCTAAAAGTGGACATAAGTATTTAAAGGCAATTGGGCCAGATCTGATACCCAATCGTGTTTTAAAGATTGCTGCGGACGAAATTGCCTCGACATTGAGTTTTATTTTCCAACAATCACTGGACACAGGGACTCTCCCTCTTGACTGGAGAAAAGCAAACATTGCCCCAATCTTTAAAAAAGGATCCCCGAAAGACCCAACAAATTACCGACCAGTATCATTGACATGTACATGCTGTAAGCTGCTTGAGCACATAATTGATAGCAATCTGATGCGTCACTTGTCTTCATACGACATCCTGGCAGACAACCAACATGCCTTTAGGAAAAACAGGTCATGTGAGTCTCAGCTCATCCTCACTATGAATGACCTATCCAAGAATGTTGACAAAAAGAAAACAACAGACATGATAGCCTTGGATTTTTCTAAGGCCTTTGATGTTATCCTGCACTGCAGACTACTTATGAAACTGGATTACTATGGAATAAGATCTGACACCAAGAACTGGATTGCAAGTTTTCTATAAAACTCCAACAACGTGTTTGTATAAATGGGCAATGTTCAGAGTGGAAACCTGTCCTCAGCGGAACTCCACAAGGAACTGTACTTGGCCCCCATCTTTTTCTTTTATAATGATATCCACCATCAAGTTTCAAGTGTAACCAGACTATTTGCAGATGACTGCCTGATTTATAGAGAGGTTAATTCAACTGAGGATGAAGTAGCCCTCCAGTCTGACCTTAACACCATGACCAAGTGGTCAGAAACATGGGGAATGCATTTTAACCCAACTAAATGTAAAACCATGTGAGTATCCAGAAAAACGACTCCGGGCAGACCGAATTATACATTTGTAGCTTACTTGGTGTCAAGCTGGAGGAGAAAGAAGAAATCCACTACTTAGGAATCTACATTCAGAAAGATGTCCGATGGAATTAACAATCTCAACATGCCTCTTCTAAAGCAATGAATACTCTTAATTTCATAAAGAGGAATTTTCATTACTGCTCCCCCTCTGTTAAGGAGAAACTGTATACTATAGGCCTACTTCCTTGGTCTGACCACATCTGGAATACGCTTCGGCATCCTGGGATCCACATACAGTAAAAAACATCCAAGTTTTAGAAAAGGTGCAAAGACAGCTCGACAGGCAGCAAGATTTGTAACCAATTCATACGGGAGGGATATAAGTGTGACGCATCTTCTCAGTAAATTAAACTGGATCCCTCTGAAAGACAGACGAGAGGAACATCGACTCACATGCCTGTACAAGATCCTCCATGGCCACCTGGACATACAGTACGATAACATACTTAGAAACAAGTTCACAAGGGAAAGAAGGGGACATACCAAGCAGTTTGTGATAGATCAAACTTCATCTGATGTCTACAAGTTTTCTTTTTTTTCCATGCACTGTAAAAGCGTGGAACAACTTGGCTCCATCTACTAATTCCCAAAAGGACCCCCCTACAGCGGTCCTACTAATTGACGCAAACTAATGCAAACTAATGCAAACTAATACAAACAAATGCAAACTAACGCAAACTAATACAAACTCAATGCAAACTCAATGCAAACTCAATGCAAACTACTAATCAATGCAAACTAATGCAAAATACTAATTAATGCAAACTAATACAAACCATTAGCGGTGAAAATTAGGGTGAATTACAGTACCTGGACCTGGCTCTTCCCAGGCCACTCTCACGTTTTGTATAGTCCTCTCGAAACAAAAACTAGTATCGATCAAGTAAATCCATTCTATCGAAGAATGACCAACGCAACTGCTCAACAGTCAACACTAACTTGAAAAAAAAAACATTTTATGAAAATATCATTAAATTCATATTTCTTGACCAAATAGATATCGTTTTGAATATATTTCGCTTTCAAAATTCAGAAAATGTAAAGCAGAATGATGCCCAGAAATACGGATATTAATGATCGATCATAAATGCCGAAATACTAATTGATGCAAACTCGACGCAAACTCCAAAACACAACGCTATCCTATGCGAAAACAACCTATTATCGATTACAAATATCGGGAAATGACAGCCCGAAATACTAATTAATGGAAACTCAACGCAAACTCAAAAACACAACGCTATCCCATGTGAAAACCACCTATATCGATTACAAATATCGGAAAATGACACCCCGAATGCGCAAACTCCAAGTCACATTATAACGTTTTCCAATGTGAAAACAATGTAAATTCATCATGATTATTATTATTATTATTATTATTATTATTATTATTATTATTATTATTATTATTATTATTATTATTATTATTATTATTATTATTATTTATAGTGCGCTTTTCCCACAAGGCCTAAAGCGCTTACAATCAATTGAAATCATGTACGACAGAATGTGTAATTCGATAAATGTTACAGCTACAAACTACGAACATCGGAAATTGACACATCGAAACACTATAGTAATGCAAACTCCAAAACAAAAAGTTTTCCTACGTGAAAACTACCTAAATTAATTACAAATATCGGAAAATAACACCTCGTCATTAAAAAAAAAAATGGTCTCACAGTACGTTGTATTCTATCACAGTCCAGTATCAAATTTCACTCTTGCAGAAGCGCAAATCTATTTAACACCAGATTGAATTGCAGTTTCAAGTTAAGATTGTTTCAAATGCTGTTAGACTGCCGTGGGAATATTTAGAATGCCGTAGGAATATTTATGATGCAATTTTATTTATTTATTTATTTATTTATTTATTTATTTATTTATTTATTGCAATTCTTTATCCAGAGTAGCCTGATCAGCATGAAATATATAAACAGTATAAAATATTACATTTCAAAACAGTATAAAGTAATCACACACATCAAGTATTTAAATAAAATGATATCATACAATCACACAGATTTAAAATAGACTAACTGCCGGTCTTCCTCAGGGCTCTGTTTTCGTAAAAATCCATGAAACATGAACAACATCAACAACGGTAACAACACCAACAATAAGAAAACAATTTGTTTAAAAATAGATATTGCAAATTGTGGCTGATCAGCAACGGGACACGTAATACAGTCAAATATAAAAATGAAGTGAACGCACATGTACAAACATCTGGAAATACGATAAAACAAACTGAACATCTAGAAAGAGGAGAGGAGAGGAAATGATATTTCCTATTAAGCGGCTGCAATCAGAGTGCAATCAGAGTCCAATTAGAATACTCTTCGAATGCAGATCAATACTTTCCATTTCGAATGCTCCTCGATGATGTTTTAGGCATGGGTAAAACATTCGAGCTGGCCTCAAGAATGGGCCCGAACACACTCAGAATGTCGTCAAAATTTTTAGAATGCACTTCGAATATGCAGGAATGCAGGAAGAATTTTCATTCCAACGACATTCCGGCTCATTCCGCCTCTGGTTGGACGGGGTATCAGAAAGAATTTTAAAATCCACATTAATTTCATCAAAGAAATGGGCCGATAAACATTTTTTTTTTCTGCAACACATCATTACCTTCTTTGGCTATCAAAATAATCATCGCTTGTTTTTGAGAAGCGAATAATTCCCATATTGATACGCTTCACTCTAGGCTACTAAATATCCTACAACCGGTCAAAATGTATGTATATATATACATAATATATATGGGTCAGAATTTTGAACGATGTACAATTGAGCCAAAACAACGCAAAATTTAAAAAGTAGGAAATCCTCAAAATAATTTATCTTATCTGATAGAGTATAATTCAAACATTAATATGAACCCAATTATACTGGGAATTTCCCAGAGGAACAAGTTTTTTATTCACCGCGGAAGTTTACCATGTCCAGAGCAGCGAACGTCCGTGAGGAATAGCACTGCACATACATTTTGAGTACCATTTAACATATACTTGCAACAATCTCATTCAGTTCAAAATCGTAACAAAATATCTTATGAGACATGTGTATGTGTTGGCAGAATATTAAGCTTGTACTCTTAACCTGTACGTAATGGCAGACAACTGATTATTTAACCAAATACGTCATTTCTGTTGAAATATTACTCTTCCGCTATTCACAAAATACTTTCTCCAATTTACGCGCATTTTACAGAAACTCAATATTTCGACCTCTTATTTCACTATCCCATACTTTAAACCTTACTAAAAAATGATAAGATACTTTTTAAAGATGTATCTGATCTGGGCAGTCTCTTTAACCCAACAAATATAACATAGTTTTCATCACGGAGGTTCGCATATAGCTCACGGACGTTCGGAGCAAACAAGATATTGAACAATGCAGTTCTTTTGAGTTGGAAAAGCATTCTACTCACAACAAACAGCGATTTCATGTCGAGAACAAACTCCTCTGCAAAGTCCTAAATAATTACTACCGATTCTCAATTATAAAAGTTTGTTTATCTTTCCATGCTGAGGAATGAAAGAAAACACTTTTTCCATCTCTCGTAAATGAACGTACAAACGTACGTGTAATCTCAGTGATGTATCTGTGCATCCTTAAGAACGAATATATTTATCAAAATTTTGTAATCATGAAGTAAAGATTTAGCTCCTAAATTTGTTATCTAAAGTCTACAATGCAAAATTTGCTTATAACGAACATGGTCACAGCAAAATATGACAATTAAGAATTGACATAGAAAAACAAAATAAATGTGCTCCGTTATCGAATACGATGTTTAGCTCGGGAGGGCAAACGAATACCTTTCAATGTGTATAGGAAGAAATCCCTCTGCGTTTGCTCCTTGTGTTACACACTGTTACCAAGGAGAATTTGTGTTATTTATTCAGAAATGATATACGGTCCGATACTCCGAAGTTTCGTCATAACAAGACACTTAAGTCGATATAACTTGGATGGATGTTTGCGACTTCGATATTATACAATATTGTTCGTTATAACAAACATTTTGTATAAGCGCGTCATTTCGGAGGATCGCTATTCATACGGTTTGTCAATCCGAAAATTGGTTAAGGTTCGTATAATCATGAAGCTATATTATTCGGTAAATGATAGGAATCTCCGAAGGTTAATTGAAAGGATTGTTAATTGGAACATGAAAAATCTGGTTCGTTTATCCAAATGTGGAGAATCAAACTAACAACCAAATCCCCCAGATTACAAAACCTCATAATAATCGCTTTCACCTAAACTAAAATAAGGCCCATTCCACTTTTAGAAGAATGCGGACCTAAAGGATAGTGAATCTTAATAATTCATTTTCGGATTAACAAACTTTCGGAATAAGAACGTTTTTGATAAGAAAAATCCTGAAATAACTACGAACCTTTTTTTTTTCATTTTCGGAATAACAAACCTTTGGACATTCGGAGTAACGAGTCTTTGGAAGAGCGAACGCATCAAAGTGCGACCTTACACTCTTAAAAAGAAAAGGGTAAATCAGCGTTTTAAAAGGGGCGAGGAGTGACAGCGTTTAAAAAATGTTGTATTCACCCCTTTTCTTGCTGTATCTAGCACATCTAATGTTGGATTCAGCTGGATAAAAGAGTGAATACAACATTTTAAAAACGCTGTCACTCCTCGCCCCTTTTAGATGTTGATTAACCCTTTTCCTTTTAAGAGTGTAATCCTGTTATTAAATCATCACTTTTTTAAACTGTGTTTTCAAAGTAAGCACAAAAGCACAAACAACTTGAAGATATCTCTGTCTCTTTAAGGTAAAATTAAAAAAAAAAACAATTCGGACAGAACTGCAAAGTAACATCGCTTTTCATTGATGAGTATAAAAAACACCATGTCATGATAAACGGAAGATTTGCGTGTTTTCATCAGACAATAAATCGTATAATGCATTATTTTTGTTCGCTTATGACGACATTTCGATGAATAAAAAATAAACAAACAAACAAACAAAAAAGCTCCTCCAGAGGAATTTGGTATAACGGGACTGCACTGGCAATTCTTTTCTCTGTGTGTTGGAGCTCGATCCCTTCTCTGTTTCTTCTCATTTTCATTCAACTGCTTCCACGTCCTTTTGAAACTTGTACGTTTCTTCTTGACACATGCCCATTACAGACTTCTTCCTTCATTTCATCCTTTTTGTTTCAATATATTCTGAATGTTACTGCGGAGCACTTTTCTGTTTGGTCGCAGCATGTTCAGGCTACTTAGGGAATGAGAGAAAAATCGTTGTGAAGAGAAAAATGAGAATGTATCAAGGCATAAAATATTATGACAATAACAGCGAACGTCCGTGATGGAGACCAAAACTGGATGGCAGCTACCTTACTCAAAAGATATACACGAGGAGCATCTGTCACTAAAAAGTGGCACTGTTCTTCTATCTCCTACTATGTAATCCATGGACTTATTCTACCAACGAACATCCGTGAGCAAAACGTTTTCCTTTTGTTATTACAGGTAAATCGAATGCTGAACGTTATTCACTTTTGGGTATGAGAAACTCAGTGATTTGGTAATATTTTCAAGTAACATTAACTTAATGTATACAGTGATATATTTGTAATTATCAAAAATTTCCTTTCTCCGACCGAACGTCCGTGAGCGAAATTTTCAGAACCTATAACAGTGCAAATTGTCTCCAAAACCTCATCAGAAAGAAATTCAAATGCACAGAAATTACAGATTACGCAAAATTCCATTTTCCTTGTTTTCAGTGTTTAGCTGTTTTTATGTAATTAGAGGAAAAACAAGCATAAATTTGTGAGTAAATTCTGAGCTGCCTGTTCATCACGATCAAATACCGCCTTTAAAATTCTGAAACTACTGCTCTAAGCTCATTGCTTACTTTGTAAAATTCTATTTGTCGCTATTGGAGCTAAAAGATTTAAAGAATATAAGGACACTTTCGAAACAAGTTATCCCTATCGGTCGGATTGCATACGTCACGAAAGTTCGCTGATTATTGTCACGGACGTTCGTTCTGTATACTACTACACAGGGTCATGTTCCAGGACGGGTAACTAATCGACGGAGAGTACGTAGCCTTCCTAACTCTTTCAACAAATTGAAAAGGTATTGTCAATGCAAATTATAAGAAAATTGGCACTCTTTCAGCATATATATTGCTCAGAGAGTGATTAGAGGGTGAATTTTCAGAGAAAATAGGTTTTCGGTGAATCGTTATCTTCCAAAAACTGCAGACGAGCCCCAGTCCGCTCTAAACATGACATGCAGCTCCTCGGCTAGAGAGCCAAAGGTAAAATGTATACCTTCGCCATCAAAGCAAGATAATGCCCCACTCGATAACGTTTTAACCCTATAAAGCCCAAGGGGGGGGGGGGGGCACATTGTGCCCCCCTACCAGATTTTCGTTTGCCACACCTTCGCCCTTAATCCGATTTCAACCAAATTTGGTGACTTTTCCTAAAATCTTATTGCAAACATTTTGATACATAATTTAGCTATATTTGATATTGCTAGTTGCCATGGCATTCATAAGCTGACAACCATGTCAGTCAGATTTTGCATCCTTTTTCTGTTCCCATTTCATTTAATAGCATTACAGTGTATGAAATGAGTGTTTCTTGGCTGAAATTTGTTGAAGGAGCAAAATTTGAAGTAATTATGGTCCTGGAACGTTTTTCTTATTATTTCCTTTGTTTTTATGTGACAAAGGCATAAAATAATAGATACAATAGAGATAATTGAACAATAATATTTTCTGAAGATTGCCCTTATATTTTGAGTTATTTTGATTCCTTCACCCAAGTTATGCCTCTTACTGAGTATATCATTAGTTTATCATATTATCAATTTGCAATCTCAAAATTCCAGTATTATGCAAATATGAAATGCCATAACTATACATGTACCCATCCCAAACATTTCATCTCAGGTCTCATAATGTATCACTATGTTGATATGAATAGCGCCCCCATGTGGTGACCTTGAGAAATTTCAAACATAAAAATAACAAAATTCCACTTGCTTATCATTTGTGGCAAATATGAAAATGATTGGTCTATGATAAGACATATACAATGGGGATAAAGAAATTATTCAGAAAATCATGTTTTTAGCATATTTCCTATGTATTTCTTTATATTTCGGTAAATAGTGCCCTCCATGGGTGACCTTGTGAAAATTCAAATGTACGGTCATGTAGAGTATGAGTTACTCTACCTAGTGCCAAATATGACGATGATACATCAAATAATAAAAAAAGTTATATAGGGGGGTACAATGTGCCCCCCCCCCCCCCCCCCCCTTCGGCCTGCGAGGGGTCAAAATAGCTTGGGCTTAATAGGTTTAATCATCACGGATGTTCTGTTTTTTCTCGGAGATAAGGCTAAAAATGTCATTTTGGTTCGCATTTGACAAGGGACGGACAGAAACTCAAAACATACATATTATCGTGTGGCTAGATCTTACTTGATTACGACTCAGAACAATATCGCCAATAACGTTTAATGTTCTGATACGATCTCTATTAGTAGGCATAAATAGCGGACGCACGTCCGTGACGAAAACTGAGTATAATCTTGCATTAAAGAATGTTACGTCCCATGTACAGTCAGTAGACGTACAATTTTTGCACTGAAACACCAAATTTTCGTATACAGTTGGGACAACAAAGTCGAATATGCAGCAGCTATAGAAATAAAAGCATCACGGACGTTCGTCAATTTAGGGCTTTGATATTTCAATTGTTCTCTGTAATTTCATACGTGCTCATAAAGTTCTTATAGTTTTGTGGTAAATACCCATGATATGTCAGATCCAGAACACGGTAAGATATTAGATTATTGTGAAAATAGCGTTTTTACCTTATTTTTAAGTTTTAAGTCCCTGTCAAATGCAAAATATCAGTCAAAGGTCACCCAACAGGCACCAAACCATACATTTCCTGGAAGGAAATTTACCAGGCTTTGAGATGACATGAAAGAATCTGGTTTCTTAGATCATCCTGGTGTGTTCTATTCTAAAGGGAAAGAAGGTCATAAGGTGCGAAAATTGGCAATTGTACATCCATATATATATATATATATATATATATATATATATATATATATATATATTAAAGATATATATATATATATATAATTTTCGCACCTTATGACATATCTATTGAAACAAGGAAGGGAAAACTGACCAGAAACAAATAGCAAAAAAGAAAAGAAAAGAAAAAAGCTTCTGACCACACGAGCAAAGAGAATTAAGGGTTTGGGACGAACACCGAACTAAGGCTTTCAATAGCTCAGTCTGTAGAGCACCGGTCTAGTAATCCGGAGGTCTCGGGTTCGAATCCCGATGAAAACCATTTTCTTTGCTCAAAATTTTCATTATGTATATATATATTTATTTATATTTATATATAGACATTTGCCCTTATTTTACTGCCAGATCGTATATATTTTGTATTCCGCGAGGTGGTAGCCTACATCTTTAGATGATCATTTCCAAATGGTAAATTGTATAATTGTGTATAGGCATTTTATTAGCATTATTCGTAAGGTATAACATATTTGTTTATAATTTCATGAAATGAAGTTCTATCATAAATAATTAGATATTTTCATGAGATAATATCAGTATTATCATATTACCATAACACAGACAGACAGACACACACACACACTCACAATAGTTCACCGTAATAAAATTTGGGATTTTTTTTTTAACGAAAATAAAAAGGAGCAAAAATAAAATGGCAATGGTATGTCTGCACGTATTGACTAACGTCAGTACAAAAATGAGAATGATTTCCTGAATCGTGGATGAGTGAGCACACATCAAAGGCAAATTTGGTTACTTTTTAAAAGTATATTACGGTCTTATTTTTTTTTCAGGGGGGGGGGTGTAACGTATGCTGTTTGTTGTGTATTGTATATAATGATTAATCGCTGTTGCTGTTTCATCATCCATCACTTCGACCCCTTCACATCAACTGTGACGCTTTTCATGTTTTGTTGTTTTTGTGAGGAAAATAGCTGTGTCAACTCTCATTAAACTGCAAAATCCATTTAGTTTAGGATTGTTGTCAGATAATGCAGCCAAGATCTAGCAACCCATGTCGAGTTAGAATAAGAAAGAGTAGTTGTGTCTTCATTGAGTAAGCATGTACACTTTAAAGATGGAGTAAAAACTGCAAAACTATACTCTTGATATTGAATAAGGGAGTGGTGGTACAATGAATCATGAAATAACAACACCACTAAAACATTCACCGGAAGCAGAATGTTGTATACCCCACAAAAGTAACTTTTGTGACTTTTGAAAAGTGACCATTGTCACTCCTACATGACTATAAAGATCATTGTCATTATTTTCCACATAGAAGTTTGTCAATAAGACAGTGTAGCAATATCCCTGCGAATTGATTTTGCTTAAAACTTATTTTTTCGTTAAGTGAGATTATCTTAGGGGAGTGTGTATATCGGTCTTGTTAAATACTGTTAAATAAAACAATAAATCAAGCCAAACCTACCAAACTTTCAATACCCCATGAGATAACGACATTTTAAAATAAAAAGGCATAAGATACATACTATGCAGTTATGAATTCAAACATATCAGCAGTACTATCAGTTCGGCCAACTTTTTTTATATTGAGCGCATATCATGTTAGCATTCAAAAAGATTCCATCCTCTTTTTTTATCTCCCATTTCATCATATTTTCTTCATGTATTTCAAAGGAAGGCGAAAGCATTTGTCTTAATCTTTCTTTCTTTTTTCTGGGGAAGAGGGGGCGATGATCTGGGGCCCGTTCATAAAACGTGTCATTAGTGACAAGTTGTCATAGATGTGACAAGCTGCTGAAATCCTTGCATCTGATTGGCTGAGAGCGAATTTGTCATAGAAATGTAGTAGTTGCTACTGATGACAAGTTTTATGAAACGGGCCCCTGATCATCTGTATGCGTTTGTTTTTTGTTGTTTTTTTTTTTTTTTTTGGGGGGGGGGGGGTAGGGGAAGGGGAGGGGAAGGCCGAGCATGTCGATTCAATAATCTATTAATTTCTTTAGGTTGAATGAATGGAGGGCCAATCTGAAGTTGTGGCTGACCTAGGTGATACTTTCTCTCTGATGATAACGTAATCGTCATTCGCAATACTGCACAGGTCACGTTGTCATCATCCTATAAACCTGCCAACCCTTAGCTATCATCGATGGTTGTGGATAGTAGGCCTATAATTACTCTGCAGAAGTTAACGAAACAATAAAATCAATTGTCAGCTGAACTATAATATTCCCATTCGGGTCCAATCCCGATCCCGATTGTGAAAGATATTGTATCTTATCTCAACAGCCCGCATTGGTTCGAGGGAAGAAGAAATAAAAGAGGAGAAAAAGAAAAAGGAAAAACAAGAAACCACAGAATAAGAACTCAGTGAAAACATAGCATATAGATACACAAGTATACGAGCACATAGAATCAAGTCCATAACGACTTCAAAATGTAAATACTGATGTAGGGATTATATAATGGGATAATTATCCAGAGGTAAATCGATCATACACTGCAGGTTGATGCGTCATACATTGAATGAGGATACTGCAGATAGCATATTAAAAAATTCTAATCAGGCAAGTTATATTCATTAAGTAACATTGATTTTAATTTTTGTTTAAATGTAAACATATTAGAACATTTGATTAAGTCTGCGGGAAGATCATTCCAGAATTTGGGTCCGGTAAAAACAATACAGTGTTTTTGACTAAGGAGTGTGCGAGTACGTGGAAGGTGAAATTAGTCTCTTTGTCTTGTGGGGTAAGCATAAACTGCATAGTTTTTTTTTCTGAAACACATGGATTTATACCAACGACGTAAATCCGTACTGAGGAGTGGGGAGGATGGTCGGCGATAGTCATCATCACCACGAATACAATTGACAAGGACCGGCGCAGCCTTGTGGGGGATGGGGGGGGGGGGGGGGGAGAGAGAAGCTTGGTGGGGGCTGCATGCCCCCCCCCCCCCCACACACACACACGCACACTTTAAATGGAACAAATGTTTGCATCCCCCACTCTTTTGCATGAAATATAAAGTTGGAGGGAATTAAGTGGCAGCAAAAGTGTGACGACTTTTTGTTCATGCAGTATGTTTGCTTTTTTATTGCTTGTCAGCCGACTTTCGGCGGAAAATCAGACCTTAAAAGTAGTAAGACTATTTTGTTGCTGTTTCTATTTGTCTTTTGATTTTATTTCTTCTTGACTGACAGGCGATTTTGACACCCCCCCCCCCCTTTTCAAATACGTAGCTTCGCCCTGAATAATGCCCAAATAAAATCAATAGAATGGTAAGATGGATCTCCATTTCTTTGTATGTAATAATGCAGTAGATATTTTCACGTAGCTATTGTATTTTTCAATTTTCTTGATTTAAGTCAATAAAGCCATCATCTCCAGGGGCATCGTTCCATTTTAATGACGCTGGGTGAGGCAGTAGCTTGGAGTTGGAATATCTGTCCAAGGGAGCCGAGCAACGGAGCGGGGGGAGTGTGTGGGAGGGGGATACCCCCCTCCGACACGAGGAAAATTTTGCATTTTCAGACTTGAAATTCGGCAATCTGGTGCAAACTTTTGGTGAAATTTTGGATTTTTCCTATCAAAAAACAAATACGATAAAGAAATATTCATAGATCATTGAATGACTTAACCGTGGTATCTCAGCTCTTGCTCCGCCTGTGCGACATCACTGTGTAGGCTTACTAAATAGTTGGGCCTATAACTTGTGAAGCCAGGATTTGATTCTGGCGGGAGGGTGGGGGGTTAGATGCGAGGGAGCGAAGCGACCGAACCCGAGCGAGCGGAGCAAGCGAGGGGGCGGGGGGGGGGGGGGGGGGGGTGGGGAGGATGGTGCGGGAGGGGGATTCCCCCTACCATGGCGCGAACCTTTCATTTTGATGTTGTACATGGTGCAATTTCATGCATGTTTTTGCACGTTTTGTCGAATTGAAACAGTCCCACTTGTTTAAGGTAGTAATACATTTTGATGTTGATTATTTTAAACAATTTGGCAATAAAATGGTATCATTTAAATGGACATCTTGTATTAATTATTACACCGAATATCATGAACGCGACCGAGCTCGAACGAGCGAAGCGAGCGGGAGGGGGGGGGGGATTCCCCCTGCCATGGTGAGAGCATTGTGCAATAACATGATGCATGTTCTTGTGCGTCCCACGATTAGTGGGGGGCGCAAGGGATTTCATGGTTCAAATTTTTCCAAAAGCACCAAAATTTGGCACACATGTAGCCCAAACCATACTATTTCGATTTTTGATGGGCGCCAAGAAGGGCGCCCTCTGGGGCGGCCATATTGGCAAAATCCAATATGGCCGCCATATAGTTTTAAAGGTCACTTGCATTTAAAAACATAGAAGGGTTACAATCATTTGAAAAGTCAGGTTAAGAGGTTTTCTGGGTCAAAGAATTCGAATCTGAAGTTGTTTTCATGGTCTGAAGTAAATTTTTCCTTATAAGGTCACCTTAAGGTCATATATGGGTCAAGCCATTGTATTCATAACAGTTTATTGAAAAAAATGGCTTGCCCGTGGTCAGTATTCCAGGAATGCCAGCCTTAGTAATAGAATTGCAGTTGTCGACGGCTGAAAAAAAAAGAAGGCGTATTTCTTGTGAAAGGCGCCCTCCAGGGCGACATATTTGCAAAATCCAATATGGCTGCCACCTACGTTTAAAGGTCAGTATAACAATTAAAAGCCTTTAAAGTGTTACAATAATTTGAAAAGTCAGCTCTAGAGGTTTTATAGGTCAAGGAATTAGATTCTGAAGTTATTTTTATGGTCTGATGTCAACTTTTCCTTACCACGTCTCCCTAAAGGTCATTTGGGGTCAAACCATTATATTCACAATAGGTAATTTAGAAAATGGCTTGCCTATAGTCAATATAGGAGGAATGCCAGCCCTGCTAATAGAATTGCAGTTGTTGAGGGCTGTGAGAGGGGGAGAGGTGGGCTTTCTCACGAGTAACATCAATATATCTGCTTTCGTGTTAAGATTTCAATCACTAGGTATACACTCATGAATTATAATAAGATCCCTTTCTGAGAGTAATTAGGTTTAAGGGATCTTACTCAGATCCTTATTTCACAATTAAAATTGAAGACTTTCATAGTAACCCTTCAATTTCATTTTTAATGATTACTTACGGTGATTTTTTTTTTTCTGCATCATTTCAATTATGGCCTGTTATAATATGGCTACACAAGCTTTTTAGTGAGGGTCTGTCCAAAGCTATGAAATATCATAGTTCATGTCACAGTCATTCCATTAATCATTTTTGCATTACAGGCGGTAAGAAGAAATGTCCTCACCGACTGATCATATTTGCGGAATTCAATATATTTGCGGAATTCAATATATTTGCATTTGCATTAATGACAGCCAAAAGAGCTAGTTTGAATTATGAGTAATGCCCTTTCAAAAAGTTTTCAAGATTTGATTATTGGATTATTATTTTCATCTTCATCTGCAAGGAATGCAATGAAAACATACATATATAAGAAGTAGGATCCTATTGCTACCTAATATATTAATAGTTTAGCAATAAGGGGGGCTGTTCTCTATATTACCAGCGTCCTTGACGTTGCCACTAAAAAGAGAAGTGTTTTTATTTCTCTGTTGCAGTTCAGGGATCCTCAATCACAGTAGATATTCATAATTCATATTTAAATTCAGTGGAATAATAATTATGAAGATCACTCCTAATCTGGATGAAAAAAAAAAATCTGTCGAGTTTTTATTCAATTGAATTGTATTGAATTCAATTTTATTTCCATTTCCATTGAATAAACAGAAATATACATATATATACAATACATTTACAGAACATGTTTGTAACAATTTCAAAGAAAACGTACAAGTGGTCACAAGTAACAACAGAATTTCCTTTCTAAGGTATATACATATACCTAATACAAAGATTGGAATGGAAATGGAGGGTCCCACTAAAAAGCAAAGCGTGTCCATGAAGGTGAAAATTACATACTGGCGGGTGCAATATCGTCATGCTATCGAGCGAGAGATTGTAATTATTAAAGTTAACATCACCATCTACATATCAACGATGTCAAATAACTATGCATTCTACACGTGTGGCTTTTAGAGGGCAGTTCTGTCACGCTACAGGGAGAGAAATTGTTACCAATTTATCTTTTTTTTAAAATAAAATTGTCCTCTTCATGGGACCCCCCCCCAAAAAAAAAAAAAAAAAGTATGAAGAAATAATAGAGGACAAGAAAGATGTATGGTTTGATTTTAGATGCCATTGTGCTATTTTTGATAGGCCTTCCCAGTTTCCAGATAGACGGTGGACAGGATGTAAGTTTTTTTTCGCCCTTTTCTTTCTTGCTTCTTTATTTAAGTATTCCTTACTATTAGATAACCTATCCTCCTGCTTATACCCGCCTCCTTGGAGTTCAGTTTGTAATTGTTTTTGTAACTATAATGTATGACATTTCAAAGGATGAAAACGTTTTATATCGCAGAGATTCACCTAGATTTGTGGCTTGTATTTGTTAAATCATTCTCCTCAAAACGGTACATTTTTCATGAAATAGAATGGCTGATTTCATGGATTCATGTTCTTTTTTTCGGAATCCTTAACGATTCCTTGATGTTATAGACGATTACATATTATTTCTGCGAATTTATACTAAATCAACAGCTTTGCAGATGACTGTTCCCCTAACATATCATGCAAAGCAAGTGTGCACTGCAACAGTAGCCATTTTGTGAAACATTTTCTTGTAAACTTCAGTGTGGGGGGGGGGGGGGTGTCCCCCTCTCACGGTGAGAACTTTTCACATTTCGATGATGTAAAGGTCTAATTTGATGCATGTTTTTGCGTGTTTTATCTATTCTGCAGTCCCACTATTTTGAAGGTAGCGATTTATTTTGATGTAGATTATTATTGAACAATTTGCCTTAAATGGTATCCTTTAAATAAACTTCTTATATTAATTGTTACACTGAATGTCATGAATGCGACCGAGCTCAAGTGCGTGGATCGAGCAGGGGGGGGGGGGGGGTGTGGAAGGGGGGAGGTGTTCCCATACCACGATGAGAACTGTTTGCATTTTTGATGCATGTTGTAAATGGTGCAATTTTATGCCTGTTTGCGTGTTTTATTGACTTGAAACAGTCCCACTTGTTTAACAGTATGTTTTGATGTAGATTAAATTGAAAAATTTGCCTATAAAATGTTATCATTTAGATAAACTAATTGTATTAATTCCTGCAATAATTATCATGAACGCTGTGTAATAAACAATTCAAACAGAAAAAGCAAGCACACGACAGCGTAGACAAGGAACATTTCTCCTCCCACACGAAGGTGATTTTGCATTTTCAGACCTGAAATTCAGCAATCTGGTGCAACATTTTGGTGCAACACTTATTTTTCAGCGCCCCCCCCCCCCAAAAAAAAAAAATGGAAATAAATTGGGTTTTTTCAGAAAAGTTTTAAAATCACGGAATTTAGCTCTTATTCCGAGTGTGCATCATGTGTGCGTGTATGTACAAAGTCTATAGTAAGGTGGGTGTGGGAGGGGATTCCCCCTCCCACTCGACGGAGCTTTTGTGTTATCAGAATTTAAATAAAGCGATCTGAAGCACACTTTTTGTGGAAAATTCACAAATTGTCATTCCCTCAAGTGTACTAAGTCTGTAGAGGGGACCAAGCAAAAGGAGGGTGGCAAGATACCTCTCCTATTTCGAGGGAGCTTTTATCAGTTTTCAAACTGAAATTTAACAATATGGTGCACACTTTTGTTGAAATATCTGGAAATTTGTCAATCAGAGCGCTTGAGAAAATAATGTATACATTATCCTACAAGACAGAATACTGTTCAGCTCTGTTACCTCTCTAAAGGCGGGCGTAAGAACGGGTGCACGTCACGAGACCGACGTCCACGAGTCATACAGCCCACAAATCATACAGCTCACAAGAGTCATACAGCCCGCGAGTCATGCAGCCCGCAAGTCACAGCCCATGAGTCCGACACTAAGCAAACAAGGCCCACGAGACCGACACATTACGCGCCATGTTGTATCTGTCGAACTCGTGGGCTGTTCCGTACGTAGTGTCGAACTCATGGGCTTTATTTGCCTAGTGTCGAACTCATGGGCTGTATGACTCATGGACCTGTTTTCAATGTCGAACTCGTGGGCTGTGTGATTGGGTGCACGTCACGAGACTGACACCCACGAGTCATACAGCCCACAAGTTATACAGCTCACAAGTCATACAGCCCACGAGTCATACAGCTCACAAGTCATACAGCCCACCAGTTATACAGCCCACGAGTTCGACACTGAGTAAATAAAGCCCACGAGTTCGACATCAAGTAAAATAAGCCCAGGAGTTATACGGCTCACGAGACCGACAGTAAGCAAACAAAGCCCACGAGACCGACACTACACTTAAAAGGTCCACGAGACCGACGCTACGCATACAAGGCTCACGAGACCGACTTTACGCAAAAGAGGTTCACGAGACCGACACTAAGCAAAGAAGGCCCACGAGACCGACAGGATGAACAGCGCCACCTCCAGACCAATAAATTGTATAGGGTGTCCTGATAATAGCAGAGGAAGATTATGAGAGATGTAAAAAGAAGAGTTGCCATCTCCGGCAGGGTGTAACCCCATCAGTTGCCCCCCCCCCCCCCCCCCCCTCCCCCTGAAATGATCAGGATCTTTAATTGTGTTTGCATGGGTGTTTGTTTGTGAAAAAAAACGAACAAAGTACAGTAAAAGTGTGTAACAAATCTTTCCACAGTAAACCTGCGAGGGTGTTGAATTAGTATTAATTAAAGATAAAAATAACGTAATCGTCTATCAAGGTAGTGTAGGGGATTCGGAAAAATTAGATGCATCCATGAAAACAGCTATTGTATTTCACGAAAAAATGTACTGTTTGCAGGAGAATAACACAAGCCACAAATTGAGGTGAATCCCTGCGATATAAAACGTTTTAATCAGTAGCATTACATTATAGTTACAGAGAAAAGTACAAATAGATCTTACTGCAAAACTTCCAAGCAGGAGCGTAGAATATCTAAAATAGAAAAAGGAACTAGTGAATCGGAAAAGAGAAGAGGTAAAAATTAAATCCTGTCCATCTTCTAGCTAAAAACTGGGAAAGCCTATTAAAATAGCACGATGGCATTATCAAAGCTCTAAAATTAATCCATACATCGTTCTTGCCCTCTTTTTAATTCATTTGTGGGTTGGTTTTTTTTTTGTCTTTTTTTTGGGGGGGATGAAGAATACTAATTCTTCTATTTTTTTTGGGGGGGGGGGTGGGGGCATGAAGAACACAATTCTATTTTTCTACTTGGAAACAACGTCACTCCCTGACACACTTGCCCACCCCCCCCCCCCCCCCAGTATGTAGAAATACATGTTTGATGTTGTTCATAATTATGTAGATGGTCACCATCTTTCAATTGATAGCATGACGAAATTACAACCGCCAGTATGTTATTTTTCCGTTCATGGAACACCCTGTACAGGTGATTGACATGTAGATGGCGCTGTTTATCCTGTCGGTCTCGTGGGCCTTCTTTGCCTACTGTCGGTCTCGTGGGCTTTCTTTGCTTAGTGTCGGTCTCGTGAGCCTTTTTAGCTTAGTGTCGGTCTCGTGGGCCGTTTTTGCCTACTGTCGGTCTCGTGGGCTTTCTTTGCTTAGTGTCGGTCTCATGAGCCTTTATTGCTTAGTGTCGGTCTCGTGGGCTATGTTTGCTTAGTGTCGGTCTCATGAGCCTTTTGTGCGTAGTGTCGAACTCATCGGCTGTATGACTCCTGAGCCGTATAACTCGTGGGCTCTATGACTCATGGACCTATTATTGATGTCGGTCTTGTGGACCGTATGACTCGTGGGTGTCGGTCTCGTGGGATGCCCCCGTGTGATTCATGGGTGTCGGTCTAGTGGGATGACCCCGTAAGAACGGCATGCAATATACCAAAATTGATACAATCACATTTCTGCTTCCTCCATTTTATTTTCCAAATTTCGGGGGGGGGGGGGGGTGATTGTACAGGCCATCTCCCACCTCCATGGGGGGGGGGGGGGGGATATATCCCTCATCCCCCATACGCCCATGGTAAATACGTCAGGCAAGCAAGCAGCAACCATAAGGAGTCTGTTTTCAAAGAAGAAATAATTCGTGTGGCAATAAAAATCGGCTAGATTGATTGAACGAATAGCCCGTTTTTGTATTTTGAAAATGTTATCATTGTGTGATTTTGCACAGTTTTCCCAGGCAAGTATACCGTAACTTAGATAGGGTGAAATAAGCGTTAAATATAAGTTTTTCACAATATACTTGGGAAAAATGTTTTAGCTTATTTAAAATCCCAGTATTTCTTGAGAGCATCTTCGATAAATAATCTATGTGATATTTCCATATTCATTCATGGTCAATACATAGACCTAAAAATTTAAACGATTCAATTTGAATCAAACAATCATTATTAATTTTTATATCCTCAGGCAAGTGGGTAACAGAATTACTAAATAACATATATACAAACGGTTTTGTTTACATTGAGAGACAATCTGTTTGCTTGAATCCACATTTGAACCGACGTTATTCTCTGATCACTACATCTGAATGGGCTTTAGGGTTTCGATGTGAAAAAAAGATATTTGAATCATCGGCAAAAAGAAGAAAAGATAAAACATTAGATGATTTTTTTTAAAATCATCTATACAAAGAATAAACAAGAGTGGGCTTAAGAGGGATCCTTGAGGGACCCCGCAAGATAGTGTTTTTAAACTTGAACTATAGAGCCGTTGATATTGACAAAATGTTTCCTGTTGGTTAGGTAGCTCCTGAACCAGTCCAAGGCCTTTTCACGTATCCCATAATGCGAGAGTTCATATAACAAACTATCGTGATTGATAGTGTCAAAGGCCTTGGACAGGTCCGGGAATATACCAGCTGTATGTGATGAGTCGTCAATAGCGTGGGCTATTTTATCGATAAAAGCAAGCACAGCGTGAGTAGTAGAGTGTGTTTTTTGTTCTAAATCCAAATTGAGAATCACAAAAAGTATTACATTCGTTTAAGAACTTAATAACAGGATCCCATGCTGAGATATTTCCTTCACTTGTTCTGATTTATCATTAACTCTGCATGAGAACTTCATTAATCACCTTCATAGGACTCTTGGTATTGGAACTTATCAGAACGTAGCTGCACGCACCAGATCGGGGATCCTGATAGTAATGATCATGAAAACCAATCGTAGACTCAATCGGGACAATCCTATCTGGTCGTATTTGAAAGGGAGACCAGATCGTGACAGATCGTATTGCTTGAAATAGACCGATCGTGACCATGTCGCATCCAAGCGAACCAACACGTATTGACTGGCATAACCTCGTATGCAAACGTGAATTTCAGACGAGTTCAACAAAACTTCCACGATCAGTTACGAATGTCCAATCGTGTCGTTCGCAATGGATCACACAACAGTGGTAACCCCGATTTAGATGAAACATTTTTGGATGGGTATCCCCCTACCAAGCGAGAGAGATTTTGCATTTTCAGAATTGAAATTCAGCGATCTGGTGCACACTTTGATGAAATATTTAGACAGTTTTCTATCAAAAGCAAGAAATTGTCCCCATTGCGGGAATCATTAGGGGAACAAAATATGTTTGCCCCCCCCCCCTCTAAGATTGAGGCCCCCGTATACGAGGGAGCTTTTGCATTTTAGCTCATCTGAGCCGAAGGCTCAAGTAAGTGAGCTATTGCGATCGCTCTTCGTCCGGCGTTCGTCGTGCTTAAACTTTCAACATCTTCATGTTGTCCTTGATAATAACATATTGGATATCCACTAAACTTGGCAAGTAGCATTCCCAGGGGATAGAATCTCAATGTGTTCAAATTGGCACCATGCTCCCCTTTGGGTCCCTAGGGGACCCAAACCTCCTAAATCAAGAAGGAATATTCAATCATATTCTTCTGCAGAATCAGACGTGATAGAGTTTTAAGTCTTTTTTTTTTCAAACTGCCAAAGTGTACTACTTTCTAATATCTTGGTAAAAATTTATAATGCAATAATTTTACCTCATCTTGATTATTGCAATGAATTGGGGGAACACAAACAGGGTACACATTCACAGATTATAATATGCTTTAAAAACGAGCTTTACGTATAATAAGCAATAGTCATTATATTAACAAGTTCACCACTCTTTGTGCAATTTCGGATGCTTCCAATTTTTGATCCGGTCAAACTGAACGTTTTGTTGTTTATGTATGTTTATACATGTTCCCGATGAATTCCTCACTCCATTCATATCCAATTCGGGAACGCTATAATTTTCGTAAACCTTTGACTTATTCAACTCTAAGCGGATTGCAATCTATAAATTTTACAGGTGTCAAGAAATGTAATTCTATTGATGGTGACCTTAAATCTACCACTACATTTTCTAGGTGTAAAGTTCTATATATAAACAGAGTGTATTTAGACAGAAGGTATCCATGACTGACTAGACTTCCTTTCTTCCACTACCTTTCTTTTTCTCATCTCTATTTCTCCGTACACCTAAGATGGATGTGTGAGTGTGTCTGCAAAAAAAAAAAAAAAAAGCTAAGGTATGTCTTTGTGTTTGACGACAGATGATTTAAGAACATGTGTTATTTCAATTTGGACTAATCTTCTGTATGTATCATTCAATGTCACAACAAGTGTTGGTTGATTATTTGACAAAATAATATGTTTGCCCCTCTAATGTTTTGTGGGGGGGGGGGGAGTAACTACCCCCCTGCGCCCCCAGGATCGACGCCCCTATAAGGGAGGGACTTACCCCCTCCAACATGAGGGAGATTTTGCAATATCAGACCTTTACTTCAGAGATCTAGGTGCACACATTTTGTGTGTGTGTGTGTGTGTGTGTGTGAAATATTGCTTCTGTCACAAAAGTAAGAAACATTAAATTGTATTTCCCGAAAATGTGCTGTGAAGGGGGATAGGTCCTTTCTCACGCAAGGGAGGCCTGGAATTCAGAGATATGGTGCACACTTTTGGTGAGATATTCGAGTTTTGTTTTTGTGAAAAGCGTAAGTATTCTATAGTAAAATATAAACTAGAATTAGAAGAATGGGGGGGGGGGGGAGTGACTGTGCCCACTCCCACACGAGGAAGATATGCTTTTTCAGATCTGAAATTCGGAGATCTGGTGCTCACTTTTGGTGAAATTTTTGGATTATTTTCCTGTCAAAAAAACTAAGAAAAATAAATATTCACATATATTATGAATGACTAAATCGCGGTATCTCAGTACCAAATATATGGAAGTTGACGGGGGAGGTGACTATGTGGGAGAGGATAGTCCCCTTGCACACGACGGACTTTTTGCATTTTTACAATTGAAATAGAACGATCTGATGCACACTTTTGCGCCATGTTCGGAAAATTGTCAATCACCAAAGCATGCCAGATCTAATTCTAAGGATAGGACCCGAGTGAGGAAAGGGTAAATTTAAAGAGGATGAGGGAACATTTGAGTTTATTAGAATTGAAGTGACAGATTTGATGCACACTTTGTGATGAAATATTCTGCATTGCCCAACTTTCCGAAGTGTATTAAGTATATAATAGGCGACGAAATGGGGAAGTGTGTGGAAATGGTATCACCCTCCGACGCAAGGAAAATTTCGCATTTTGACAATATTGAAATTCGAGGACCAGGTGCATAATATGGGTTAAATATTTGGACAGGTTTCAATCAAAAAGCAGGAAAATCTTCCTCATTTCGGGAAATATTGGGAACAAAATGACATGTTTGCCCCCTGTATAGCCCTACTATAGGATCGACACCCCTGCATACGAGGGAGCTTATGTGTTTATTCAAATCAAAATGAAAGTATCTCGTAAACACGTTCATGATGGAATCTGGGAAAATTCCAATCCCAAAAGTGAGTACTAATTAAATCTGTGGAGGTGGAAGAACCCCATAGTTTATCTCCTCCCACCCACCAGAAGAAACGTTTGAATTTTTTTGACCGAATGAAAGACCTGCATGGTGTACACTTTA
The DNA here is from genome assembly GCA_033980235.1 of Diadema setosum. NCBI lineage: Eukaryota > Metazoa > Echinodermata > Echinoidea > Diadematoida > Diadematidae > Diadema > Diadema setosum. The sequence continues at coordinate 46,776,295 of CM067060.1, forward strand.
GATGAAATATTTGGAAATCTAAAAGTGTATGAAGTACAAAGGTCAGAATGAGGAGGGTATGGAAGGGGTAGGACTGTTCCCCTCTCACGCGAGGGAGGTTTTGTATTTTCAAAATTGAATTTCTGCCATCTTGGGGTAATATATTTAGACAGTTTTCTATTAAAAAAAAAAAAGAGAAAAAATTTCCACATCTCCGGAATAACGAGGAGGAGCAAAATAATATGTTTGCCCCCAATAATTTTATGGGAGGGAACCATCCCCTCCCCCCATCGACGCCTCTGCATTATTATGAGGAAACTTTTGTAAGTGAAATATCTGCTGCACACTTTTAATAAAACATCAGGAAATACATCAATCTCAAAAGTGTACAAAGTCTGTCAAAAGGGACCCAGTGGGGAAGCTTTTGTATGTCTATGATTGCAATTCAACGATCTGGTGCATGAGAATTTTTGGCGGTATTTATTTTGGACAATTTCCAATCAAGAAAGTTCGAGATGTATTTTTTTTTCCTCATCTCTGGAATTGTTTGGTTGTTTGCCCCCAACATTTCCATGAGGGCACGGCAAATGGCCCTTTGCACACCCTCCACTCCCCCCCCCCACCCCCGTAGGATCGACGCCCCTGATCATCGCTGTGTATGCCCATAGATGCATCCTGACTGAGTCATCAGAGTCATCATCGTTTGCTCAATGATTCAGGAAATGGAGGGGGTCAGTTATGGCGGTATCATTTGTTGTTGTTCGTTTTTGTTTTTGTTTTTGTTTTTGTTTTTCCTACGTAATTTGCAGATGGTCCCACGTAGCGCGCGTCATAGCATGTATACCTTTAGGGCTATGTCACTTGACGTTGTCAACGTTATGTATAGGCTATATTGATTAAAGAGTCGGTGGCCCTGGCTTATTTTCAGTGCCAAATACTGGAGGATAATGGTAGACATAATTCAAATACTTACACAATTTATTTCGAGATTTGACCAGACGTAGTCAAGAATTTAATGCAGTCTGCCAGTTCCGAATCGAACTATTAATCAAATCCAAAGCTTCGTTGACATTACTCACGGTAAGATGATAATGGGATATGCCAAATATTTCATACTGTATATCAAATGAAAGAACTAAGGGAACATAAAAAAAAAACATGAGACCGATATGAAAGCGAATCGCATGCCTCGTAAACTGTGACGTAGAAAGACTATAGTGATATACAGAATAGTAACATAAGATTATAAAGGGTAGCATGAAGAGTGTATTAAGGAATTTTATTACATACTAAAACATTTATCTTCCTGGAAACTTGAGTTGTTTCTTTAACACAGATTTTTGTTTCATATCGCTCCATCAAGGAGGTGCTATAGGCGAGCTTCATGTCGTTTTCCTATCAGATAACATTGTGTTTTGTGGTTTTCAGTAATTAGTACTTCGGGTTCCCGATTGGTCGTTACCTTTGCCCTAACAAAGTTTTACGAAATTATTTAGGGGTAAAATTTTCCTGGAAAATGTCCATTTTTATATAACATAATTTCAACAAAAGTATCCCTGTGATGAAAAGTGGAAATAAAGTTGCCACAGAGATTAAGAGTAACTTAGAATAAAGTAATCTGTTTTTTTTTTTTTTTTTTTTTTTTTGTTAAAGAGTCTGGGCAGGAATTTGGAAAAAGAAGGATACTAGCGCAATGATCGTTTTAACAGAGTAACTATTTTCACTTTCTATAGATGTAAAGGAGTCCAGCTGTTTGTATTTTCTCTTTTTTTTGTTCAAGTCATGTAGACTTTGATACTTTATTCCGTCAATATGATTCCAGTTTTGTTACAGTGTATGACAGAGTGTTAAGAAGACACTTCGAACGTCAAAATATATTCTATGGAGAATAATTCAGTAGTTGAGTATTGAATATATAGACTAAATAGCCGCAAATACTTATTTCACTTCCATGGAAATCCAATATCCCCGCAAGGACATGGGCCAGCATAATCCTCCAAATATACCTGACTTCTTTTACCTAATTTAGCAATGTTTAGTAAGGAGTTGAGTAAAGTACATGTACCTGTAAAAGGCCTTTAATGTACCATACCTGCCGCTTTTTATTTTCCCGATTACTCTATTTATCAAACATATTCCATTCCTTTTCTAAATATCTTTTTCATACATAGAAGTAATACAAAGTCAATTCAGCGAACTAATTGATGAAGCTGTAAATTAAAGACGAACAGGGAGCTCTATTATCACCTGTACACCAAGTACCAGAATATCAAATATTGTGGCAATATGCCTATTGTTGGATTTCGTCGGTTAGTTGGCTACTTCTATAAAAATAATCATGTATAACAATGACTACTGTCGTTGAAATATGTTGATGATATTACGCGATTTGCATTCAACTGAAAGATTCAATATGTTAGGAAACAATACTTAAGACTGATAATTATGTGGAACTTTGTTGGCTTTGACAATGGCGCAGACATGACACACCGCAGCGATAAAATAAACATAAGAAATTGCGCCCCTTCCGACATACTGTCGATGTGACTAAGTTATTCATAAATTGGTTACTATTATGATCTACGGTGCATTTTGTTTTACCTGTTGTTGTGAACAAGCATTTATGAAAGTATTAACATACACATATAACTCAATTATCAATTTAGATACACTCATATGTACTATTCCATGGTTTCGGTACAGTCATCGACAGCAATTTGTAGGTTTGTTTCAAATGTTTCATCGTCATACTTGGCACATAAGTTAGAGCATCTCATACTCTACATGACTGCACATTTGATTTTTCTCATGGTCACCCATAGAGGGAGCTATTCACCAAAATATGAAGAAATACATAGGAAATATGCTTAAAAAAATGCTTTTTCTGTATAACTTCTTTATCCCAAGTGTATAAATGTGTTTAATGATGGATCAATCATTTTCATATTTCCCACTTACAAATGATGTGCAAGTCGAAGCTCGTTATTTGTTATGGTTGAAATCTCTCAGGGTCACCACATGGGGCGCTATTAATAACAACATAAAGACATACATTATGAGACCTGTGATGCATTGTTTTGGATAGGTATATGCGTAGTTATCACATTTCATATTTCCATAATATTGGATTTTTAAGTTTGCAGATTGATAATGTGATAAAGAAATGATATTAGAGTTATAATTTGGGTGAAGGAATCAAAATCACGCAGAATAGAACGGCAATCTTTGGAAAATACTGTTGTTTTCAATAACAATTTTTTATCTCTATTATTTCTATTGTTTTATGCCATTGTCACATGAAAACAAAGGAAATAACAGGAAAAACATTTCAGGGCCATAATTACTTCACATTTTGCTTCTTCAGCAAATGTCAGCCAAGAAACGCCCATTTCATACACAATATATTGTTAATTGGAATTTGAACAGAAAAATACGCAAAATCTGACTGATATGGTTGTCATTTATGGTTGCCATGGCAACCAGCAACATCAGATATAGCTAAATTATATATCAAAATGTTTGGAATAAGATTTTAGGGAAAGGCACACAATTTGGTTGAAATTGGATTAAGGGCGAAGGAGTGGCGAATGAAATCTTGTAGGGGGCACAATGTGCCCCCCCCCCCCCCTGGGCTTTGTAGGGTTAATCGATCGACACCTTCCTTTCACGACGTGTTTGCAGGACTGTGATATTACTGAGTCTAAAGTTCAAAGTTCATTTTACTCAACAACCCATATTCTGGCTATCGGGGTCCAATTAAAAGTCATATTTCACATTATTACTTCAATAAATCAAACAGAGTTGCAAGTAACTTTAAGTTTATACAAAACAACTATGATAAGGTAAATAGGAGTGAAGTGCGATTGATGAAAATAAAAACAAAGAAGAATGTACAGAAATACACGGTTTGATAATAGTGAACAAAACAGGAAGGAAAATATGAAGAGAGATAAGAGAGAGAGAGAGAGAGAGAGAGGATTAATAAAAAGTAATAGGGAACAGTGAGGACACAAAGCTGATGACAAATTCCTTGGACATATTAACAATAAAAGAAATACGAGTGACATATCATTGATAAAAACAACAAAAAAGATTAAACAACGTTAAAAAAAGTACAGAAATATATTCAGACAATAGGTGAACAAAGAATGAAGGAAATAAAATTGATTATGGGCATGCGAGAGCAAGAAGAGAAAGGAAGAGAAAGAGGGGAGAGTGGGAAGACAAGTTCCGCAGATTACTCAGTATATAGAAAGCACGGCCTGTAAAAAGACATAAACAAGTAACTAAGAGAAGGTCGAAATATACTCATGTAGGCCTACATATGTCATTATCAATTGTAAAACTTGGTTAAACTAGAAAGAACTGCCCTCTTTTCACAATTAGATAATTGATCCACCTTCATTTTTGGTATTTCCTGTGATATCTTATTAAGTATTTCTTTTGCTATTCATTGAAGAGGCTGCAATGAAAAGGTAATGAAATTCATCGCCAATATCATTCTTATTGCAGTGGGTACAAAATCTTTAATTTCCAGGAATGTGATTATATTATCTTCCAGAAACAATTGGCAATTTGGGATTAACACAACGGAATTTTCATTAAAAAATTATCTGAGAATCATTTAAGTGTTGGGAGTATTTATCAAAATAAAGCTCCTGCTTGATAATTCGAGAGTTCTAAAATAGAGAATGAAAATTCTTCTACATCACTACGCCCACTTTTGCTTGAAACTGCAATTCAATCTGGAGTTAAATAAATTTGCGCTTCTGCAAGAGTGAAATTTGATACAGGAATGTGATAGAATACTGTGAGACAATTTTTTTTCTTTTCATGTCAAGGTGTTATTTTCCGATGTTTGTAATTAATTTAGGTAGTTTTCACGTAGAAAAACTTTTTATTTTGGAGTTTGCATTACTTTACTGTTTTATGTGTCAATTTCCGATATTCATGATCAATTTACATTGTTTTCACATTCGAAAACATTGTGACTTGGAGTTTGCGTTAAGTATTATTTCGGGATGTCATTTTCCGATATTTGTAATCGATATAGGAGGTTTTCACATAGAATAGCGTTGTGTTTTTGAGTTTGCGTTGAGTTTGCATTAATTAGTATTTCGGGGTGTCATTTCCCGATATTTGTAATCGATATAGGTTGTTTTCGCATAGAATAGCGTTATGTCTTGGAGTTTGCGTTGATGTTTGCATTAATTAGTATTTCGGGGTGTCATTTCCCGATATTTGTAATCGATATAGGTTGTTTTCGCATAGGATAGCGTTGTGTTTTTGAGTTTGCGTTGAGTTTGCATTAATTAGTATTTCGGGGTGTCATTTCCCGATATTTGTGATCGATATAGGTTGTTTTCGCATAGGATAGCGTTGTGTTTTGGAGTTTGCGTCGAGTTTGCATCAATTAGTATTTCGGCATTTATGATCGATCATTAATATCCGTATTTCTGGGCATCATTCTGCTTTACATTTTCTGAATTTTGAAAGCGAAATATATTCAAAACGATATCTATTTGGTCAAGAAATATGAATTTAATGATATTTTCATAAAATGTGTGTGTTTTTTTTTTCAAGCTAGTGTTGACTGTTGAGCAGTTGCGTTAGTCATTCTTCGATAGAATGGATTTACTTGATCGATACTAGTTTTTGTTTCGAGAGGACTAACGTGAGAGTGGCCTTGGAAGAGCCAGGTCCAGGGGTCCGTTTCATGAAAGTCTTAGGAGAGACTTTCTCTCTCCTAAGTCATACTTAGGAGAGACTTTGCTAAAAACCGTTTCATGAAAAAGCTATCGCATAAAGCTATCACATAAACTCGGACTTAGGAGAGACTTTTTCTAGAAACCATTTCATGAACAAAGCTAGCACATAAAGTCTCTCCTAACTTGGCAAAGCTATCACATAAATCTAGGAGTGGTCAGGAGCACTCCTAAGTTTATGTGATAGCTTTTTGAGAGAGCCATTGTATCAAACTTTTGTCTCATTTTGGAGTAATTGACCCTAAATTTGGCATGTGTGACCACTGTCAAAGGTAGATATGCAAGATATCTTTTTCGCTGATATCGCATAATACAACATTTGTAATACGTTGTCATGAATGGCAATGGCAAATTTTCACAAAAACATACAAATTGTTGTGTTTTAAAGCAATGCAGTTGAAATTCTGCATAGAATCAGATAAATGTAATATGTAACTACATATTGTGCAAAACACTTTTTTCATGAGTGGTGTGAAAAAATCTGTTGCCATGGCAACAAGTTTTTCTATACCAATCACACAAAGAAATATGTGAATTGACCTACCTTCCTTAAAATTCTCTTAACATTTGACAAAAAATTTTTTTCACTTAAAAGCATACAAAAATTGTGAATTCGCTAAATTTGTCAATCTTTGTGCATATGACATGAAATTTGGCACACATGTGACCGGCATAGTGCGTAGATGTGCAAACTTCATCTTTCGCCATTGTTGAACAATGCGTTGCCATGGTAACAGCAGACTTTGAATGAAAATCATACAAAAATATTGTGGATTCTGCTATCTCTCAGCTTTTGAGCATTTTGCTTGAAATTTGGTACATGTGACCACCATGATATGTATAGTTGCGCAAACTTCATCTTTCAAAGATATAGAACATTGTGTTGCTATGGTAACAGCATTTTCAATGAATATAATAAAAAAAAGGTGTAGATTCAGTTTACTCCTTCAATATTTGAGCATTTTACTTGAAATCTGGCACATGAGAATGCTAAAGTACATAGACTGATGTGCAAATTTCTTCTTTGTTCTTTTTCACACAATGTGTTGTCATGGTAACAGATTATTTTGAATGAAAATCATTCAAAAATGTTGTAGATTCAGCTAACTTCCTGAGCTTTTGAGCTTATATGACTTGAAATTTGAAACATATGAAAGTTATACTATGTACTTGTGTATATTCATCTTTCGTTAATACTGAACAGTGTGTTGCCATGGTAACATCATTTGTGAAAATCATAGGACTTTCCAGTTTATTCATTTAATTTACTCAGTTTTTGAGCACTTGACTTGCAATACATATATGACACATGTGACAAACAGATTTTTTGAATTAACAAAACACTTTATTCAATGTTGAACAATGCATTGCCATGGTACAGCTTTTTTCTTTTTTTAATAAAACCATATAAAGTTAGCACTGGTTGAACGAACTCCCTCAGTTGGAGGTGGGAGTAAAAATCACAATGATACTTCTAATTTCAGCAGGTATTCTTTGTTTTGTACTTGGATTTGATTCCTCTCACCTCCCTGATTTCACTCATCAATTGCCACAATGGGAAAGCATTTCATTGAAAGAGGCAGTGTAGGCCGACAATGATTCAATTACACTGTATTTAATTCATTCACTGCTATCAATTTCATACTCATTAATATCAATTCCTCACAATTTAACTACATGTCATGTGACAGATTATGTGACTGCACAAACTATTTCATATATTTCATTCTAGTTGCGTGATTCATTAGAAAATCTGATCTTGAAAACATTATTTCATTATTCAATGTCATCATAATCACAGCACAATTATCACAACCACATTGGTGATACTGGTAAGAGTCCTTGTGAAATTATTATCACTCACAGTATTTTTTGGTATTACATTCTACTTGATTTCTACATTAGAAGTTTTGCTTGATTTTATCTTTCTAATCAAATAATAATTGCCCGCATAGACATAATTTCTAACTGGGTTACATAAATATTGCCGTCACATGCCTGGAAATAATAACAACTAGAAATGTCGCTATGGAGACTGGTATGCCTCCGCCATGATGCATGATTCTCCTAATAGGTGTAGATAGTGCATGTGGACAATGTGTGATTACATTTTCATAAAAATGGCTAAATATTAAAATGACAAGTTTGTCACAAATGTGTTGAATGCTCACCTTCCTTGACCTAGGTTTAATTGGATGAATAGGAGAGCATGTATTTGGGATTTAAGGACTTTAACTTGACTTTGCCCAATTCATACGTTTATGCATTGAGTAATTTCCAAGGTATGGAGAAAAAGTTCAATTTCTGTATTGAATAGAAAATTGTTACCATTTTCATCTGGCCTTTGACCCTAAAATTCATAAGATAATCTCTGTCAGGCAGAACATGCATAAATATGTAGAAAGTTTAAAAATAACTTGAGCCACTTCCGAGACATGGAGGAAAAACTTAATTCAGCACTTTCACTTGATCTTTGACCTTTTGACCTTTGAGGCAAAAAAAAAAAAGATCTTTCCAGAGAATCTCTATTAGGTTATACATGCATACACCAAGTGTAAAAAAATAATCCTGCTGGCATTGCATTAACATGAGGGAAATAGTAAAATTTTGAAGTGTTGCCCTTGACCTTTTGACTCCTGACCTTTGACCCCATGAACCCAAAATTGTCTAGATAATCACTGTCAGTCAGTACATGTATGTTCCATGAAGATACCTCGAACAATTTCCACAAAAGTGAAGTTTTACTATTTTTAATTGACCTTTTGACCTTTGACCTCATGACCACAGACTTTACCAGAGAATCTTAATTGGGTAATACATGAATACACTAAGTTTCAAGAAAATATCTTCAGGCATTGCAGAGATATGGTGGAAATAGTTAAATTTTATGTATGTGACCTTGACCTTTTGACCTTTGACCTTGAGCATGTGCACCCAAAAGTTGATAGGCACAACTTCGCCCCCTAATACACATACATGCCAAGTTTCATTAGGATACCTCAAAATGATTTTTAGTTACGCTTGCCACAAAATTCATTACGGACGGACAGAAGGAAGGACGGACGGAAGAACGGACGGACGGACAGAAGGACAGATGGACGGACAACCCGAAAACATAATGCCTCCGGCACCACTTTGTGGCGGAGGCATAAAAACAATGCACTGCAATGTTCACTGATGTATTTATGTTTGGATCACTTATACATCGACAGATTTTTCATAATCATTTGTATTATTTTCATGGTTTATTAATCAAATTATGAAAGTAGCTGAACTTCACACAATGCTATCATTGCAAATATTTTGTAAGCATAAAATGATATGTGTTGCAATCCACCTTCTTTGCACTCTAAGGTTCCCTATATCAGAATATCAATAATGATATTAATACTACTAATAATGACCTTGTCTACTACACAATAGCTTTTAATCATCAAAGATCAGAAATCAGACTCTTATGTGCTGACTGATACAGAATTTGCATTTATCCATTTTAAAATGCTTTCTTACACTTTACAAGGCCCATAAATCTTTCTTTTTTTTCAGAGTGCTTCAATTCACCCATTTGCTTTTCACTGAATCGTTTGCACGTTTAATTGTTCTGTTCTGTTTTGTATTGTAATGTTTTTGCTTTTTCTTTTGAAGGGGGATTTTTCTCATTTCTGGTTTGGTTAATACATGTACCTGGCAAAGCACTTATGCCATCACCTATGGACTCGTCTATGACAAAACTCAGTGAAATTCAGCAGTCAGACTGCAATAGTCTGATTGCAGCTTCATATCTAACACTGCAATTGTGACTCTGTATCACAATATCAACAGAAAGTCACCAAACATGGATTTCTGGTTAAAGGGCTGGTAAAGTTTTGGTTGAGACCTGGTTTCAGATTGTTAACATTTCTTCTCTTTTTTTGGGGGGGGGGGGGGGGAGGAGGGGTGATATAATAAGAAACCTCTTATGAAATATGAAAGACCATTAATTCAAAGAAGAATTCAATGTTTATTTGATGAAAATTGGTTTTGAAATGTTTGAGATATCCAAAATAAAGGAATCCTAATAAAAGGTGGAACCAACCTTTTACTAGAATCGCTTTGTTTTACTCTGCTTTTGGATATCTCAACCATTTAAAAACTAATTTTCGTCAAATAAACATTGAATTCTTCTTTGAATTAATGCTCTGTAGCACTTCAATAGTGGTTTCTTAGTATCTTGCAAAAAAAAAGGGCCAATCCTGTTTCTGAAAGAGCACACTCTCAGTTTTAAAATGATGTACAACTGAATTCAGATGGACTCTCCTATGTATTTGAATATTAGAAAGAAAGCACACACTCTGCAAAAGCATAGCTAGCAAATAGGTCTGAAGTATGCGGTCTATCTTACCTAGCTATGTTCTGTGCAATAAATGGGACAAAAACCAGGATATAAAACTCTAGAGCAACAATAATGAAGGGATTATCAGATAAAGTTGAAATTGAACATGCCAATTATGTGAACACAAAATAGAAAAGCAGACAGAAAACAATCAAGATGTTGTTAGGTTCTGTAACATTACTCATGTCATTTGCAGCAAGTGCATAAAATTTGAAAATCTATCATGTGTGTAGGTCTAGCGACAATAGACCTATTCTTATTTTCCAAATGATGTCCTGAAAGACATAATATTCGCACTCCATTTTAGGAATTTTTGTTGTGCAAGAAGCTTTTGTCATAAAGATCTATTACAAAATCACCATGACATTTGCATTCATGACTTTCACTACAGTGCTGCAGGTACATGTCAGATCCTCACATCTAATGCAGCCACCCCCCCCCCCAAAAAAAAAATGTATACATTGTATACCATTAATTTTCGAAGGGTTGAATCCACAGCGGTCAAAACCAGCATATGTTATATTCAACCTGTCTGTATCACCTTTGGCAAGCTCCATTACCATGCCTTGAGAATCTATATGAAAGAAAAAAGAAAGAAAGGACAAAAGAAATAGAATATGGAAAAATAAACAATACTGGTTACATACTGAAATTTTGTGACATGCAAATCACATCCCCTCTCCCTGACATTATACAGAGTGGTAACATGTGGGTGTACAGTTGAATGAATACACACACGACTACCACACATATCATTACACAGAGCTGCTTGTCAGCAATTTCATATACAGTATATTAGCAACAGTTTAACAGCATCAAGGAAAAAAAAACAAAGAAAATCGTCTGGGTTGTCATACACAAGAATTAGTGTATCGGATTCTTCCTGACGAACAAAAAAGGTGTGACACAGACTCAAAATGAAAATGTGATTGTGACTTTAAAAAACACTCATCTAACATAATGTCATTCATTCATTCATGTCAGTAGAGACTTATTTGACTTTTTTTTTTTAGAAAGGATTGTAACTTATGTCAGGCAAGCTGGGAGTTCCAAAATAAACAGAAAGATGATTCAATGGGTTATTCAACAAGTCAGCTGCATTGCTATGTCAGTGCATTAATCAACTCTTGTGAGCCGTACTGAATTCCCAATTGTGGCTGATATAGACATAAACATTAAATCAACTCCCAACTGGGGTGTATGAATGCACTAATTTCTTCATTTCTCATGTGGAACAGTTCACATATAGAGGTGACATTGTTTGTCCACCAAGTCTACAATAATTCCTAAAATAAGAAAGACCGAATTACCTGTAACTGATATGTCATCAACAGAGGTTGCCTTTTTTCAACTGTTATTCAAGTTGTTTATTTTGTAAAATCTTTATACTTTCAAGTTTAATTTGAGAAATGCATACCTGTGTTCTGTTGTAGATAAGATGCTGCTATACAGTTCGTAGTCTAATTGCAGTCTGACTCTGACCTGGGTGAAGTTCAGCTGCAGTTGTCAGTCCCAAGGGCTTGGTGAGGTTCAGCTCTCTTCAGGCCTTTGGGTGTGCAAATATAAGAACAGTTAAATACCATACAAACAGAAACATCGGATGCACAAATGGGATAGTTGGAAAATATTTGAGATGAGTGTACATCTTTATCAAAACAAGCAATAACAACAAAATGTTCATTAATGAATATCAATTTTGTAAAATATATTATGTGAACGACAAGTTGTAATTGCCAGTTTTCAAAGTTTGAATCACTATGTAATGAGCCCCTGTTAGCAAATTGTAAGAGTATGAGGTAATTTCAGTAATGAATGAGAGGGGAAATTAAAAACAAGCATTCACTTTATTCAGTTGGCAGCAGAAATATTAAACCCCCTTGCATTATGGACACTATGGCAAAATAAATAACATTACAAATACTAAATCATATACAAATGGTGAACAGATAGTTTATGACAAATGCCTACCTGATCAATAATCTTTGATTTGCATATAGTTAGAAACTTTGATCATTCATGCATGAAGAGATAAGGTCAAATGAGTACATTATGGTCATTTCAGACCTTTCTGTGATCACTGAAGCAGGACGTGTTATGGTCTGATGATAACGATTAATTTCTTTTGTTTTTATGGAATTTTAAATAGTATCTTGCCATTCTATACATAACTCTTAGCATTTCATTGGGTTATATTCATTTTGACAGGACTTAAACTTTGAATTATTAATATCATGGCTAAACCTCTGTACAAACTCTATGGTGGCAACCTTCACTAGAAATTACTTCATTTAAATATTTTTGTACAATGAAAAATGCCAATTGAAATATTAAGAATCCTACATCAAATTCCATCATATTGTGTCACCTATCAAAACATTGAGTGAAACCATATTCAACGAAGCATTTCAGTGATCACTGAAAGGACTGAAAATGACCATAAATGTGCCCACTGGACCATATCTCTTTATACATGAATGATCAAAGTTTGTAACTATATGCAAATCAAAGGCTACTGATCTGTTTTTTACTTGTAGCAAACTATCTGATCACCACTTGTATGATTTAGAAATAATCTCAGTTATAATTTAATTCATTAGGCCAGAGTGTCCAACATGCAAGAGAGGTTGACTAATTTTGCTGCCAACTGTAGATGATCAAGATAACATGATTTCTCAACTTGCTTCAATAGCTAAAAATAATCATTTAACACACCAAATGAAGATGGTGGAATATCCATGACACTGTCACTTGACTTTTCCCTTTGCATCTTGCCCCCAGTCCTTAACTCTGAAGTGGATGAAGTTCACATGGTTGTCTGGTCCTTGGCTGTTTGGAGTTTATTCAATATACAAGAACAGTTAACATCTTACAAACAAAACAATAGTGCAGGACATGGTACATTAGAAAGTATGTTAGAGATGGGTGCTTTGCCTTTGCTATAACAAGCTATAGCAATCAAATTGAAAAGCCCTACCATTGATTTTGAAAGACTGAATTCACTAGTATCTACTGATCCATAAGCTGTAAATAGGACTTTTCACAGTTTAAAATGATTAGCTATGTCAAAAATTCTTGTTTCAAACATTGTAAGAGCATGAGGCTGTTTTGATACTAGAAAAGGGAGAGGGTAAATAAACAATCATAGTAGGGCCTACAATATTAAGATAACGTGACTGCTAAAGTTTGTTTCAGGAGCTTGATACATGTAGACAGCAGGTACCCCCCCCCCCTCCATGAATTATCTCTTTTCAACTGGATCAGTATGTAATATTATACAGATAGTGAAATTTAAAAAAAAATGCAAAAAACAGTTGTTTATAGAAGGGTCACTATTCACTGGATAAGAATGTTTGTTTTCAATTACCAAGATGGACATTACAGCAAACATTGTTTTCAATATTTCCTGTCTAACACTATTCAACTAAAAATCCAGAGACAATTTGATGTCCAAATGTAAATAATGTTGCAATTGTAGTATTTGAAAATATACAGATATGTTGTCTGCTAAAATAGTATTATAAGCTAAAATACTTGCATTCTGTTGAAGGTGACCATGCTGATAGATAAGTCTCGACGAAGTTCAGTAGCAGTCTAGCTGTGGAGAAGATGGAAGTTAAGCAGTTTGGTTCTGTGTTCAGTGAAGTTCAGCAACTGACTCTGGGCTTTATGAGATGCAGAAGTCCGATTGTAGCAGTCTCACTGATGTTCCATATCTAACATTATAATTAAAAATGTGAATACAAAATAGAAAATGTGTTTTCAAACTGTTGTTTGATTATACAAGATTTTACACACAATATCTAGAATCTGCATGAAATTTGAAATCAGTTCACATGTTTTTGCAGTTTAAATAATTATATAAAGGACCTTATATATTATTATTTTTTGGGGGGATGATTAAAAGAGATACTACTAGTATTTGAGTTGTCTCAATTCAACATGTGTAAGCCTATAGTTTGGGGTATTATGACTTCTTGAGGTTCTAGATCTTGTCGATAGGCATCCACGTTGCAAGGTCTACATCTACCTAAGATCTGGAAGGACCAGCTGTACTGTGGCTTCACATTCGGGTTGATCACAGTCACAGCCTGAGATGCAGCCACAGTCTGACTCTGATCATCAACTGTTGTCATGTCATCATCATCAATTAAATTGCTAAAAGAAGTTGTGTAAGCGATACTAGCATCGGAGTATGGACCTATAGAATCTACTAACTGCCTAGATAGATAGCACTATTTAGAAGACCTATTAACTTCCTTACTGATGAGTGATAGGCCTACTTATGTTAATGATAATATGTTTAAGAATACCAAGGCTAAGGGTTCAGTCTGGTTTTACTTTTGGTATACACTGGTTAAGTAGTATCTAGGTCAGTAGGCGCTACTCAGGATCACTATACCACTGGATTCTAGATCTATAGACACCTGGTAGTATAGCAGTAGAATTCTAGAGGTTCCATGCCAATGAATTTAGGTAAACATCATTCTCTATCTTATTCTTATACATGCATTGCGATTACAGTGCTGTATGCACTTAGAATTGTGGAAGATAGCTTTCAAGTCTGAACCAAGATCTGAACCATGGTTTCCAATTCATATTCTGTGTAGACCTGGATCTACGTACTACTACTAGGCCCTATTACTACTACTAGATCTAGTTAGTCTAACCACTGTCGGACTCTCCAGATAGTACTACCTGCCCTAACCCCAGGGCACTCCCTGGTATACAAAGTGCTTTGCGTTCGGGCTGGTCGCTGTTATTATAACCCTTAACCCCTAGTATTTTACAAGTTTTTGTTGTAGACCTATAGTAATGTTAGATAGTAACATTAGGACTTGTAAACGTAACAATGACACAGGTAACGTACAGCTGGTTCTCTGTAGTGTAAATGCTAACGCTATAAGTTCACGTTAGGGCCTAAACAACATTAGGCTTAGGTTAGGCCCATAATTCTGTTGGACAAAATAACCTAGATTTCCTAGACTGAAAAAAACAACAACAGATTTTTCCTGTCGATTTGACACAAAACGGAAAATTTGTATCACTTCTGAATACTATCCACACAGCTAGTGACAGTGTAATTATTCAATGTTAGACACGTCTTCAAAAATATAGGCCTAGGCCCTAATAATATTAATAATAAAATGCAGATCAATTCTTATGAAATTTCCGGTTTCTTCTTCGATCCCTTCACTATTCAGGCCTTAAGTTACCTGCAATTCACCCATACATGAACAAATCGGGCAATTGCTCTCATGAAATATCTGCACGCTAAATATATCATAAAAATCAACCCACAAACATTTCACTATTAGGCCTAGGCCTACTTGTAGAAGTTGTAGTAGACGCTACCATGCTAAGCTAACTCAGCTGGCCATTTGGTCATTCAAACAAACGGCGATGTGCCTACGTGGGACTATTGTGATAACGCTACTACCGGTAAGATTAGATCTACATCTAGCTAGCCCTTGGAGAATTGTAGAAGATTCGAACAAAAATATATCCAAATAATATAACATTATGAATCCACATGCATTACTTTTCAATTGTAGACAGCTTTAAATATACTCACTAATAGAAATATGTACTGGTAGCGGTGTAGAATGCAACTTAGCCTTTAGGATCCTGCCTCCGTCGTAGATCTGTTGCCTCTGCGCTGTATACACTGTGTGTATACGGGCTATGTCTATGTAGCGAGTGCTCAACGCATGTTACACAATAGGGAGAAAAAGTTAATGATATGCTAATGATATGTTAATTAGTATCACCCTCGAACATGACGATTGAAAAAATTAAAGTCTCTCATAGCTTAGGAGAGACTTCGTGAAATGGTTTTCACTTCTCTGTGAAAGTCTCTCCTAGCTTAGGAGCGGCTTGGCCATTTTAAGATTTATGTGATAGCTTTTATGTGATAGCTTCATGAAACGGACCCCAGGTACTGTAATTCACCCTAATTTTCACCGCTAATGGTTTGTATTAGTTTGCATTAATTAGTATTTTGCATTAGTTTGCATTGATTAGTAGTTTGCATTGAGTTTGCATTGAGTTTGCATTGAGTTTGTATTAGTTTGCGTTAGTTTGCATTAGTTTGTATTAGTTTGCATTAGTTTGCATTAGTTTGCGTCAATTAGTAGGACACACAGGGTGCTCGCTCGGAGACGTCTGAGCTGAGGTTGCCTTGTTTTAGACGTAATACGTTATACGTGCACTAGATTACGAGGGAAAACACGTTGCAGAAACACGTCGTTGCAATATGCGAGAGAATGCAACAAAACGCTGGATACATTGTGCAATCCCATGATCCAAGGTTGCCCTGTGGCCTGTGCGACGAGCAGAAAACTCGAACTTGATGTAGGTGATGTGTTGCCAGCTATTGAACACAGTGAACTAACGTTAGTTGGTGGTAAATGATTTTGCTAAGTGACTCTTCGACCTGTCAGTGTTTGCTGGACCGGAATCCTACTGAAAATCACATCATCAAGTGTCACGCAGCTCAGCTCAGTGCCGAACACCCAAGTGTAGACAACCCTACCATTTGCCTACCTGGGCCTGGGATCGGGTAACTATACACAGTCCGCGCCCAGTCGCTGTTTGTTCTATAGCGAAGCACAGCGTCTGGTCGGGCTAGGGATCGGGATGTAAATTTACGTATTTATTGGTCAACTTCATATAGGTCTAGACAGTAGTAGACCTATGAGTATTCTTATTTGATTGTAACTCGTCCCTCGACGAAAACATGCATGTAGGGCAGGGTACAGCCTTAAGTTATGGGCTGATTTTAAATGGTTGAAGTGATTATTGATTATTGTCCAATTCAAACTACCAAAAGTAACAACTGCAGTGAAATTGTATTTTGGAGAACCCATAATAGTACCGGTACGTGGTAGGCATGGTAGGAGACCATTGTGTATTGATCTAGAATTCCAGAAGTATATTATGATAACATGTAACAGTTACATGAGATGGTGAAATTTACAAACGCAGCTACCAGCTCTGCTCTGGTAGGATCTTTGGTCTTTGTAATACCTACAATGTACGTGAATTCAACGTCTTGTGCAGTGTGTAAAGGCAGCACATTTATCAAAGAAAAGTCATCCTTAGTACATGTATTTTATGTGGTTTGTTCTCTGTTCACTTCAAGATGCTAGTCTTTCTGAAGAGGATGTGACTACAGTAATGCTCTACGTGTAGACTTGAAAGAGACGGCACAATGTCATCCCGCAAAAAGCACATTGTAGAAATGCAGAAAACTCTGGAGACCAGAGTGGCAGAGCTACAGGCGAGGGAAATGGAGGTTGTGCAACATATCAAGAATATATCCAAGGAGGTGAGTGCATCAGTGTGAACTAACAGAGTTTAAAGGAGAGCATCATTGTTAAGTTGTGCCTGGTTGATACCGTTTGCTGACTGTTGTTTGCCCCAGGTGACTGTAGCAATAGTCAGCAAACAATAATCAATCTGGCACATTACATTATGCCTCACAAGAAGAAGTTCAATAAAGAGTGGAGATAGGGGAAAAAAGTCAAGAAGAAGATAAAGAAGAATTGGAGGCAAAAATCCATGTTAAATATTGATTCAATGTTGGCTAGAATTTTTGAAAGTGGACTACTGATAACTTCAATTTATAAATGTTTTAAAAGGCAACCTGACAAATCCACTTCTGTCTGATAAAAGTTCTTTTGAGTTCTCTTGGGTATGTAACCGCATTAGTCAGAGCAAGTGAGTTTCATCTTTAAAGTGACACTAAATGAATATTGTCCATATCAAAGGATAGTAGTTGATTTCTTAGTTTTATCACATAAGCACAGTAGTTACAAGAGTGAAACAGAAAGGATAAACTCTTATTGTTGCTTCCGGGATGGATGACAGAATGAAACAAATCTAGACTCAAATGACTGTTCAGTGTTCGATGGGAGAAAGATGATACAGGTCGATAGAAAATCAAAGCAAGATGACATTTATGACTCGTATTATATCTGAGAAGGTTGAATGAAAGTTCCAAGACATCAGTTCATGTTGTTCTATTATAGGTGGTGAATTTTCATAGCCTAAATAAACAGTTGTAGTTGTAAAAGGACATTGGTGGGAAACATGATAGAAAATGTGTATAAATGTCCTTCTGCCAACAGCATTGCCCATTTCATTGATGCCAGTGACATTTATCATCCGCAGGTCATGGTAGATGTGAGGAGCTTACTGCAAGAACCAGACAAGAAGAAATTCCTGAAGAATTATCCTGCCATCAGTTCCAGGCTTGACAAGAGCCTCACCAGACTCATGCTTCTTAGAGCTAATCTTCCTAGCTTAGATTCAGGTCAGTGGCCCATCAGCACGTTCATTGAGGTGCTCTGCGCATCCTTTCACTCTATTCATTTTCTCTGTAATTGCTGATGTTGAAGGTGATAAAACAACTTAATGATCTTTACAACACATCCAACAGATCTTCTTGGATGTATGTTTTTATTATTCGAGATTAGAGAAGCATCACTATTAATTTCTTGGCCATTTGAAATTCAAAATGAAAACAGTTGCATTATACCTATCAGTCATCAGTTTTACTCTCATACCTTAAACTGTCAGATCATGAAATAATCTACTTTTAACACATCTTGTATCATCTGGCTATTATCTGCATGTTACCTCTCCCTCCCACTGAAAAACAAACAAACAAACAAACAAACAAACATTTTTTTTTAAAGATAATTTCCTCCCAAGACAATGAAATGGAGGCTGCTTGCTACAGAGCAGTGTCTGTGTATTCACCTGTCTGTCAGTATGTTGTTTGGTTTGTGTGTGTGTGTGTGTGTGTGTGTGTGTGTGTGTGTGTGTGTGTTTGTCTGTGTCTATATCTAAGTGAAAGTGAGTACAGTATGGGTTTGAGCTTGGTGCCACACTTTACCCTGTGAAGTTCTGTTTATACATGGTATTTACACAAGGTTTGAAATTCAAACAGTACTTTTGTCTTTAATTGAAACACAGAGGAGAGCTCATCTGACACAGAAACTGATGGACAGACAGTTGGATCACGTACGTGTGGTGCACCAACAATTGGAGACAGGACGGATGAGTCTGCAGCGGAGAACAGTGGGTGGTCAGTCCATGACGGCAGTGTGACCAGCGCTGGAAGGGTGGCAGGCTCAGTTTGTGGCACCCAATGCACCAGCCCAGAACCAAAAACTTCAACGGTTGGTACTACATCAATGTCCTTGTGTCCTTTGCTCAGGTCAGACAATAGTTGCATTTATCCTTGTAAAACCAGATAGTTAGGGTACTAAACACAGGCAGAATCTTGGATTCTTTCAACTGAAAATTCTGTTTTGCTCCTTATTGGAGCTCATACTCCCCCCCCCCCCCCCCTCCCGAAGTTTTTCTTTGCATATGCCCAACATTTCCAAATTGACTTTCCTGATCTGATTTTCTTTGCTGCATCTGCCTGTCTACTACTAGTATTCCTCTTTCTTAGTCTTTTTTTCTACTTTGGTCCCTTCTTGCCCTCTTACATAATTTGTGTTTTCTCTCAGAAGAAAATGTGTACTTCAATACTTCAATACAGAATATAGCATGTATATTGATTTAGTGCTTCAAAACAATGTACACCTTTGGTAGGAATGAAATTTAGCTTTGCGCGCAGAGAGAATGTAGCACCCCACATTGAACAATCTTGTAACACAGTAAAGTCAATTACCTCACAAAGAAGTTAGGCAAGACTAACAGTACCAGTATGTGGCAGATCACCCCAGTTTAATAATAAGTTTCCATGGAAACAGTTTTCACCTGAAATTTTATTCTAGATGCCAGCATGTCATTTAAAATCAAGATTGAGAAGCATCTATCAGTCCAATGTCATTTTTTTTTTCTCGCTGTCTTCTCACCCATGTCAAGGTCACCACCAAGGTGAGAGAATCATCCACACCTTCATCACTTCCTCCTCAGCCTAAGCAATCTGGTTCCACCAAACTTCAGTCTTCATCCCAAGGCAGTGTGGAGAGCTTGGGTCCAGTCCCAGGACTTGGCTCTCAGCATGCAGTGCCAACCCCTGAAAGTGCAAACGCCACATCCTCCGGTAAAAAGTCGACTACACAGCACGACGTGCCTTCTAAGGTATACATTGCAGAGCGTAAATTAAACACAGTGCTCTTTGTTTACAACTCCTATATGAAGAGTAATCGATAAATTGAATTATGTATGTTTCCTATCATAATCTCGTAAACCTGCTTCTCTAGCATGCTTCAGTCACTTTTTTCATTCAGATTTTGTTATTCTGTCAACACCTTTGGATATCTACGCTGTATATCATGCACCTCTGCACCTTTTTTTTTTTTCATTACTTATTCCAACTTTATTCGAACTTATCAAACTTACCCTCATACACTGACTCATACCCCCAATTTCCCGAGTACCAATCCCTCACCAAGTGTACTAGTAAGTGATAGTAATGTTATGCCCATTATCACAAGAAAAGTTGAATTTTAAATAATCAAGCATCTTAGAACATGGAGTCTTGGCATAGTTTGAGGTATTTCTTTACTTGTGTTTATGTATGACAATACTTTAAAGACATAATTTACCATTTGCAGATGAAACAAAAACCCAGCATTAGTGCTTTAAAATAGTTCTAAAATGTGAGTTAGGGGTAGAAACAACCACTGTTTAATTTGAATCTGTATACTTGATGTTAAGTATTGTTAAATACACAAAATGTGAACAATAGTTACAATAAAAAATGTTTCTAGACTAAACCGTCTACAGTTAGGGTTTATTGAGAAAAACACTTATGTGTCCTTATATTTAAGGCTTTATTGCGAAAATTTTATATGGTAGGATGTTTTGTGATACAACAGACCTACACATATGCATCAAATGTGATATCTTGAACATTTTTTAAATCACTGCTCCCAAAGGTAAATGTGACCCTGCACCTCAAAACAAGCAAAAAGTCGCCAGACATGAATTTTTAGTTAAGACCATATTCTGAAAGAGTAGACTTTAAGCTTTAAAATAATGTATAACTCAAATCAAATGGACTCTCCTAACCTATCTAAATATTGGAAAGAAAGCACAAACTCAGGAAAAGTGTGAACTGAGAAAAGAGGCTCTGAAGTACAGTGTCTATTCAAGCGCTTAATCTTTACCAAACCGTGCTGGCTGTGCGATGAATGGGACAAAAAACAGGAAGTAAACCACCAGAGTAACAACAATGAAGGGATTATCAGATTAAACTGAAATTAAGCACGCCTCATTAACACATTCTGTCCATAATTAATGCCAACTTTCAAAGCAGTAGCACTATCCCTTCAAAAGTTATTAGAGTTGAAAGTGAAGAGAGTGGACAAGGTTTTTCAGAAATGAAAAAGGGATTCTAAAGACACACCTAATCACACTATTCTACCAAAAATGTTCGAGATAAACTGCTAAAAAACACACTTTCCTGCCCGTTTTATGATACCAAATTTTAGCATAATGTAAAAGAAGACCCGCTCTTTCAGAAAATATGAAAAAGTCAAGTTCGGCTAGGTTGACCCATTTCACTTATTTTCAGTCCTCACGCAAAATCAGTGTGTGCGACTTTATGTTCGTTTTGAGGTGCACGGTCATAAATAGAACCCTTCAATATAAAGATTTTGTATAGATGACAAGAAATGTTGTGCTCTTCATCACCACAGGGTGCAGGTCATCCCCCTTTATCCAAGACGCCTCGTGAGATTTTGCCCCTAGTCCTCCAGGAAGGTTTGAAGTTTGAGGTTGTGGTTAGTGAGGTGGTGTCACCGTACATCTTCTGGATACAGCGTGTGCATTCCTCCATTGACAAACTCATGTGGGAGATTGGGTACGTGTATTTGTCACAGCTTAAAGGACAAGTTCACCTTCATTAACATAAGGATTGAGAGAATGTAGCAATATTAGTAAAACACATCATTGAAAGTTTTAGGAAAATCTGACAATCCATTCAAAAGTTATGAATTTTTGAAGTTTTTGTGCAGTCACCGCTGGATGAGAAGACTACTGCAGTGTATGATGTCACATGCGTACAACAATATAAGGAAAATATAAAGAGAATTTCACAAAATTTCATCTTTGGAAAAAAGTACACATTCCCTCGACTCGTTACTGACATATGTTATGGGTAATATTATCCCCTTTGCCTTTAGAAAGAGGCAAGTCAAGTGCTCTTTTATTATGTGAAAAAAGTGAAAATATGTTGAATTTTCTTTACATTTTCTTTATACTGTTGTACTCATATGACATCACGAGCCTTAGTAGTCTCCTCATCCAGCGGTTCCAACACAAAAATTTTAAAAATTCATAACTTTTGCATCGATTGTCCAATTTTCCTCAAACTTTCACTGATGTGTTCTACTAATATTGCTGCATTCTCTCAATCCTTATGTTTATGAAGGTGAACTTGTCCTTTAACAGTGCAATTCTACACGATGTTCATGTTGACCTTTACCAGTGGAAGACGAGTCCCGAGTATACTCTGGTAGGTGTCTATGGGAAATGCGTGTTAGAGCAAAATCAAATCATCCTTTACGGGTTTGGAAGTGCATAGATCAGACAAGCAGTTGGAAAAGCTTCATCAAAATCAGATGCAGATGAAGAAAGTTGAAATTTCATATATGTTTTCACTGAGTAGTGGTGATATGGGTCTTGACCACATCTGCCGTTAGACCATTTCGGTAGAATATTAAAATATTAATGCATGTTTTGTTCACAAAACTTGCCCTTACAACTGCAAAGCTTGTTGGAGACTTTGACTACCTAGCAACAATTGAGTGAATTCATGCCTAGGGAACTTAATGGGAGGGAACAGATGAAAAGCTCCATTTCTAGGTGTTAGGAAAAGCATGAATTGTAATACATGACAGAAATGATCTATTAGCTGGAATGGTGATGTTATCAACTCACCACTCTCCCATTGATTTGTGCACCCAAAATATTTCAAACCATGTTTTCATAGGTAATTTGGCAACCATAAACCATTCCCCTTTTAAGGCATGAAACTCTCTCCAATTGGCACTGGTATTCAGTGCACTGTGTATACAAGACTTTTGAATTCATTTTACTTTCATGAATCAAGCCTCCTCACATAATTCACAAAAGTTTTGTGCCCATGAAAATTTCTGGTTTTACAGTGTCTGCTTGTACAGGTATCATAGTAATTATGCCTCTGCGATAATTAGATGTGAAAAAAAAAAAATCAGTTACTCTCTTTCATTTTGATAATCAAAAAAGTAAGGAAAGACAAATGTGTGGGTTGAGGGAACACTTGTTGGGGCAATGATATCTGTCTCTTATATGTGTAATTGCATGAATGATGACTAGTATTGCTAATCAGATAATGCATGTGGAACTTTGAAAATTCATTAGTAATAATGTACATGTACAAATCATATATCTATGACACATAAATGTACATGATATTTAATCTTTGACTGTTGTGATCCTTAAGATTTACTCTGTTTATTTCGTTAATGTAACTGTGGAAGGGATTTTCACTTTAACTGCATATGAAACCTACTGAAAACAGGAAAGGCACTTTCATTGTTGGCAGGGTACACCTATTATTTCACGAGCTTTGATGGCAGGAGTAAAGTCACGATTATGACCTTTTTTTTTTTTCAATGATGTCATAATGTATTTCTACTCCCTACAGAAAGAGAAGTAAATTTTGATGCTCTTGTGTTGATTTCAGTCATTACTACAGCAATGCCTCCAAACTTCCAGCCCTGATCCCCAAAGTAGGCATGTACTGCTGCGCCTGCTTTACAGAAGATGACAATTGGTATCGAGCTCGCGTCATAGGTATGTGGCATCATACAAATCTCACTCTCTTCTGTCTCTTTCTCTGTCTGTCTTTCTATCTATCAATCTAGCTACCTACTTATCTGTATACCAATCTACTTGTATCTATCTATCTATCTATCTATCTATCTATCTATCTATCTATCTATCTATCTATCTATCTATCTATCTATATAATCTATCTATCTATCTATCTATATAATCTATCTATCTATCTATCTATCTATATAATCTATCTATCTATCTATCTATTTGTCTGTCTATCAGTCTATCTATTTATCTACCTATACACATGTATATGTGTTTGTGCACATTTGATTGCCAGGATCTGTCATTGTTTTTGGTGTACACTTATCTCTGCTTGTGTATGCCTCAATGGTCATATTTTCCTGTTTTTGGAGATGCCGTCAGGATGTAGAGGTAGAATGTGATGATTTGCCTTGTCATATAGACAAAATGATACAGGGTAGAAACAAAACTCAATATATTTTTGGTAGTCTGTACACTCACTGAGTTGACTTAATCCAGTGTAAACAGCATTAACATGAATTAATTTTGCCTTGATGAAAGCTCAGTCTTTGTCCAGTTTTTGCATTGATACAAAAATATACATAAAAAATGAATGCAATCTTTTTATCATTCCCTGGGTAGCCATTCACTTACACCCACCATCAGATGGTAAGACAGAGGAGACGTGCATGGTAGATATCATCTACGTGGACTATGGCAACCGGGAGCGCATCCCTAACTCGCGTCTCCGCCCACTTCACCCTCGCTTCATGCAGATCCCAGCCAAGGCTGCTTGCTGTAGACTTAGCAAGGTTGTTGACCTCTTTTTTTCTTGTTAATGATGAAAGAGCATTTTACACACTGTATTGCAGTAAACTGTACTAAAATTTAGGTAAACCACCCTCAAGGTAGTGTAAATTACGTGCATTTTTAATTGACTAATTTGACAAGTGGACAATATGTATAGTAAGATAATTCACTGACATCAAGTGGTCATAGCTTTTGTAGTATTCACTCTTTCTCAAAATGTTCCCAAGACTGATTGATGGAAAAAAAATGACTGCAGAAATGTTACCTTGAAAACCTTCATGTATACCTCAGTCCACCCCAGCAATATTCAACATTGATGTTATGGATTCTTGTATCCAGCATAAACTTTTCAGTTTGGTTTGATTCATTTTACCCCTTCTATGGTTTGTTTGAAGGTAAAGCCAAAAGATACAAATGGTCCCCACTGGTCGACAGAGGAGACCAAGTTCTTCAGACAACTGGTCCAGAGATGCAGTCTTCTTATGGCAACAGTGGTCCATCCAGCTGAAGGGAGCCAAAGTCTAGCGTCCATTGACCTTGCCTACATCCAGCAAATCAACGAGAGTGAATTCAGAGAAGTGAGAAGTTCCATTCAGTAATTTTTTATTTTTTTTTTAACCAAAATGGGTCAAGAATGGAAGTCATGCAACTTTGGTTCACTGTGAAGTTAATGCATCGGTAATTTGCAATATGTAGACATGCTTCCTTTTGTCAGGAAAAGTAAGTGCTCAAGCATGGTTGCACTCACAGGGCATTTCCTGTTGACATTACTATGTCATTGAATCAGGAACGTTGCAGGTTAAACAAAAAACAAAAACAAAAACAAAAACTTTTCTGTGTGTGTTGAAAACTTTTTATGGTTGTGTACTTTTCCCAAAAATCTTAGTTCTCATCTATTTCATTCTAGTTCATTCCAAAGAGTTTCTGATTCGATCATAGTGTCGCAGAATTTAAAATTGATGCTGCTGTATCTACCATTTAGTGTCTCTCTTTCAACTGACAATACTGTGAAACCAGACATTTTCTCCTCCATGAAACTTTGACAAATTTTGCAAGGAGCCAAGATTTGCGAAAATAAAATGCTCATGAAAAGTTTTTGTCCACACAATGCATTGAATGCCAGTCACCACTTTGCAAAAGTTTCATGCTGGAAAAAAATGGCTGTTGATTCCAATTTGTGAAAGTTTCATGCCATAAATATTTCTGGCTGTACAGTAATAGAATACTTCACCATACCCCATAAGTGCTGGTGGTTATGACTAACTGATATACACTATGTTATTTGTTGTACCTTGCATAAGGTGGACTTGGCCAAGTTTATGATAGCCCACCACCAGGCAATCTCTGAAAGCCAGCCTGTCGACAACACCCATGCCACACCTGTCACAGACCACGCCCAGAAACCTGAAGCCATTGAGAAGGAAGCTTGCCAATCACAAAATGCTCCTCAAACTGCACCTCCAGGTTCATGCCACATTCGCCATTTTGTTGTTTTTACATGGTCTAAAGAACATTCATGATTGAATGAAGTCCTTACCAACTCGAAACTATAAATCGTGTATAATCACTTCAGATTTGCATTGATAATCCATTCATGTGTTCTATTTTTTTTTTTTTTTTTTTTGCCAAGTGATGAGTTGCATGGCTTGCTTTTTTCACAAGTTGGCAGAATGGAAACCCAAAGCCCAGAGCAATGGGTCTGTCCGTTTGCAGTCACACAGTGGTTTATGCTGATCCTGTGATATACTGAATGTCTACAGTGGGTTGACTATTATCTTATGCCTGCTGAATCTGGAAGATACTGCATCATTTTTTTTTAATAATCTATTTATTTTGTTTACAAGGATTTGATTTCAAAGTTTTGCAGGTCACTGCAGGTTTTTGCAAATTTACAATATTACTGCCAACTTGCATCCTTCTGAGTGGAGTGGAAAATGCTTTGATGCACACGGTACACTGAGCACAGGCATCCTAGTGTTGTGCTAGCATGTTTAGGCCCGATTCACTGGATGGCAAGTTTACAGCAGTATTCAACAGTATCATGCTTAGGCATCTCTTGATAGATACATTCAAGTCACATGTGCACTATGTAACCATCACAGCTGCAGCATTCCCAGCAGCAAGCATATTGATGTAAGGTTCTTAGAAAACTTGAGAAAGCTGTTCTTTGTGATTTCTAGCACAAAAGTGTTGTGTTGACCATAAAATATTATCACGGCTTCTCTTTT
Organism: Diadema setosum; assembly: GCA_033980235.1. Classification (NCBI taxonomy): domain Eukaryota; kingdom Metazoa; phylum Echinodermata; class Echinoidea; order Diadematoida; family Diadematidae; genus Diadema; species Diadema setosum. The sequence continues at coordinate 46,803,261 of CM067060.1, forward strand.
CACTTGGTTGCGTATAATGAAAAGAGCTTAAAGAGAAATGCGAGACTTTGCTATTACAAATTTGCTTTGCAGGCAAACGAGAACATCTTATAGCCATTTTACTTCTTACTCAAGCTGCAGTTCAGTAAATTGAATTTTCTGGTTTCAATCTTTCAGCAGAGTCCGAGACTTCGACACCTGTTCCAACAACTTCCGAGCCACAAAATGCCAGTGAGACGGAGGGGAAGGGCCCTGATGACAAGGTCGACAAGTCAGGAGTGTCTTCCTCTGCAGGGAAAAAGAAAAAGAAGAAGAAGAAGACCAAGAAGTCCAGGAGAAGCCAAGAGCTGGAAGCTTCGTCCGAAGGTACCGATGTTCCCCCGAGCACATCACCAGGAACACTCGCCAACCAGATCTACGAGAGTGAACCATCAGGGCAGGAGTGTGAGCCACACCCCAGGACAACAGAGACCAGCTGCTCTGAAGCAGGTGTGAAGAATAAGAAGCTGAACTTGCCAGCACTTTCCAAAGAAACTGTGACGCAGGTTGCAGCTGACAGTAGGCAGATGCCCGAGAAAGATGATGCTGCCTCCACTGGTGGGAACCACCAAGCAAGCTGTGGCTCAGAGAGCCCTAGGAGCTGCAGTCCAACCTCAACCAGTGGTGTGTCGTCAGCCATGAGCTCTACCTATTTTCCTCAAAAGCAGCCATCGGATGCCAAACATGCCATAACCTCAGGTAGGAGTGCGCATCTGGGCGAGTTTTCTCCGAGTGAGGCTAAGAGGAAGTTTGAACAGAGGAAACTTCCTGCCAGAGAGAGCTGCAAACAAACTACAGAGGACAGCTGCTCAGCTGACCCTACAGAGCAGTTCTTCACCTGTGCAGAGGATGGAAGTGAAGCAGAGAGTGTTGGTCCTGTCGTCACCAAGCCACATTCTCCCAAACCATCGCAACCAAGCCCCACTCGTCCCGCACAAAAGACACCAGTCATTCGAGAAATTGGGAAGAAATACCCGGAGCAGAGACCCCTCTGTGCTGGAGATCAAATTCAGTTTGCCATGTCACATGTGGTTTCACCAGGAAAATTCTACATCCATGCGATTGGCAGCGAGCTGAAGCTCATGGACACTTTGACGGAAGACCTCAACAACTTCTACAGTGGCATCAAGAGCAATGGCCGGCAAGAGCGTCCACTCAGATGGCCTGTAGTTGGTGACATCTGCTGCGCCAAATTTTCTGTGGATAACTGTTGGTACCGTGGGACTATCACTGACATTCAGGACAAGAAGGGAATTTGTGTGTGGTATGTGGACTTTGGGGAGGAGGAATGGCTGTCAGAGGAGTTGGTCCTCCCACTGGACAAAAGCTTCACCAATCTTCCCCCGCTGGTTTTCACCTGCAGGATGGCAAGAATTCAGCCCACCAAGGAGCAAGGCGATAATGACAAAGCAGGTAAAACATGTGCTTGTAAGGTAATAGTCATAGATGGTTCTTACTGTTGTGGAATATTTTGATCATTGCAACTGATTGACAGAACTGCTCTACATCAACGTAAATAAGCACCAATTATTCAGTGTAATGCTAAATAATCTATGCCTATTTACGTCATTGTAGGGCAGTTTGTCAGTCAGTGGCACTGAAAACAAGTCAACACAGAATTCATTAATTTGAATATTCTTATTGTTGTTGCTTGAACCTGCATGGACAATACCTACATTGCCTTCTTCTTGCCCTGCAAACTTTAAGATATTTATTCACACTCACTATCCTTATCATTTCAAGGTGTAGACAACCCTGGTTGGTCCATGGAATCAACGAAGGGTCTGGTTGAGATGTGTGGTTTCCAGAAGCTACTAACGGGGCAGGTTGTAGAAAGTCCAGCATCAGAGTGAGTTAGAGTACCAGATATTATATACGGTGTAGTGCATAATATTGCAGTGTTATCAATACTCTTCAATGACCCCAACCCTGTCATGCACACTTTGTCTACCACTGATATATAGTTATCTTATTAGTGAGCGGCTGGCTCGAAACCCGTAAAAAGTAGACCTAAATGAATTTTCACTTTTTTGCATATTTAAAACAGTAAGCTTTAAGCTGTAAAATGATGTACTTGTTAGTAAAGAGTCTACACACATCAAGGGTCTCTATTATCAGAGTTTCATGTTGCCCCAACTTTCAAGGGCCTAGAGATTCCATGCTTTAGTCCTGTGTAATTAAGGTTGTACTCTTTTATTTGTTTTATCTTGTTGGTATTGAATCATACTTTTTCTTAGCGTAAATGTGTATTTTTTATTTGTATTCTTTGATGAAGTTACTTGTTGAGTGCATTTTAGTAAATGTTGAAACAAGGAAATGCTATCCATGGACCATGTGTGATTTAAGATGAGCTTGAATACCAGTAAAGAAATGTCACATCAGTAGTAATGTACATTGCTTGTCACTATCAATTCAGTTATTCTGCACAATTCATTTAATCCAACAGTGATGCAGAATGCGCCAGTTGTCATTGCTTCGTCCTTTCTCTCTGTTGAGGTGAAGATTGTGGGAACGCTGTCGGGTATTCAGTACCCACAGTGTGTGACAGTGGTGTGACTGAGGTGGAGGGGAGGGGTTCTAGTCTAGTGGTTCTGTGCTTTCAACAAGAAGGTTGAAGGTTCAAGCCCTGCCATTACTTATAAGTCCCGAAATGGGACAATTTATCAGCAATGCTCATGTCTACCCATGTGTATGAATGGGTACCTGGTGTGATTATGAAGCTGAACATTAATGTAGTTGTATTCAACATGTGTGCACTATAGAGTGGCAACCTGGCTAGAATGCTTTTATTTTGTGGGGGTCGGGGGATGGGGGAGGGGGTGATTAGTGCACTGTGGCTGCAGGTTTGAATCCTGTCAGCAGGAAAATAATGTGTAAGTCACTTTGAGCAATGCAACTTGGCAGAGGTGAAAGTCAACAACTAACATTGGAATCGCAGTAATGTTTGTTATGTCAAGAGATGGACCTTATATTTTTTGTCAGTCTTCCATGGAAATCATACTGGGTCAGCTTCAGTTGAAATAACCCCTGTGATGTGCATTGATAAAATCTGTCTCGTTTTCTTTACCAGTGGTGTGACTGAGTTGGTTGTAACAGACAGCAGTGGTGGAATGGATGTATGCATCAACCAGAAAATGGTAGACTTGGGATTGGCAACATCATCATTTTACCACAAGACAGTCGTTGAAGATCATGGTATGTAGCTTTGTAAGAAACTGATAAGTCATTTCTAGGGGGAGGATGGTGGGACAAAGTCTTTGGAGAATGAGGATTGTTAAAAGAGAGGGTCGAGATAAACCACTCAATTTTTTTTTTTTTTTTTTATTTTTTTTTTTTTTACTAAAGTTGCCTTTTTTTTCACATAAAATGATTTGCATTGCATCTGACCATGTTTTATTTTGTGGCTGATTTTTATCGTATTTTCACAATTTTATTATGTTTTCTCCTTCACTACAAATCCTTTGATAGCTGTTGACTCGTGAATGATGTTTAGCTAGATTTTGATTATGCAGATATATACAAATGAAAAATTAAGAAGATCAAAGGAGAAAAATGATTAAGATTGTCTTGTCACTACGCGACGCAAGCAGTTTTCCCTTCACAAAGAGTAGACAGTTACCAGTATGATTTTTATTTCATGCAATTACATTTTAGTCTTTCTCGTGTCCATTGTGTCTTTGTCTCCTAATTTGGAACAATTCTCTATTGGTCTGAGCAGAGGAGAATTCTGGAAAGCCCCTACATCAGCAGGCTGGGCTTGAGGTAGAGGAAGGGTCTTCACACAGTGGACACAAGGGAGGTTCAGTGGATGGCAAGCCACCCCTGGTTGCTAAGGAGGAGATTCTTGATGAGTGGAATCCCATGATGCAACACTTCAGGTCAGAGGTCAACAGCTATGGGGTAGATATGGATGATCTCGGTGTTGCTACAACTGGCGTGAGTGAGTGAATACATATTTCCTCTGCTTCTTGCCATTATTCTACATGTACATGTACGTACACTGCACCGGTCTGCTTGTGACTACATTGTGATGAACATTATAAATGTAAACATAAGAATGAAACTTACCCACGTCATATGATATATTTTACCCAATCATAGTAGAGGATATTGTATGGGGAAAGTCCTGAAGTTATTTATTAACAGTAACAGGACTGGTGAAAATGCTTTCCAGTCTTGAAGGCCTTGCCTTGGAATCGGCTTCCATCAAACATCCATGCTACACTTCTACTGACTTATTTATTTAATTGATTTTCCTGTTGTTTCTCCTTGTAAAATGCTGTGGAACCAATTGGTATAGGAGTGCTACGTAAATGACCATATCACTATCCTTGGAAACAGCTCGTGTACTCCAATATTTAGGTTTGCTAAATTTGAAAACTCTTTTGCCTGTCAAAATGCAATTGAATTTCAGTTTGAGAAGGTGCATTCCATTCATTTATAACTATTTCATGATTTAGAAGTTAGAAGTGCTCAAAGATTCATTAAAAAAAAAAATTGAAATCAGTGTAGCAGTGTTGATAGTGGAGGGTGATTCATTTGTGTTGATTTTCAATTTTCACTACTTTGTGTGTGCCCAGAATCGAACTACAGTGAAAGAGTGTGCAAATATGCTGCAGTTGGTAAATTCTGCTACAAAGGCCAGAGTTGTCCTTTCGAGCATCCAAGACCAGGTGAGGTGTTGATACTGATACCGGTGACATGGCATTTGTTCCTGCGTCTATTGTTTCAGTGTTATATTCTCCAAGGACTCTAGCCAGGTTAGGGATTGGGTTGGGAAGGGATTTTAGGTTTAGTTTGATGTGAGGATTAGGATTAGGGTTAGGGTTGTGTTTGTGGGTTAGTAGAATTTATGTTTGGCTTTAACAGTGTGCAGATACAATGCATTTTCATGGGAGCAATTGTCACAGGAGCAAATGTCATGGAACCTTTGATTCCTCTTCTATGTCATATGTAGTCTTCTATTCAGCACTCTTGTGTGTAATTTTAGATGCATGCAGTTGTAATGCACTTTTACTTCACATGTTGCTAAGAGGAGGAAAAGCTACCATTTGCTGAAATTTGACACAGTCCACCAGCTCAGTGTGAATGTAACCTTTTACTTAAATTTATAAAGAATCTGGTGCAGATACAGTACGTACCTCCCTGGAAACAAGCTGAGCGTAGAATGACCAGTGAACCCAGACAGTTTTTATGCCTCCGCCACGAAGTGGTGCCGGAGGCATTATGTTTTCGGGTTGTCCGTCCGTCCGTCCTTCCGTCCGTCCGTCCTTCCGTCCGTCCGTCCGTCCGTAATGAATTTTGTGGACAAGGTAACTATCAAAACCTGTTGAGGTATCCTAATGAAACTTGGCATGTATGTGTATTAGGGGGTGAAGTTGTGCCTATCAACTTTTGAGTGCACATGCTCAAGGTCAAAGGTCAAAAGGTCAAGGTCAAATACATAAAATTTCACTATTTCCACCATATCTATTGAATGCCTGAAGATATTTTCTTGAAACTTAGTGTATACATGTATTACCCAATTAAGATTCTCTGGTGAAAGTTTGGGTCATGAGATCAAAGGTCAAAGGTCAAAAGGTCAGGGTCAAATACATAAAATTTCACTATTTCCACCATATCTATTGAATGCCTGAAGATATTTTCTTAAAACTTAGTGTATACATGTATTACCCAATTAAGATTCTCTGGTGAAAGTTTGGGTCATGAGGTCAAAGGTCAAAGGTCAAAAGGTCAAGTAAAAATATTAAAACTTCTTTTTTTTTTCTCCATACCTTGGAAAATTGTTCAAGGTATCTTCATGGAACATAGTATATACATATACTGACTGGAAGTGATTATCTAGAGAATGTAGGGTTCATGGGGTCAAAGGTCAGGGGTCAAAGGTCAAGTGCAACACTTCAAAATTTTACTATTTCCCTCCTATCATGCAATGCCAGCAGGGTTATTTTCTTTTACACTTGGTGTATGCATACATGTGTAACCTAATAGAAATTCTCTGGAAAGTTTTTTTTTCTTCTTTTTTTGCCTCAAAGGTCAAAAGGTCAAAGATCAAGTGAAAGTGCTGAACTAACTTTTTCCTCCATATCTCGGAAGTGGCTCAAGTTATCTTGAAACTTAGTACATATTATGCATGTTCTACCTGAACGTGATTATCTTATGAATTTTAGGGTCAAGGGCCAGATGAAAATGGTAACAATTTACTATTCAATTCAGAAATTGCACTTTTTCTCCACACCTGTACCTTGAAAATTACTCAATGCCTAAATGTATGAATGGGTCAAAGTCGAGTTAAAGTCCTTAAATCCCTAGATACATGCTCTCCTATTCATCCAATTAAACCTAGGTCAAGGAAGGTGAACATTCAACACATCTGTGACAAACTTGTCATTTCAATATTTTGCCAATTTTGTGAAAATGTAATCACACATTGTCCACATGTACTATCTAGACCTATTGGGAAAATCATGCATTATGGCGGAGGCATACCAGTCGCCAAAGCGACATTTCTAGTCTTTTCTTGCAGCTTTTGGTCAGACTTTGTATGAAGTTGACTATAGGATAATGTAACCGTCACTCTGGGTTACTTTTTAAAATACGTCTCTCTACCCGATGTATCATTGACATGAGACTAGACAGCTAAGAGTTAAATTATTGTGCTGTTAATTTAGCAGGATTTTTATGGCATTGTTCTAGGATGTTTCCTTTAACATGTCCACAACCATTGCTCCAAGTTGTATTGGCTACATAATGTATGTTATGTAATGATTTATTGAATCTCCTGGTGAGCTATGCCCAGTATTTTTCTCCCATTTGTTAATTTGCTCTGTTTGTGTTGTTCTGACTATTTGAATGTTATGCTGCTGTGTGTTTGTAGCTTGAGGTAATAACTACAACATATTGTCTTGTTCATTTTGTGACAGGTAGCTCTTTAATATTACAACCATCTTTACAAGTACTACACTTCCCTCATTGCCAATCTTTTAACTCAATCTTTTAATACATTGCTTTACCCATCAATTTGTGCCAAATTTCTAAGATTGCCATGCTCTATCCTTTGTGGCAAGCATCACGGGGAGTTCTGCCAGTTTGTATTGACTGGACTTGCCATTTTTGGTGACAGTACATTCAATGTTTTGTCTTTTGAACCTGTGACAAATAATGATCATGATGATTTGTTCCCTTCATAAAAAGTCATGCACTTGGAGAATTTATGTTGGTCAAGGGGATACATTTACATTGCCTGACAGCAGATTTTTCTAGTTCATCCTGTTAAAGGCAAATAACTAAGATTTCCTAAAATTTCCCATGTTTTGCTTTTGCAGAATCATTGGGAGTTTGGAGCAAGAGGTTATAACTAGTTGGAAGTGAGAAACCCAAGATATCTTTATATTCTATCAGTGTGTTAACCACCTGTATGTCCACTTTCATCCCATAGGTCAGCGATATGTGGATTACACCCATGCATTTTGGTGCAATGAAACTGTCGTGCTGCCCGAGCCAAAGAGCTGGGTGGCCGTAGAGGTGACCGCCATCCAGAGCCCGGTCCACTTTTGGGTCCAGCTCCCCTTTGGCTCCAAGCCCCTAGACCTGGTCCAGAGGGAGTGGTCATCCATGGACCAGTCCTCGGATGAGAGAAAAGAGGACGGAGAGACACTGACCGCACTGCTGGACTCTATCAAGTTAGCCTGCTGCATATAAGCTTTTCTTACTTTGAGCTGCCATAAAGTGCCTATCGCTTTTTCATGTTGATAATACATTGTAATGTTTTTTATTATAAATTGGTAAAGTCACATAACAATTTGTGTACTCTTTCTCTTTCTTTTCCCAGATAGTGAAGATGAAGGAATTGTCTCGTTATTAAGTTGGCATTTACTGTTATGCAGATTAAGTAAATATTTACCAAAGTTCTTTGCCACATATCAGCCTTGACCACTAAAGGCACTGCCACTGTTCTGTTACAGCTGTTATTAAAGACATTAGAGCTGCGTGGATGGTGTACCCTATTACCTACATGTTTGTATTAAAAAGTGATCTGAAACCAAGCCAAGAATAGATTTAGTCATTGTTCATACCCTTTTTTTACACCTTTTATCTGTTGAGGACGAGTCCCGAGTATACTTGGGCAGGTGTCTGTGGAAAATGTGTGTTGTAGCAAAATCAGTCTGTCCTCAACAGGTTAAAGCAGAAATGTACACATTTTCCAAAATTGACTATAAACAATTGAATATTTGATAGGCCCTCTTTTCTCTTTGACAAGATGCTACAAGACAGGTCAGTTTACTGTGTCTCCACAAGGTACTATAAAAGTTCTTCATTAAGCAATATTATTAAATGTGTTTAGAGGACTAAATGCTTACTACTTGACTTCCATCACAGTGAGATATACAGCAAACCCTACCGTCGCACTGAGGACCTTAGTCTGCTGGCCCTTGGGGAGACCGTTTGTGCCCAGTTCACCAAGGATTCTCTTTGGTATAGGGCAAGAGTCACCGATGTGGACGCAGAGAACAACAAAGTCAAGGTACCTCCCCCTCATGTCAAGATTTGACCAATGTACATTATTGTCTTTTTTTTTCGGGGGGGGGGGGGGGGAAGGGGCATTGCTGGGGGTGGTATAGACCGATTCTGTGATAGTCTAGTGGAATTTCTGAAAAAGGGCTCTCTAAAATGGTGTTAGAGGCATTCTTTAGTAAAAGTTGGGAACCGGTCTCTTTTACCTAATTTGAGTATGCTAAATCCGAAAACTCCGGTTCCCAAGCAAAATTCACCGATCTTGACCATCTAATTTGCATAAACAAAATGGCTGCCCAGCCACAGAAATTGTGAATTCCAGACACGCATTTTCTAGATTTTTTTTTTTTTTTTTGGTAAACGAGCTGGAAAAAATTGATTTGAAATTTAATAGAATGGAATTAGCAACTTGAGGGATAAACGTTTCTCAGGTGGTAAATAATATATTTCTTTCATAATTATGCAAATTAGTTCTGAAACATGCAGATAAATATATATTAACACTGGAAGATTTTTTATATTTTTTTTCTCTTGAGAGGGAAGTTAAGAACACTAGATATATACACTTGAAGGTTTGGAGGATTAGATGAAATCAGAATCCCTTCTCAGTGGTATCAAAATAAATGCAAATACATGTATTGTATTGGTATGCAAATTATATGCAGGCTTCATGAGTTTTATGCGCATGCAGTTCATTCAATAGTCTATATACCCTGGTAAAATTTTATTTTTCAAATCCATTAAAATGGTCCTTTTGGATTTTTTTAAAGAATTCAAGTTAGGAACCCGATTCTTAACCAAAAATGATTGCGCTAGGGCTAAAAAAAAAAAACCAACAAAAAACAAAGACAAAAAAAAAAAAAAAAACAGGTCTTTTTCAAGCGAATGAACTTTAAAATCTAATTTGCACAATACATACAAAATAGCTGCAATATTGCAATAAAATTGTTAATATCATGAAAAATATTTTTAGTACATCGATAATTGCCAAACGAGTTGATGAAAACTCTCTCTACACGGATCATGACTCAACTTTTTATGGGTGGGGACGGGGAATGTCATCGAACAATGCCATTTTATTCCTGATATGCAACATCCATTATTGTATTGTTCCAATATGCAAATCTGTAGCATTAGCACGGAAATTCTATTTCCCAGTTAACCAGAGCATGGTAATCATATATATATATATATATATATATATATGATAATATATAAATGATAAAAGAAGTTTAAGATCGCGATCTCCAAGATCTCAAAAGGCGCGGCCAAATTGGCAAATTATCGAAAAGTTTCAGATCGCAATCTTTAAGATCTTGAAGTTTTTCAAGAACGTATGACTGCAAACTTTCCGCGAAATTTCCCACTACAACTAGGGATATTTCATTTTATAATGCTGTCCTCTCCAAACTTCTCGATCTCTTGCCAGTGTGACCGGACAACAAAAGATCGTGAAGACTTCGCGATCTTAAACTTTGCGATCTTTTGCCACTCTGACCGCGCCTTGTCATGATAAACTTTAATAACGATGTTAGAATAGCAGTGAGGGAGAAGAAATGAACAAAAAAAAAAAAAAAGACGTTTGGCACACATCCACCTATATTTGATCCTTCTACATCTGTTATAAGAATGTAACTTAGTCAACTTCTAAGACAATTCGAACTCTGAAATTGCATCGGCCAGTGCAATCTGCGAAATAAGGGGTTTACACCTTCCTGTTCCTTTTTGTTTTTGTTTTCAGTATACTTGGATAACATGCCGCCAGTGATAACCACCAAGTATGATACATTTCAATTCATTCTTAACTGGACGACTCTACGCTCCCTTGTCTGTCTGACTTCTGATATCAGATCATAGAAATGACATTCTTATCAAACAGGCCTCTATACAAGCTTTAAGGGCCAGTAGATTGTAAGAACTAAGAAATAATGAATACTCATTAGAAACCATGTTACATACAGAAGATTCCACTTCATATCAGACGTAAATGGACGATGTACAGCAGTGTGTGCATGTTAGCAAGGAATGTCATGATTCAAACCTTGCATGAATGCAGATCAATTTAGCTCGATTGAGAAATAGACTTTTTGACTCAGATTATGTTTCTTTTCAGCCAAAATATAAAGGTGTTGATGACTAGAATTACAAAGTTTATCCTATGTTTCTGTTTCCGACACTGTCCGAGATACCAGGATTTTTCTTACATTTTTGTTTTTGTTTTGCTTGAGCCTGCAGAGTGGGTGAAGAGATAGATAAAAAAACCCATGAATTATGACGAGATTTATGAAAGTTGCCACTTTATTCTAAATTCAAACAATTGAAAATAATTATAAACCAATCTATCCAATGAAAACGACAAAGTACAGGGTGGAAAAAGCGACCTTGCACTAATCCATAGAGTAATGTATAGTGATGTGATTGCTCGATAACTTTGATGGCAAGACCTTGTTTTGGTGGTAAGTATGCATAGAAAATGGGTGAATATTTGCATAATTTATTATGCAAATGAGATAATAGATGTGTGTTGTTTACTAGTTGCAGTTAATTTTTGCATCTCTTAATCACACCAGGAATCATTAACAGGTCTTGATATTGTTATAACTGTTATGAAACATATTCATATATTGCGGCAGTGCGTTGTAGAATCTCGAAACCTGCCTGGTCTACGGCCTCTTGAATATCAATTTGCAAACATATTTCATTTTAGTGTCATTCAGTTGAGTGTCATTCAGTTCTCCTTTATTGATTGATTCCAGTACTTGATTTACTTCGGACTCTGACGACATCATTATGTGCAACGTGTTTGCCCGATATCTTAGCTGTATTTTAGTACGCCAAGGCACTGTTTGATAGCAAGACTTTGTTTTAGGGAATATATCCATAGAAAATTTGTATAATCTATATGCAAATTAGATTATTAGGGTATTTCTAATAACTGTGTTTTTTTTTCTTGTATCTCCTTTATCACAAAAGAATCATCAACTTACGTCTTGATATTATAACTATAATGATTCAGATTCATATATCGCGACAATGTGTTGTAGAATCTCGAAGCCTGTCGTAGTAAAGCCTCTTGCATACCATTTGCATACGTTATTACAAATATTGTTATTCATTTTTTATTCTGAATTGGTTGATTCCAGTACTTGATTTTCCTCGGACTCAGATGACACCATGTACACTTTGTTTGACCGATAGCATATCTATATTTTTCACTATGCCAAGGTACATTTTAAAAGCAAAACTTTGTTTTAGGGGAAAATATGTTGAGAAAATAGAAAAAAAAATATTTGCATAATTTATTATGCAAATGAGATGCATGTTTTGTTTTACTACATAAGGTTGGTCCTTGTATCTCTTTATCGCACTAGGAATCGTGAACCGGTCTTGATACAATGATAGCTATCTTCAGAATTATGATTCAGATCCATATATTGCAGCAATGCGTTGTAGAATCTAGAATCCTGCCAGTTATGTATCCTCTTGTATACCAATTTGCATAGATATTTGCATAAGTGTAATTCAGTTCTTTTGAATTGATTAAATTCTTTTGAATTGATTTATTTTGATTCGACTCCGGCGACACAAAGTACTTTTTGTTTACCCGGTAACTTGTTAAAATGATTAATAATAATTAATTTGCATATTTCACTTCTTAATTTGCATATATAAGTGAAAGTTATGAACAAATGATAACCTAGATATTGTCTTTGCACCTTAATTTCTGAAATTACTACTATTTCTGCATGTCTAGAGCGATGTTATGAAAATTAGATCATCGAAACACCTTAAAAAGCAATGAATTGGCGGCCATTTTGTTTATGCAAATTAGATGCTCTTTGACTCAAAATTCCGCTTGGGAACCGGAATTTTTGGATTCAGCGTACTTGAATTATACAAAATAGACCGGATCCCAACTTTTACTAAAAAATGCCTCTAACAGTCATATTTTCCCCAAATCCCACTAGACTATGACGCACTATGTGTATTTTTGGCATGGGCAGCGCCATTACTGCGGTGTCTCATCCGACCCCCCCTCCCACTCCCCCACCCCTCTCCCTACATTAGCACGCGCACGGAATGAAAAACTGATGCATGGTTGTTTTAGCCAATGGGCATCTTGTACTGAGTGCGCGAATGCTTGCTTAGTGCGCAAACCTTTGTTACAAGTGCGCGATTAACATGTTGCCCGGGGGTGAGGGAGAGGAGGGGGGGTTGGCTGGGATGCCGCAAAATGAGCTAATGGCTGCGCCCAGTGCCACAAATTGTCTGCTGCCCTCAACGAACCCGAATCGGTCTATACAAATGAGTATTTGCTCTGTATTTTGTTCATGAGATGCAGTGACAGTGCACTGTGCAGCACATTGTTTCATGTTTGACTGTTACTCTGTCATATTACCTGTTTATGTTCTCTATTATATTTACATCTGTATCACTTGACACACAGCATGTTAGAGGAGAGTATGCACTTGCTGTTTCCTTACATTCAACTTTCTTTCTCACATCAAAAGATACAGTGAAACCTTGTTATAATGCGGTCGGATATATCAAGATACCCGAGATATAAGATGAGATAATTTTACAGGTCCCATTCCCTATATTTTCTTTTGTTTTTATCCTGAATATACCGATATGTCTGATATAACTGGGAAATTTCAGTGGTGACAAGCATAATGAGTTTCCCTTGTATTTCATAAGCTTCATTTCATCTCAAGCACTCATTCAATTTTGATTGACAAGGAATGTTCAATGGCCGATATCAAACTTTCTGTATGCCTGCAGGTGTTCTTTGTGGACTATGGGAACAGCGAATGGTTGAGTCGGTCCAGCGTGCGTCCTGCCATGCCCCAGTTCCTACACCTACCATTTCAGGCCGTGGAGTGCTTCCTGGCAGGGGTGGAGCTTGTTGCCCTGGACGACCAGCAGAGAGAAGGCAGTGAGGCCAGGTGATCTCCTTGTAAAAGATTTGAAACTCTCCATCAGCTGGGTGCTATGTTTTTGACCCTTAGCACGAGGACTTTCTTGCTTAAAATATGTCATGGCAAAGAAGTTTGTAAAATGTGTCACTTGTACAGAGATGCCTAATGTGTAAATACTTTTTTTGCGGTATTTTGTACTGTTCTTTTGCCAGTACTGCAGGTTTCATGGAAAGTACTGTTTTTCCTCAAACTGTATTATTACACATTTCTATTGCATGAAAGGTGAAAATACTGTTTTCTACCGAAAATATGCCTTTTCAACCCTCAGAATACTGGGATGCTGTTTACAAGGTTGGCATCCTTGCTTGTAGTCAGAGTGAGTGGTATGCAAGCAGGTATTCTTTGTAATCAGGTTGTGATACAATGAAACCCCGTTATAACGAGTTCGGTTATAACGAGGAACCGCTTATAACGAGGTGATCGCGTCGGTCCCGTTTTCCTTTGCGTGTAAACCTATGGCAGAACGAATTCGGTTATAACGAGCTCGGTTATAACGAGATTCCGGTTATAACGAGGACAATTTCGGTAAATCATGATAAAGAAAAACATAAGCATTTTGATCGGATATAACGAGGTTCCATTTCTTGACCAAATTGCCGCTTTCAAACACGCGACAAATGAAACATTGAAAACCGAATTCACGCTATCAACGTCTTTTCCCGTTTTGCAGAGAACCGTTCCTTCCATGTTTTCTTCTTAATCACGCGATAAGACACAGGAATACCTTCCGATGTTCCTACTAAATTATTAAACATAATCATTTGATTTTCTTTTTCGCGAGAAACGAGTGCGTGATACGAGGTCAGACCACAGCGCAACGAGAAAAAAAAAATAGATAACGCATTCAAAAACTTTTCATGTAGCGACAATTGTGACCAAAAATGGACAACTGGAATGCGTGTGCAACTCTCATATCCTTTCCAATTTTAGTTCCGACTTCCAGTTCTTTTGCTGGTTTTGAGCAAATAATTATGAGTTTGGATGATTAATGCCGAAATAATAAAATCATCGCCCCGATCCCGCCGGGTGACAGTAGCGTTAAAATAATTGAGTAACGCATGTTAACCTACTTAATCGGTGTTCAGAAAAAGAAACAAACGCATTTATTGGTTTGAATAGATCTGGATTTGTTCATTATCATTTAACAAATGATGATTTAAATATGAGTGTGTGATCAAAGCAGAAATAATTAGTGAAATCATCGCGATCCCGCCGGGTGACAGTAGAGTACAAATAGTTGAATAACGCATGTTAAGCTACTTAATCGGTGTTAAGAAAAAGAAACAAACGCATGTATTAGTTTGAATAGATCTGGATTTGTTCATTATCATTTAACGAATGATAATTTTAAAATGAGTGTCTATGATTAAAGCCGAAATAATTAATGAAATCATCGCGATCTCGCCGGATGACAGTAGCGTAAAAATAGTTGAATAACGCATGTTAACCTACTTAATTGGTGCTCGGAAAAAGAAAAAAACGCATTCAACAGTTCAAGAACGGATGTACAAAACGCGAAGAGATTTTCGGAAGAAAATAAAGAACGCATTTTTAATCCCTTCGAGCGTAACGATCATACATTGTATAAAATTACAGCCAAATGATTCATGAAATTATCGAATTCCCGCTGGCCACCAACAGCGTAAAATACCTCGCAAGTTAGCGGTAAACAACGCACGTATGTTACTTTGAAATCATCGCGATCTCGCCAGGTGACAGTAGCGTAAAAAAAAGTTGAATGACGCATGTTAACCTAAATCAGAAAAAGAAACAAACGCATTTATTAGTTTGAATAGATCTGGGTTTGTTCATTATCACAATTTTAACACTGCATTTCACAATGGTGATTTTTTTTTCTTTCTTTCGGAATGGTCTACCAGGTAGAGAATTGCGTAAAAAGGATGACAACCTCTCACATTCAATCCTGTCGCATATTTTTCAAGAACGGTCGTACAAAACGCGAAGAGATTTTCGGAAGAAAATAAAGAACGCATTTTTTATCCATTTGGGCGCAACGATCATACATTGTACAAGATTACAGCCGAAATGATTCATGAAAACATCGCATTCCCGCTGGGCACCAACAGCGTAAAAATACCTAGCAAGTTACGGTAAACAAGGCCTGTATGTTACTCTACATATTTGCGCTGGTGTTTATTAGGAAAAGCTTAACAAACAAGAATTATAATAAAGAATTAACTTATCATTTCAGCCCCTGTTTCTTCGTCTAATTCACAAATAATTTCCCTTTATTCTCTCAATAATAACGCTCAATAATTGTGTAATAACAACGCAAAGGATATGTTCTTAAGTTTCATTGATGGGTATATGACGTCATGCTTATGTTTTTCTTTGTTTTTGATGCGTACGGTTATAACGAGGTACCGGTTATAACGAGGTAATATCGCCCGTCCCACGGACCTCGTTATAACGGGGTTTCACTGTATTGGTAAAAGATCTGTTGCTGTGCTGTGTGGGGCCTGAGCTGCATGTCATGTGTATCAGTTTGCATGCTTCCTCTCATCTTTGTCTTACAGAAAATTGTTTGAAGAGCTGACCACTGACAAGCCACTGGTTGCGTACATTGTAAGCAGGTAGGTTCAATTTCTCTTCTGATCTTTTGACACAGGAATGAAAAGTAAAACATAATTTTCTAATGCATGCAAAAGCTGTTTAACAAAAAACCTGTTTTAACAGATCTCAAATGGACTTGTTTGCATAAGAAATGTGTAGTAATGCTGTTTTAACTCAATTTCAGTTGTGGTGACAATGCAAATGGGAAATATTTGCCAAGAAAGTACACTGACGGTATTGCAATCTCAGAATACACACAATCATTGGTGTTACATTATTTTCTATCATCGATTACAAATCAGGCTTTAGCAGTATCTATTGATCTTCAATGAGAGAGTAATCACGTGCAGCTTGTTAGGAAATACTACTGCTAGGGGTCAATCAATCATGACCTAACATTCCCCCTAACCACTGCTGAACGGGGAGGATGCTTCAGGTGTAAAAGTCATGCATATACTGTATGATGACAGTTACTTTACTCTTTCGATCTCAAAATACTGTAAAACAATTCATTGTTCTGGCAAGTTGCATCAACAAGGCAAGTTTCTTGATATACCCTTTCACTATATTACAAGTATTACTCCAAATGGTGGAAGATTAATTTCGAGCTCTTTTTGCCTTTAGAGTACAGTATCCATGATATTTGTGATGTAAAGGCTTATGTGTTATCCAGGGACCACAGATATTATCTTCCATTATTGTCCCCGCCGAACGAGTTCGAGCAGGGGACTATGAAACGGGCTCCGTACGTGTGTGTGTCTGTCCGTCCGTGTGTCCGTGTGTCCGTGTGTGCGTCCGTGTGTGATCAAAATCTTCAATTTGCTACTTCTCTGTCATTTATGAGCCAATTTTGATTCTGTTTGCTTTATATGATAGCACTACATGGGAGCTTTGAAACTTCTACACAGAACTTCAGTCGTGACCTTTGACCTTGACCTTTGACCTATATTGTACATTTTGCTACAAAATGCTACTCCTTCGCCATTTCTAACCCGATTTCGATTCCGTTTGCTTTATGTGATGGCACTAGGTGAGGGCTTCAAAACTTCTACACAGAATTTTGACCTTTGACTTCTTTGACCTTTGACCTTGATTTTTGACCTATATTGTACATTTTGCTATAAAATGCTACTCCTTCGCCATTTCTAACCCGATTTCGATTTCGTTTGCTTTATGTGATGGCACTAGGTGAGGGCTTCAAAACTTCTACACAGAATTTTGACCTTTGCCTTCTTTGACCTTTGACCTTGATTTTTGACCTATATTGTACATTTTGCTACAAAATGCTACTCCTTCGCCATTTCTAACCCGATTTCGATTTCGTTTGCTTTATGTGGTGGCACTAGGTGAGGGCTTCAAAACTTCTACACAGAATTTTGACCTTTGCCTTCTTTGACCTTTGACCTTGATTTTTGACCTATATTGTACATTTTGCTACAAAATGCTACTCCTTCGCCATTTCTAACCCGATTTCGATTCCGTTTGCTTCATGTGATGGCACTAGGTGAGGGCTTCAAAACTTCTACACAGAATTTTGACCTTTGCCTTCTTTGACCTTTGACCTTGATTTTTGACCTGTATTGTACATTGGCTACAAAATGCTACTCCTTCGCCATTTCTAACCCGATTTCGATTCCGTTTGCTTCATGTGATGGCACTAGGTGAGGGCTTCAAAACTTTACACAGAATTTTGACCTTTGCCTTCTTTGACCTTTGACCTTGATTTTTGACTTGTATTGTACATTGGCTATAAAATGCTACTCCTTCGCTATTTCTAACCCGATTTCGATTCCATTTGCTTTATGTGATGGCACTAGGTGAGGGCTTCAAAACTTTTACACAGAATTTTGACCTTTGACCTTGATTTTTTACCTATATTGCACATTTTGCTACAAAATGCTACTTCCGGCGGGGACATATATTACGCACTGCGTAATTTCTACTTTTCCTTGTTACTTTGTAAGGTATTTTCATTTTGAAGAATTAGCATATTGTGTTACAAATTCATTTATGACAAGACTTGAATCATATTTGCAAATCTGGTCGATAAAAATTGTAAGTGAACTTCAAATTGTAAAAATGATTGGTATGATTATTTCTCGCTCACTCTCTAGCACAGATGAATTGAAAAACATCTTGAAATGTGTTTCCTTTCGATACAAACCAAAGCAACGAAGATGCCCTCTATGTCGAGCTGTACGACACCACGACCCCAAGGCAGGTCTGTATCGCCGAGAGCCTGGCCGATGCTGGATATGTCTGCCGTTCGTCCTGCTATGACCAGCAGCAGGAAGGCAGCAAAGCACCTGGGAAGGCCCCACCAGTAGCTCCTGTCAGCCCTCCAGGGAGGTAGAGAGACATGGAGACCCTTCATTGTCCTTCTCATAGACACCCACCCCTCTACACATTTGAAGCTTGTTCACATGGAGGGGAGAACCTCATGCCAGGAAGTATTTCATTGTGACCAAGGGGGTGTTTCATCAATTTAGCAGGGCTATTAAGTTGTCTGTCACGAATTTCAGTAAAATCCTTGGTTTTCATTGGCTAAGAAGCTCTGGTAACTGACTGTTACTATGGTGATTGTCGGAGAATGACAACTTGTCAGCGCTGAATAAATTGACGAAACACCCCCCCTGGAGTTTGGCATCAAATGTGTGGCAAATTACCTATCAGCCCTTTGTGTGATGAGCGGTATTACTACCAAAGTATGTACAGAGCACTTTATATGTGTCGTAACTGCCAAGTGAATTCACTAAACACTCTATATCAATCTGATATATCAAAGACTGCAATCAATGTGACTTGGAAATAAAAAGAAGTTACTTCAGATGACTTGTGAAAATATTGTCGTCTTACATAATAATGATCAAAGTGACACTCTGTATACTGGTACTGGGAGGCATGTTTAGTCGCAGGTTTGATTGAGAAGATCACGGAGAGTAGAGCTCTTGAAACATCTATGAATCTTCTGCATTCATCTCCTGGGATATCACGTTATTAGTAGGAGACATATTCGAGTCCTTGCCCAAATGGTTTTGAGCTTACTTGAGGTAAAAGTTCAAGTGAACTATTGTAATCATGCGCCATCTGTCGTCAGTTGTCCATTGTGCATCATGCATACACTTTTTTTCATTTTCAGCTTCTTCTTGAAAACCTCCAAGATGGATTTTTCATTAAACTCGGCATGTAGCATACAGGGGAGAACTGGATCTCCATTTGTTCAAATGGGCACAATGCACCCCCACCACCATCACTACCGCCACCTCAAAATTCAGGAATACTCGAAAATTTTCTTCTGTAGAATTAGAAGTGATAGAACAACTAGTGCTGTTACTAGGTGTATAGGTAACTGCAGTTTTCAGTTTGTTCATAGTAGATCCAGGGATGTATCATCCCCCTCCCCCCCCCCCCCCCCTTGGAACCATGTGGGGAGTGGGGAGGAGGACCATATTTGGAAAAAAAATGTTCACATTTTTATTTTCATGAATATGCATGATCAAAGTTTCTCCAAAATTGGCAGGTTTTAGAATATACCCCTCTTGATAGACTCTATGGGGCAGAGAATCACCAAATCAGAGAAACTTATGTTAAAAAATGCTCTAAGTGAATACATTAGTGAGTGGACTTTAAGTTTGTTTAAATGGCAGATTCAGGGGTGGCCCCCTTGAGGCCGGACCTAATTAGGAGCCAGTCTTCACATGTTGATTTACTTGAAAACACATGGTCAAACTTCCTACAAAGTTGGCAGGTGTTATTGCCAGTGTGATAGAATGATGGAAACCATGTCCCTTGGAGGTCCCTAAAGCTCTCCCCCCCCCCTCCCTCCCCAAGTTTGCTATCTTTTTCCGAGGTAGTGTAGTCTGCAAGAATGAAGATAAACCTGCGATACTCGGGTGAGCACTTGACCCACAGGGTAACTTGCTTGTTGACAGTTAAAAAGAGAATTCATCTCAAATGTTTCATTGTTGTTGGTCAAAGTACATTCCAGATATAGTTTGTTTGTTTGTTTGCCTATGTTTTTATTTGTTGTTGCTGTTATTTGTTGTTGCTGTAAGAATAGCATTGACTAGGCAGGACATACCCACCACTAACTGGACATCATTACTGATTTTTTTCCAATACGTCTTCCATGAGTAATTGGACAGTGCAAAGTACAATGTAATAATTTTTATGCTCAGGAGATTGAAGAAAACGTACAACCAAGAAAAAGGAATCATGGTGTGAGGTAGACCCTGAACCTATCTGAGTTTCATAGTGATGAGGCCATGAATGCTTAATATTTGTGCATTGTTTTCCAACATCTTTGTACTTTCAGCTCACCTGAGCTGAGGACTGAAGCGAGGAAGTCAGTCATTTCTAAACTTGTTAATACCGTATGTCCCAAAAAAAATTACAACGGTAACTTCTGCAACAATAACTTTAAAAGTAGTGAATCAGTCCAAACACAATTTCAGGGTATGAAACTATAACTCATAGCCCACATTTTGCAGAAAACCCCATTCAATTTGCTTCAGTGGTCATAGAGAAATGAGGATTTTTGTATAGCATGTCAGGAATCCCTTCCGTCCAAGTTCTGTCTATTGTGTTTACAAATTAATATCAGTTCCGAGAGCATCCAAGTGCTGAACTTGGAAGAATCAGACTCATGACATGCTTTACAACAATCCACATTTCTCTGTGATCGCTTAACCAAATTGAATGGGGTTTTCTGCAAAATAGAGCTAAGATGTTGTATCTTAAGACCCTGAAGTAGCATTTAGACGGTTTAATCATGTTGGGTGTTATCAATGCAAAAATCCGATTGTAATTTTTTTTTTTTGACACACTGTATTCGTTTCCTCCTCTCTAAAACTCATGGTGCAATTTAAACCAAATATTGCAGGAGTCACTTTGAATGGTAGGGGATGCAAAGTTGTTTAAATTGCTCAGAACACAGTTAATACTCATCATGATCTGTCTCTCCAGTATAAAAGTTGCATGGTGTTTTGTGGAGACACCCTAGTAGATACAGAAGAATACATTATAATTGTATGTGAGGTCCTGGAGATATGGCAATTTTGTATCATCAATCAGCTCCACAGGAAAGTCGCATCAAGGTTTAATTTGTCTTGGAGCTGAGGTGAATGTTGCCCCCCCCCCCCCCCCCACACACACACACCTTTTATATATGTATCTTAATGTGGACAGCTGAGAGAGAAAGATAGAGAGTACAAAATGCAAAGCCACACATGCTCAAGTGGCTTTTGATAAATGTAGAAAAATGCAACAAACAGAATAGGAGAAGTGCAGTAGAATTGGACATGTGAGAAAATAATGGAATTTCATAATTTCATGTTCTTCAGTGTAACAGTGATATTGGCCACTACCACATCTATAAGTCAGATAAGTGGTAACGTCATCACCTTGCTAGTTTTCTATGGACCTATGCACATAATCGTCAAAGTACTTATATTGAACGTGAGAAATGACAGTAACTCTGTGGCATCATATAATTGTAGTATTGTATTACACCCAGCAATTATTATTTGTACTGATTGGTAAGTTATGGACCAAAAGCATAAAACCAGTGCAAGAGTTGCGAGTGTATGACATTACCACCTTAACTAATTTGCTAATGTGCTTGAAACCATTATCACTGTTCTATTAAAACATGTGAAACAGTTAAAATTCCTCAACCGTTTTGGTTTGACGTACAGTTGTGATGAAACCTATGATTCTGTTTGCATGATTTAGATTAAGCAAGTATGAATATATTTTGCCTCACACAGTTGGATGTACTTCCAGCATGGGGAAAAAAAGATAACCCCCCCCCCCATCCAAAAAAAACCCAACAAACAACCAAACAGTATAGACATGCATACCAGTACCCCATGTACTGAGATTCAATTGTTAGCAGGCAAAAAGAAATGGACAGTACTTACATGTACATGTTTGCATTTGGTGCTTTGCTCTATTATGTGCAAAATTGAAATAGAAAGCGAGTAAAACGATCAGCCTTAAACAGTGCCTTGTTGAGGAGCATGATGTTTTGCCCTGTAGGATTCATAAGCTGAATTACATATACTGTAAATGCAGACATTTTCGTGGTGCATTAATTTTTGTGTCTTTTGCGCTACTTTTGGCTGGCGCGAATTCTAAAACAGGTGAAAATATCTTCACAATTTCATCTGCACATTCTGAATGGGTTGATAATTGCACAGTGAAAATTCAAGAACCTGCAAATACGTTTTTGAGCCACTCAGCGCAAAAAAAAATTAATCGCGCAAAAATATCAACGTTTGCAGTACCGTACAGTGTGTACATGGCACACCCATAACCGGAGGATCAGAAAAGACTGGTGGCAACATTTTAAAGTTATAGTAAGCTTTGTCTTTCCTATTAACTAAAACAATGGACTAATGGTGATTTCTGGAAGGTTGTGCAGAACCATCATTTGTCACCAAGATAGGATAAATGTGGCAAGTATGATGGAGACTTCATGTACAGTATTATGGTATTAGTGTTATGTACAAACGTGCATATTTAAGTTGATGCCAAATATCAAACCGACTGCTGAAATAACTGTAGTGGCATTTGTTTTCAGTATTATTTCTTTGCAATTTTTTTTTTTTTTTTTTTTTATGCACACATTTTTAAAACTCATTCCAACAGTTATACTTAGGACAGGTATGTTTGTCTTTTTTTTTTTTTAAAGATGCAATCTTAAGATTGTACACTGTACATCACAGGTGATTGTTTGAATGATTGTCCTTTTTTTACACCAAGAAAGTCACAAAATGTTAGTAAAATCACAATGTGTTGAAAAGAGTTTATTCTAGCAGATTATTCAGTAAAGATTGTAAGACAACGTTTCATGTTTTCTCCTCCTATTTCGAATGCTTTCTATTAGAGCAAGATTGTCAGAAAATGAATGTAAGAAAAAGTTTTAAGCACGCTGCAAACTATGATGATAATGTAGGTAAAATGGTAGCCCCTATGAAGTGAGTGAGCTGTGTAAGTAGGGGTAGAAGTCATTTGAGAAAGGTGTAAAAAATGTTTTGATTCTGTTAGTGAATTATGTTTCAGCACTCACTATCAAACTTTGTCCCTTGCTATGGCATGTTCATTCTGCAATACCGATAGGACCAGTTGCTTGCTCCTCCCTTTTCTCCGTAAGTTTTATCGTCATGCGTCGGGATATATCAAACACGACGCCCTGTCATATTCAAAATTTATTCACCACCTGCAATCTTGAGGAGTGGCAAAAATTCTCGTCAGCTTCCTCTGTAGTATTCCAAAACTTATAATGTGAACATTCATGTGGATTTATGATATTGTCACAGAACTTCTGACCATTTTAAAGTCATGGACAGCGGTAAGTAGATGCTCTCACTTCTGTTATATATATATTTTTTTTTTCTTGGATGTATTTCATTTAATTCATTTTGCTTTACTAGTACTTTATTGTTGTAAACCCCACCACTGGTTTCCCCTCCGAAAAAAAAAAAGCAAATACAAAAAACAGAAGAAGTATGCAAATATTGTAGAAACAAAGTTTTGATAAATTTGATTTCATATTCTTTGGTCTGTAATACATCCATCTCATGATTGAGTCCATGAGATGTTATGCGCAGCTACTGCCATTGTTTAAGCTGTGAATGTAACGACAGTTATATGACTGTGCCTTGCCACATTTTCATGATTTCAGGAAGAGGTCTGAATGTCAAGGGAGAAGAAAGTGTTTGTATCTTTCTCTTGTACATGTATATCGTATCATGTCATTATTACTTTTGTTATTGTTCTTACATGAGCCAAAAAGCAAAAAATGGTGCTTTAAATAAATATTTTTTTCTTACAAGTTGAGAAAGTTCAGTGTCAGTCTTGCGTATTCATTGTTTGGGGGTAAATTTTGCGATGCGATACTACTGCACATATATGTTTTGCTCACTGGAACTAACTTGTAGCACAAACCCCAGTGCAATACATTATGACTGTTTCTAGTGTTGTATGGTACAAACACACATATGGTTGCACCCTCACTTACACAAATCTGAACTTCCTGGTTTTCTCTGCTTGGAAAAGAAGAGGATTAGACAAAGAGTGAATAGGTCTTATCTAGCTTTCGAGTGAGCATCAGTATTTGTCCCATTATGATTTAACAAAGGTTGGAATTCAGTGAAGCAGAGTGACTTCTTATCAGGATTACATCCGTTATCTTGCATGCAAAGTGCAGGCTTCTGATAACAAGTTTTGCAAGGCTGTGCACTAAATTAAAAAAAAAAGATAAGAAGAAACTGAAACATTAGTTTGAAAGTAAGAATGTAATAGATGACATTAGTAATACACAGTAATTTAAAACAATGCTTATCAGTTGATATCTGAAATCACATGCTACAAAATTTTGATAATGTTTCTCTGCCACAGAAATAAAAAATTGTGGCATCTGCAAAATAACATGTTCTGTGCATATTTCATTTGTCAAATTTGTTCTCTCTACAAATTCATTCAAATAATAGGACATTTCAGTGCAGTTTGTTGTAGGATAGAGGAATTGATGCTGAATCTGAATGTGTCATGATCTGTGTTACTGCCTAATCTTTGATACTGAAAGAAATGAGGATAAGAAGCATACAGTGGGAACTGGGTAAGTTAAAGGGGATGGTAAAGACTCTAGTTTTGGTTGAGATGAGAATTCAGATTTTCAACATTTTTGTGAGATAGTGTGAAACCTCTTATGAAATATGAAAGAGCATACAATTCAAGGAGGAATTCAAAGTCTATTGAATGAAAATTGGTTTTGAAATGGCCGAGATGTCAAAAAACAAAGAGGTTCTATTAAAATGTGGATGGGTGGGGTCCACTTTGTTTAACTTTGTTTTTGGATATCTCGGCCATTTCAAAAACCGATTTTAATCAAATAAACTTTAAATTTCTCCTAGAATTGTATGTCCTGTAATATATCCTCTAATGATTTCTAATTATCTTGCGAAAGTTAAAATCTGAATCCCCACCTCAACCAAAACTAGATCATCCCTCTAAGGGGGATGATTGGTGCCACAGAATCCGTATATTTTTTAGTATAAGGGTTCTACACACATCTTATTTTCTCCTCGGACTTAGGGTTAAGGGTAGGGTTATGATAAAGTTTTAGGTTCAGTTGAATGTGAGGATTATAAGGATTAGGGTTAGGGTTATGTTTGTGAATAGGTTTTATGTTTGGCTTAGTATGTAGATATTTCATGGGAACAATTATTGCAGGAGCAAATGTCATGGAACCATTAGACACTGCTAAATGCATGTGAAGTTGTAATCACCTAAATACAACTGTATTGCACATAGTCAGTACAGCATTTGTGATGCGCCATCAATCTAGCGCCCTATTCTGAGGTGCAGAGTGACATATAAAGAAAACAATATATATTACTGTATAGAGTTGCACATAGCTTTCCGTCGCATTATACACTTTGAGGTGGTTGATGCACATTATTTTGTAGGTACAGACACATGTAGTGATATGGACAACAAATGAAAACACATGCACACATCTATGTAGTTTTTTACATTGAATTCAGCTCTGTTGTATACACCTCAGACCAGCCTTATTGTACATTTCCTAGCTTGTTGAATCACATTCTATCAGGATTAAAGTACATGTATGTTATGTGTATATCTTTAAACACAAACCGCAGGACCTAGACGATGAATGTCACAATGCATGACGAAGCACGCACACACACACACACACACACACACACACACACACACACGCAAAGGGTTTGCAGTGTAGTTATAATACAGACAGTGTCTTTAGCTTAACTTAATGTACCTTAAACCAGGCTTGTGTACACTTTTGGTCAGTTCATTTCTACAGGCATTATATCATCATGCTTATTTCAAAGAATCCATAATACAGCACACATCAAACAAACAAAAAACCAAAACAAAACAAAGAAAATATGGGCAAATGGTCTCAAGGCCACAGCTAAAACTTTGGTCAAACTCTAATAACTCTTCCTCTATTTTATTCACTATCAGCACATCTACCTGACTTTCTCTGCTGATCAGCACAAACATGAAAAGATGAATAGGGATTAAGATTAATCAATCTCCCTATCGCCTACTGTATCACTTCAGGCTTTGCAGGAGGTTGTGACCATCTACACTTGAGTGGGTTGTCAAACCCTGTACAGTGGTAGTCAATATCTTTTGAGTTAATCAAATAAAAATCAACAAGTTACATATCAGTGCATGCATTGACAATTAGGAAAGGATGAAACCCCTGCCATGGACAACATATTTAATATGCTGGTCAACTCTCCCAGTTAGTGGCCAGTACGTGAATACTGCTTTTAAGAAATTTGAACTGGCTGCCAATTTTCTACTTGAACTTACAAAGTTTTGCCAAATCTGCATTGTAGAAAATTATTGTTTGTTTCATAATATAAGCTACCAGGTATCTTTTACTGTATAAGCATGCATGTTATGAGTCACATATTTATTATGTGCAATGTACTATCAGCATGCATTACATACAAGAAATATGACAGTATTACTTAATGTACAAAAAGAAAAACTTATGAAACAAAGCTCAAATCAAATTTAAATGTACTATTCTCAAACCATGTGATATACCTATAAGCAATTCCCCAACAAAAGGCACAGAACCAACATTTATCTGTCTAAAGTCACTCCTGACAAGAAAGGAAATACACTGTACATTCTCTCATTTTTCTACATTTTTTCAAAGACATGCTGATGCACTGCACAGCCACGTCCTACAAAATCCTCATGAACCACTCATGTTACAATTGTTAGTTTGGTTTTTTTTTTCCAGGGCATGGTTGCACATGCTTGTACAAAATATGTATCAGTAGGCATAGTTTCCATAATTCTAGAATCTTTATTGCAATGACTGTCTACCACAAGAGTATTCCCGATGTACTTGAATTTAAAAATGCACTTTAACACTGTATGGGACCACTTTGTGAAATGACAATGTTAATTACACTACACATAAAGTATATATATATATATATATATATATATATATATATATATGTACAACAGCTGCATGTAAATGAGCTGGTCTGATTTAGTATCAATGTGTGTACAACTCTCCATTGATAAAACTTTCAGTTTTTAGCCACAACAAGAAAATGATATCAGTTAATACTTGTCTTTTACATAACTGCAAAAAGCTAGCCAGTATTACAACATCCTTTCATAACTCCAATTAAAAATAAATCCTCAAACCTGTATTTCTATTTATTTCAAGCCAACCACTACATTTCATTTCTGGGCCATCAAAGTTTCAAATTCATAGATTTTAGTGGCCTGAACAGGCCAACAGAGAAAGAAGCTAGTGCGGAGCCCCTGATATATATTTGAGACTCGTTCTTATATAAATGTATATATATATATTATATACATATATATATATATATATATATATATATATATATATATATATGAATTAGCAGATGATTGTATTGATGTAATGAGACCATATCAAATGAACAGAACCTTTTTATCGTTCTCCATGAAAATAAGCATCATTCTATTACTGCAGCTAATGATATAGCTTTCAAACAAGCTTTAAATTCTAATATTAGCAGAATTGGCAAAGACCATCAAAAAGACAAGATTAGAGCATATTTTTTTTCTTTGTCATCTCTGGAAAGGTCCTGAATAGTGATATATTTCTCCAATTTCTCTTTAATTGATAATACCACAGCACAAACTCTAACTAGAACATGTACTAAAACAGTTTTCTTGTCATGTGTTATTGATCATTATCATTTCATATTTTTGTAACTACAGGTAATCATGAAATAATTTCCATTCTGTTACTAAGAGTTTGATGCATGAGCTTTAAAAACTTATTCTTACATGAAATACACAAGAGTATAACTACAGAGTACCTACAAGATAGCATGCAGACATGTGTTGCTAATGCGATTTACAACATAGAAAAGCACTTGAAGAGTGCAAACTATACTGCTAAGTGCTCATTTCTAACCATATATGCTAAAAATGACTCTATTTTCAAGTGATAAAGAATATTCTTTAGTGCCTCTACCCAAGCTTCCTGCTACACCCAGAGTGGTACTCACTGTGCATATGAACATTTCGAATATGCGCAGTTTGAACACCCGTGTTTGATGGGCCTCTACACGTATGCCAATGAAAAAGAATCCATCAAAAAATATACCTCCCCCCCCCCCGAAAAAACAAAAAATAAAAAAATGATAATAATAATGATAATAATAATAATAATAATAATAATAATAATAATAAATAAATAAATAAATAAATAAATTCTTGGATCCAAACAATGACCACTGCAAAAAATTTACCATCAATTTTTTATGTCCTTACTAAGTTTTCCCTGTTTGAAATTTAACGCAAATTTGCTAAAAACCAACTGAGCTACATTGTATTACGTAAACTGACAAACAAACAAGCAAACAGACAAACAAAACAATCTCCTTAGCGGTGGTAATTAGTTAGCTTTTTCACTCGACTCTCAACATATCTGATCCCCTTGGGAGTATAGAACTGCCAGAAACGAAAGTGCACTTGCCACAAAGGGTAGGCATGCCACTGATGTGTTGACCGGCAACTCAAATTCCTGCCAGGTAATGGTCCTGACTTTTGACGCTCAACAACAAATTTCTGCCAAAGGAAGTAGGGGACTGGTACCACAACAAAGACTACAACAACTACAGTTACTCCTTTGTAAATCACTGACACAACCAGCTTAAGGCAGATACTTAGGAAGTACTGTGCAAACATAAAAATCACAATGACTGCTACAATCTTAAGAATGGTGCCAGCTTGGTCACCACCAAAGGAGTTGGGCATGGGCTTCACTTTGTGAACATTGGTAGTGAAAGTTTCAAGTTGTTTCCAGTCTTCTTCATCCATCTCCAGCTTCTTATCCAGTTTGCCGCAGATCACAGCGAGGAAGGAGTACTTGAAAGCCGTTGGCTGCTGGATGCGAAAGCTGGCCATCTTCTCCTCCTTCAGCTGGGAGTGACTGGAACGAGAATCGGCTGATTTGAATGGCCACTGGAAATCATGGCTAATCACTGCAACGTTGGACTCACCTACACAGGCATGCAAAAACAAAGATAAACAAACAAATAATCTTTACAATAGTATTGTATAGCATGTTTTAGTTATTTAATGTCATTAATGATGATAGAGAGAAGTAATAGAAATAAATGTTAAATATTCTACAATCTACGCATACTTCATACAAATAATAGTGTGATTAATTGCAAACATCCAACTTTCTATAATTGCTTGAGTGAAACGCTTTGTGGACATGCTGAAACTTACACTGAAGCAAGATATAATATAAAATGAGAATTCTACCTAATGTTTTCGCTGCATGAGGTAAGAATTCATTGTAGAGGGCATCCATAACATCTGTGATGGCAAAGCGGCGATTGTGGATGGAGTGACAGAGAATCAATCCGTCAATCTCATCTGCTGGCAGTTTATAGTTCTTCAAATCATTGTAAGGCAGCGGGATGAACTTCACTTTCACATCAGTGATTTTTTCCAGCTCTGAAAGGAGACCTTTGATGTTCGATTCCCGAGCTGATGTACAAACTCCTATTGTCGGCATGGTTTGGTCTGCTTTTTGGCAGCTTGATCACTGTAAAGAAATTATAAAACAGAGATTAAGATTGTACACACTTATAGTGTGGTCTAACAGCTAGGACATGGAAATGGAGTAACAGTTTCTCACATTAAAATATGACACATAAAAAAAGAATGAAAATCAGGGATGCACAACATTCTCAGTTAGTTTGGATTTTAAAAAAAAAGAGGAGAGACTTATTATACACACAAAGACTCTCTGTTGTCCTACACAATGAAGTCAAGAATCCTGTTTTCCAGAAAAATCTACTAAGATTTTCTTTCATTTTCCTGTTGACTTTTTAAACTTCACATTTGCATCCAACTCGGCTAGATATTCAGAATGGGGGGGGGGGGGGGGGGCGGAGGTGGGCATTGTGCCTTCAACCAACCAACCTTGAGCATTATTCCCCCTCCCCCCCCAAAAAAAAAAACAAACAAACAAACAAACAAACAAACAAAAAAACAAAAACACACACACACAAAAAAAAACAACAACAACAAACAAACAAACAAAAGAAACCAAACCCCCTCCCCCCAAAAAAAACAAACAAACAAACAAAAAAGAAAGACAAATCACAATCCCTCTCCAAAACCTGTGCACCTTTGTAGAGACACATGCAAACCCTGGGAAATCTACAGATAGTAGTTTATTGATAACAGACCCTACTGTAAATTTGTTCCTCAAGTTTTGGCATTATGTGTGTCTCCACTTCTCTTTCTTCTTCTTTTTCTTCTATTTCTATCTATTTCTCTTACTCTTCATCTCTTACTCTTCATCCATCTGTCTGTTTTCCCAATGGCTCTTATCCCTCTTTCAGTTCACTTGATATGGCCTGCCACATTTTCAAGCCCATCGCAAGAACAAGACAAAGAATGTATATCTAGCAAACTATGCATCATCAGACTAGATTTAGGTCACATAGAATATATCCTGCAGATTTACAATATGCTTCACGTAGTTACTGCCGTCTGGTCGGGCTATTACCGATGATGGATTTACCTTTATATCAAACCATTCAACCAATGACTGCATGGTTCATATTGCAAAAACAATTACCTCATGAAGTGAGACAGAAGCATCAGCTCTACCACAATGCCAATTATATAGAACTAATACAATTTGTTAAAGGTTACCCTCATCGGCCCGCGCCGCAGGGTTAATCCTCGTCATTTTAACTTCTTTTATATTTCATTTTGTTGTTGCTGTTGTTGTTGTTGTTTGGGTTGGCAATTTCTGTGGGGCGCCCATACACAACAAAGAGTACAATAAGGAAGTTAGAAGCGCAGCAGTAGTACTCACCAGGATAGGGTTACAAGTCCAATTTTGAAACTTTGTTTTTTCCCCAAGGGTCCAGACCAACAATCAGGCCCTACTCTTTGAAGTATGGAGATATACTAGTAGTTCTCTCTCGAGGTCAGTTCAGACGCGGGCAGGAACGACGGCTGATGGCGTGATGCTTGCTTTGCTCCTGCGCATATGGGATAGCCACAGTGATGACAACCCTCAGTGAAGGACGTACCTGTAAAAAATGCGCATGATCAAAAGGTATCCCAGTAGGTACTTGGTATGGCTACATGCAAGTTGTGACTTTCAGCTGCGTGTCTTATTCGTGAGGAGCTGCACGCAATAAGTCATCATGGCGGCAGGAGTCAAGTTACAAATCTCTGGGTGCGTGTGTGTAAACCTGCATTCGGGGATTCCCCGTAAAATTATAGTCTTGTTTTAGGTGTTTAACTCATTATTATACGGCTGCACTAAGCCGACAGCAGGACTTTTTTTGGCATTATGCCTCAAAACTCTATTTAAACATATACTATTCTTTTTTTATTTCGTTAAACTCTCCACCAATAAGTAATATTCGTCCAAACCTCCGTCCATGCCTGGGATGTATCATGATACAATGTACCATGAGAACGACCCGGAAGGACTGGATGTATCTTAATAAATCTTGCTTTAAATACTCATGACCATGTAGATTTTGTGGACACATACAGATGATAGAGTCAAAACTGAAGTCATGAAGTCAGACATCCATTCCAAGGTCATGAGACTATGCTCTAACTTCAAGGTTTAATATTTCTATAGGTATCTTACAAATAATTTTCGATTCAATATGGTGAGACTAATTGCTACAAGATGATCAAAGTTTTATTTTTGGTTGCAGCTCGTTATTCCGAAGGCTCTTCAGTCCGAAGATTCGTTATTCCGAATTTCATTTTCGGATTAAGAAACCTTCTGAATAACGAACCTTCGGAATAACGCCACAAATGTTCGGATTAACGAACCCTTTTTCATTTTCGGATTAACGAACCTTCGGAATAACGAACCTTCGGAATATCGAACCTTCGGAATAACGAACAACACCCTTATTTTTGTGGGTAGTGCGGGTAAAGTCCAACTACAAAGTCCAATAGTAACCTCTGAATAGATACATAAAAATCAATCTACTTGACGTTGATTATGTAGTATAATCCATATAAAGTTGTTGTTGGTCGTAGTTAACCATTTAAGAGCAAAGTTCAAACCTATATGTATATCATACTGACTACATGTATTTGATAAAAATGCTTTTAAAATGTTTTAAGAGAGCATGAATATCTAAGTGATAAAAAAGAAGTAATCGGGGTCGAGACTTTTCTCCTGTGGCCAGCCAGGTGAGACTATGAAGTGAACCAGTGATTTATTTCTTTTCTTCCTCTTTTTTGACGGTGTAGACAAGTAGCATTCACTACAAATAATATAGTTGTTCTGTTTAAAATGTATACATAGCTTGTAGGTTTTATGACTCGCATACTTGTGAAATCATCTAGGGGGTGTTTCATCAACGTTTGTCAGCGCTGACAACTGAGTCAGCGCTGACCAATTTCAGCAAAATCCTTGGTTTTGATTGGCTGAGATGCTCTGGTCACTGACTGTAACTATGGTGATTCAAATTGACAGCGCTGACAAACGTTGATGAAACACCCCCCTATTTCTATCCATTCTCATCAGTAGTGTTTTATACCATTATGGAAACCTATGACAACTGGAAAGATGACTTTTCAAGATAAGTTAATAAGTGTATGCGTGTTGAGCAGGTATTCTGTGAAATTTACATTGGAGATTTTTTTTTTGTGTGTGTGTGTGCATGTGTCTGTTTATGTCCCTCCCCTAAATATGTATATTATATATATATATATATATATATATATATATATATATATATATACTGTATATATCCAATCTCTACCTGTCTGCCTGTCTATTTCTCTCTCTCTCTCTCTCTCTCTCTCTCTCTCTCTATCTCTTTGTCTACCTATCTATAGATAATCTTTATGTTTCTCTCCTCTTTTTCAAATCACATGATATGCCCATCAGTCACACTTTCAACCGTATTCACAGATATCATACCGTCATAATCTAATTAACACAAAGTGCAATATGTGCCTGGTAATTTCTGCTTTATTAGACAAGGCCAGATGTTACTGTCAGATTCATTAGGCCCCACTCAGACATTACTTCCACGGTGAACCTTTCAACCAATGACTACTGACTGTTCTTGCAAAAGCAGGTATAGTATAGTATAGTATAGTATAGTATAGTATAGTATAGTATAGTGTACACTGTAAAAACATCGGTGTTAGATTTAACACCACGGGTGTTAAATCTAACACCGATCAAACTTCAATAAAGGACCACACCCACAGGTGTTAAAAATGCACTGTGATGGTGTTGAAAAATGTTCACCTGACACTTCGTGGTGTTAATTTGACACTGTACCTGGTGTTATTTTGACACTGTACTGGTGTTAATTGAAAAATGACACCACATGGTGTTGATTTGATATTTACTGGTGTTAATATCAATGGTTTAACACCCGTCCAGCTTCAATAAGGGACCACACCAGCTGGTGTTACTTTGGTGTAAATTTATTTTCACATGTTTTCAAAAATATAGTATTTTAATGTAAAATTCTTGATCGTCTTGTTTAAATTAAAAATGAACAAGAAGTGCAGTTACTAAGAAACTCTTCAAAAAACAGTTTAAAATTTGGAAATGACACCCGTAGGTGTTAATTTAACACCATAAATGAGCACCGAAAATTTAACACCAGCTCGGTGTTCACTATTTAACACCGGACTTTTTGCAGTGTAGTATAGTATCAATATCTCTACCAATGACAGTTACTAAAGCATGCCAGTATAGTACTCACCAAAGCTAGGAATTTCGATTACCCGAATTAAGGGCCCACAGCAACAATCTAATCTTGCTCTTTGAAATGTTACAAGATGCAATCCCCTCGAGATGTATATAAGACACAGGGATGATTTTGCTTTCCTGTCATTTAATTGCGATTAAGCACACTGACTACACTCCTCATAAGGCAGGACCTATATTCAAAATACTGCGCATGTTGAGACGGCATATCCAATATTATGCTCTACAAGAAATATCCCGGCTTCCATCTACTGTAGTATATCATCTGACGAGCGAGAAGTCATGGCGGCAAGCTATAATAATATGGGAATCCCCGTGAACGCATGCAGTCTTGTCTCTGGTGTCAATAATGTTGTGTCGTTGTGAGCCAACGACAGAATGTTTTCTGCGAGGATGCTACACATCGCAACACTAATCGGATGACTGCCTTTTAAGGCGGTGTCACACCTGTCCGGGCAAGCTACGCGGGCTTGTGGCGAGGAGGTAGTTTAAAGCACGTAGAAGATTTTCCGCGGGCGGACAAGAATGTTTGCAATTTTCGCACTTGTTTCTTACTTACTAGACGCGTGCTACTTAGCTTCTACTTGCGTGCGTTCCGTGTGACTCGCGTGAGAGCTTTGAAACCGATCCATTTTCTGTTACGAGCGACTTGCGAAGGGGATTGCGAAGTACCTGTTTTGGAGTTGCCTGTGAGGTGCTACCGGTAAGGGTTTCCTACTTGTGTTCTGCGCGTACCTCTACGGGCAACTCCCGTGACTCTTCCGGAACAAGTTTTGAGCATGCTCAAGGCCTTGTCATACCGTATCTGGGGAAGTTTTGCGGCTTGACTTGCGGGGAAACAAATTTGTTACCCGGAGCTCTCCGCAGTTGGCCCGAACTTTACAGTACCTAGCACTTATCTCGTCCTTAGTTGCCCGAAGGTGCGCACGCTAGTCCAATTTTCCCGCAGCACAGTTTTGAGCATGACCAAAACTATTTCCGGATGAGTCGCGAGGATTGCCCGAAGAGTTCCACGCAGAACACCCGTAGGAGGGCCGTAGCCGCCGCAATTCACAGGCATTTGACCCACTTGAAGTAGGTAAGTTGCCCGCTGATATGCCTGTGTGAAGGGAGTGCGCGCCATTTGTGGGCTCATTCTCTTCTTTGTCCTCTGTCCTCTGTGGCGTCGAGGAATACCTGGTCCCTTTCGGACAGGACTTCATCCGCCGAATGGACTTCTGCAGCAATTTGATGCATTTGCTGTTAATCTTCCGGGCTTTGTGGCTGTCCATCCACTGGACGTTCTCTGCCCTTGTGCACTTTCCGTCTACGGGGCATCTTCACTTCTTGAAAGCTAGTTGACAAATGATTGTTTGCCCATCCACTCGAACCAGCCTATTGTTCAGGCTAGCACTCACCTCGCCTGCGACTAGTACGCAGATAACACGCAGTTGTGGCGCAGGTACTTCGCAGAGCCCGTATGTCGCCCGTAACTGACATAAAAGAAGCTATCACGAAGCTATCACGTGACATCCACGCGCCTAACATGCAGTTCAACGGAATACACGCAAGAAGGACTTAGGTATCACGCGTTTATCATGTAATACCCACGCCAAACTCGCCCTAAACCTTGTCCGGCCGCAGAAATTATTCTGCGTGCTGAAAAATCCCCATGCGCAATAAGCCCGCTTAGCTGGTGTGACAGGGCCTTTTTTGGCAGCGGGTAAATAGAGCCAGCGTGCGCACCTCCGGGTAACTACAATGTACTTTTGAGATACATGCTAGGTACTGTCATGTGCGGGTCATCTGCGGGGACCTCCGGAGAGCAAAAATGTTCTTCGGAAGTCGCACGCAAGGCTGGTGTGACACCGCCTTTAAGCATTTTGTTGTTAAACCGGGATTGTAGACCCTCTGCAGGGAATTAAGTGATACTCTCCCACTTGTCTATGCGTGCCAAAGTTATATCTTGTTGTGAGGTCGAATCGATAATTTGCGATGAATGTTGACTTATTTTATATATACCAGTGGCCAAAATTGAGGGGTGAATGTCACTACATTCTAAGCTTTAGAAAATGAAATATAGATAATTGACATATCATAGAACATGTAAATGACAAGAATTGTTGTTGGTGGTGTCAGACTTATTCATCACGTGGAAAATAAATTTGAGAGCATAATTACATTTCGACAAAAAAAAAAAAAACGAGAAATGAGGATCTGGATCGTACGGCCATGTCGGTGAGAACGAGCATGACGAGTGACTTTCCTTCACTCTAAAGTCGGCAAAGGGAGAAGACTTATAATCTCATTTGCAACTGATTAACATATTGCCCTTCACATCGACGTTAACCAGGTGCAATAAAAAAACATTTTGACGAAAGAATTTCATGACTTTGAATAATTTTCGTTTTACATATTTCTTTTGATTGACTGAAACATATCTTTCTTGGACAAACATGGGCATTTGGAAGGAAAACGTGGGTTTCGTTCAGCATACACTTATACTGATTCAGATCAATCCATTTAAATTTTGATTCGAATGTTTAGATTTCATCCCCCTTTGTCGAATGGCACACCCTGATCTTGTAAGCAAAGGACTACCAGGAACTTGTTTTACATTATCATGTATCACAAGGCCTATACCATCAACATCACATACCATATATCAAATGAAAATGACGCTATCAACAGAATATCGACTGCATGATAAACACTTGAACAGAGCTCAAATCAAATCCATAGTGCATGTAGTGTATAACTTTCAAACAACGCAATATACAAGCAATTCCCTTACAAAATTTACATGAATAAACATTAATTACTCGTCATAAGAACGAAACTCATTTTACCAATGATTCTATATATAGTACAGATACACGCTAATTCAATTACCATAGCCTCAACTCCGACTAAACAATCATAAAACAGTTATGTTTTTACACTTACATTTTTATTTCTTTTTTAAGAGCAAGGTAACATACTATGGTTGTACAGATCAGTTTTTTTCAGTAAACATTGCTTCTCGGATTTCTATAATAAATGTTGGGAAGACAGTCCATCACAGGATTGTTCCAGATCACAGATAAAATCAATTAATCAGAAAAAATACCCCTCATGATTTAATTCACCATCATAAGTAATTCACTGTAATACGAAGTACATGTACTTATATATCTAAATGCACTTAGATAGAAGATAATTTTGTAACACTTGTATTGACGAACCTTCCAGTTTTCATCAAAAACAAGAAAAGGGAATGCATCAATTTACTTATTTATTTGTATACAGCTATAAAGAGCTAGCCCAGTAGGTCCTATAGTTGCTCCTTTTTTGTGTGTTTATGCACCGAGCATGACCTTATCAATTATGTCAGTAGTGCGAAAGTGAGTGAAAATGAGCATAAACTAGATGAAAAACAATGGAAAAATATAATTATCAGTCCCACCCCCGTTCATGTTACACATCTTATTTGTGGTTGTTTTTAACTGAAATTTCATTTTTCCTTTCTCTAATCACAATCATCTCGATCTACACCCTTAAGCTGGTATCTCACTGAGCGGCGAACGTTTGCGAACGTAGCGAATTTGAGATTCGCCAACTTTTCTGACGAATGTTTGCGAAAAATCAAAGTTTGCTTCTGCCATTAGCGACAGTTAGCGACTTTTAGCGATGTTTAGCGACAATTAGCAACACTTTAGCGAATGTTTGCGAAAGTGTTTGCGAACACAGGTGGCGACTATTAGCGAATGTTAGCAAATGTTAGCGACAATTTTGCAAACGTTAGCGACAATTTTGCAAATGTTAGCGACAGTTTTGCGAATATTAGCAACTGTTTGCAAATCCTTTGCGACAATTTTGCGAATGTTCTTGGACCTAGAAACGAACCAGGCGATTGTGTATAGTAAGACCCATAAAACGACATAAAACCTTCCACTGAATTCAGATCTCTTGTGACAACCGTTCAAGATGGATTTCCAGGATATGGAAATATATTTCTGCCAAGAAGAGGCTCAGGGTGTTGCTATCCTTGAAGAGCTGCTTTGTCAGGCTGCTGCTACATCTATTCTCTCTAAAAAAGAAAGAGTGAAAATGTTCACTCTTGAAGAAGTGAATAATAGAAAAGAGTGAGTTTCAAGTGAAATTAGAGTGATTTTGGACTGAAAATGTTCACTTTCACTCATTTCGGAGTGACTTCAGGGTCACTCCAAGATTTTCGAGTGATCCCTGAGGTCACTCCAAAATGAGTGAAAATAGATATTTTCACTCAAAATTAACTCCAATTTCACTCAAAACTCACTTTTTTCTGTAATTCACTCCTTCAAGATTCCTTCAACATTTTCACTCTTTTTTAGAGAGTTGTGCAGCATAAGAGAAATGAAATAAAGAAAAACAAGAAAGGAAGAAGAAAAGAAAGAGAGTCAGAGAGTGCTTGTTGCAGAGGACAGACTTTAGTCAATATGAAAAGCTTTTGAAGCAATTACAATCATGATGGAGATGTCAAGAGCTTCAAGAACTTTCTTAGAGAAGAACCTTGTCTGTTTCAGAAGCTTTTATATAGGAACCATGTGGTTACTTGTTCGCTAGCAGTGGCGAATCCTATAAAAACGTTAGCGACACCGTATTACGACCGTTTGGGAATTCTTACGAGTGTTTTGCGAATGTTTGCGAATGTTTGCAACTGTTAGCGAAAACACAAATTCGCAAAGGTTCGCAAAGAAATTTTGAACATGTTCAAAATTTCTTGGCGACAAGAAAAACCGTTTGCGACAATAAAAACCGTTTGCGAACTTTCTTGCGAATGTTAACGAACCTTTTGCAACCGTTTACGAACCCTGGCGAATTCCCAAATTCGCTACGTTCGCAAACGTTCGCCGCTCAGTGAGATACCCCCTTTAATGTTTCAGCAAACACATTTCAGCAACTGCTCACTATTCTAGCATCATGAAAAAACATTGCTTGGCAATCCCTTCAACATCTAACATTAAAAATTGATTCATGATAGTTCAATAAAAAAACAAAAAACAAAACAAAACAGAGTGCATGTATAGAAGGTCATAACCCTGTATGCTTAAAACAGAGCTGATTGCCTCTGTGATCTGACCACCAAACTGACCACCACCAACTCCCTCCCCCACCTACTCAGGCGGTCAGCCATACACATATATGCTTGTTCCATAATCTAGATAAGAAAGGGGTTAGGATTTTGTCCCTTTATCACTAGCTTTTGGAAGGGAAGCCAGCAAAATAACCCCCTTACGAAGTTTTTCGAAGGGAATCTAGCAAAGCTGCATGACGTATAAGCAGCGCACGTGGCCGAAATGTCCTGCGAAGGAAAGGCCTGCCCGGTATGCTTTGTATCAAAGCATGTTGTCAGTACAAATGTATAAGCACATTCGGGAGATCGGGCAAACACCAACAAGCTCCACTGTACCCCTATTTTTGATCTGATTGATTTGATTTGATTTATTCTCTGTATGCCATTTTGTAAATTACATCAATTTTCTGCAATTTCGTTAATATAGACAATTTAGTGAATGTTTTCAACAATTATCATCACTTTCATCATGCATTTATACATTACATCTGTAATATAACTACATGAATTACATCTTAATTTCCATACATCTTAATTTGCATACATCTCGAATATTTCGGGGGTTTGAAACTAATCCTGTTCGGAAACCCTATTTCAGGATTATTCGGGAAAGATTTGAAAATTACCCCTGATTAAAAATATTTCAGGGGAAAATAGTAAAACACCCCCTATTTCAACGGTTCCCCGCCCCCCCCCCCCCCCCGACTTGGGCCCCTGATGTACCCCTTTCGCGAAATATCGGGAAGGCGCATGCGGCACAGATGACCACCTTAGTGTATGGGTGTTAAGGGGGGGGGGGGGGGGGTCACCAATACCAGAATCATGGTATAATTACACTGTTCATAAAATAGTTCTTCATTCAGTACATAATATGTATCAAAGAATTGAAAAGTTTTAGTATATTTATTTGAAAAATGCTTTGTATCCCAAGACATTGGGAGGTTGAATAGGATTCCACAGAACGCACCAGCAAGGCTTATCACAAAGGATTAAACTGTGATGGCTAAGACGCCTGAAATGTGCATACATTAATAATGACTGATTATTGTAAGGTCATAAGGCCTTGTCAAAAGAGAAAATGCACATAGATTTATTTCACTGATTTCATTCCCTAGCCATGTCTTTTTTTTTTCAGTCACATCAATATCACAGAAACATGCAAGTTATGCTGAGTCGAGGGGAAGGTGCATTCTGATGTCTTTTGTTAAACATATCACTACTTAAACAATGATTGACAGAATGAGGTCACAACAGCAATATTGGTTTGGAAGGATTTTTTGTGGGTGTGTCCAAGTAATCTGAAGAAAAATAGAAGAAAAATTAGTTTAAAATATATGGAATGTTTCTAGATGTACGTTCAACGCAAAAGTGATGTTGTGGGTATCATAAATCAACACAAATCAACATGCATTTGTATTTCAGGGAATCTTTAAGGATTTATATGCCACTAATTATAGCTTTTCAGGAAACCCTTAGCATAGTTCATCCATTGTTGTATCGACGAGCGACTCACATTCTTCTGCCAGTAATGACACTGACTTTTGAAGCTCATATTCAATTTCTGCCACAGAAAGCATGCGATTGCTATT
Source organism: Diadema setosum (assembly GCA_033980235.1). NCBI lineage: Eukaryota > Metazoa > Echinodermata > Echinoidea > Diadematoida > Diadematidae > Diadema > Diadema setosum. Next base: position 46,843,839 of record CM067060.1, read on the forward strand.
AGAATCAAGCTAGCAAATATTACAGTTATAGTCACGTTGTAAATCAATGACACAACTCGCTTAATGAGGCTATTCAGTAAGCACATTGCAAGCAGAAATAATATGATGGCTACCACAATTTTGACACCAGTAGAGGAGTTGGCTAGAAACGATCTTAACTTTATATGAAGCACATCGAGAAGTTTCTGCCTCAGAAAGGGCAGAAGTTTTCTCCAAAGCAAGTAAACAAGAACTACAGGTAATATTATGCTGCCAATAACAAATGACGCAATTCCTATAAGAAGACTTTTCAGTGAGTATATCGTAATTCCTATAAGAAGACTTTTCAGTGAGTATATCGCAAGCAGAAGAATTAAGATGGCTAAAATGGCTAACACGATCTTCACTCTATGAGAGAGGATGGCCAGGAAGGATCTAACCTTTTGAAGTACATTTGCTAATTTCTCCCACAGAAAGGAAAAGATTTGTTCCGAAAACAAGCAGACAAGAACTACAGTTATTATGCTGAGAACCAATATCATAGTTCGTTTAACGAGCTTGTACAGAAAGTACATTGCAAGTAAGAAAAGGAATATGACTATCATCAGCTGGGGAGTTATGTCTAGGTCTTGCATCCAACTAATTGTATCTCCTCCAGAGGCGCTGGATATCGGTTTCACTTTGCGAACACAAGTTGCAAAAGTTTCAAGTTGTATCCAGTCCTCTTCATCCATCTCAAGTTCCTCATTCAGTCGGCCACAGATCATAGCGAGGGAGGAGCTCTTGAAAACCGTCGGCTGCTGGATGCGAAACTTGGCCATCTGAGCCCCCTTGAGTTGAGAGTGTCTGGAATGCTGATCATGTGATTTCAATGGCCACTGGAAATCATGGGCAATCACTACAATGTTGGATTTCCCTGCAAAGATTATGCAGAAACAAAGGGAAAAAGTGGCAAAGCAGAATTCTCCAAAATAATTATGATGTAGCAACTGAAGTGCAAAAGATGATGGTATTGCTTTAATGATAATGATCGAAGCTAACGAAAAGTACAAAGTACAAAGTAGTTTCAGAAAGTATGTAAACATTATGTGAATATTTGCCCAAAAGATTGCAATTGTAGAACATACATTAACATCAGAGACTTGGCTACCTTTAATCTTAGTCTCTTGAATTGTTAGATTAAAAATTATGTCATCATTATGTAAAGTGCAGAATCTAAATGTGAAAAAAGGAAAACCCTACCAAATGTTGCAGCTGCATGAGGTAAGAATTCATCGTAGAGGGCATCCATAACATCTGTAATGGCAAAGCGGCGATTGTGGATGGAGTGACAGAGAATTACCCCATCGATCTCATCAGCTGGTAGTCGGTAGTTCTTCAAATCATTGTAAGGCAGCGGGATGAACTTCACTTTCACTTCAGTGATTTTTTCCAGCTCTGAAAGGAGACCTTTGATGTTAGATTCCCGCGCTGATGTACATACTCCTATTGTCGGCATGATTTCATCTGTTTTGTTTTTTTTGGCAACTTGACAACTGTGAGGAAATCAAGATCAAGATTTTGCGCATGTATTCATAATTTGGCCTGACAGGACTTTGAAATGGAATTAAAATTTGTTCCATCACATTAAAGCATACTTTAAAACAAAAATCAAAATGTAAGGATGCCAAATATTCTTAGATGGAAATAGAAATGAAAATGATCTTTCACACTTAGACTCTTTTCCAAGTTGTTCTCCCAACTGAAATAAAGTATTATCATGTTTTAAATATAATGTAACTGAATTCGCTCACATAATATCAATAACTTTTGGTTTACATTACTTTTTGCACGACTTTGCCATGACGGTATTAACATCTATATCAACTATTCGAAATGTTTTGCTTTGACATTCTTTAAAATATGTAAATTATAGATTTTGCTTTGGTTTAATTGTGATAAATGTAAGGCGCTTTAAAACTTTGCATTAAGCGCTGTCAAAACATCAATTATTATTATTATTATTATTATTATTATTATTATTATTATTATTATCATCATCATCATCATCATTATAGATTCATTCATCGCTTAAGACGCTCATCACAGTCACGTATTGAAATTGCCAGGTTTGCGATTATCTTTAAAACAAGAAAGGCTGTTTTCTTTAAAGATTCTGATTACCCTTTGATTTGATTTATACTAGTATTTAACTTTTGATATGTCTGAAGACATGTTTCTAGGTTTATTCAAAGAGTCAATTGTTTTACTGAAACCTGAATCATAATAAGAATATTTGTGAAACTAAGGCAAATAACAAAGAAGAGCAGCGCTGTGATCTTCGTAAAATTGATTGTAAGAAGTACTTTCTTTATCAGTAAGTGTATCATGCGTAATAACTCCAATGGACAAAGAATCAACGTGTGAAGAAGAAACAGTTACATACTTAGCTCTGCGAATTAAGGTACATGTCAAGAATTACTGAATCTACTCAAAATAGAAATTTTATACTTTTTGTAATTACGATTACAGTTCTTCTTTACATCATATGTGTACACACCCTGTATAGTTTGATTCACAATCCTGTGAAATCGTGTGTGATAATCTACATGTGTAGCCGGTATACGCATTACGTGGGCCCCCATTTTTTTTTTCTATCCTATCATGGAAACCTAAGACAACTAGAAAGATATATTTTCAAGGGAAGTTTGTGTGTTGAGCGTGTATAAATTCTACGTGTGAAATTACATTGGAGATTGTAATGTGGTGTCTTTTTATGTCCCCTCCAAATTCCCAGGAACTTTCTCTCTCTCTATCCCTGGATATTCTATCTATTTCTCACCTCTTTTTCAACTCACATTATATGCCTAGTCACTCTTTATACCGTACAGTGTGCACAGTAGAGTGCACCCCCAAAAATGAAATGGTGAAACAAACAAGCACACACATACACACACACACACACACACACACAAACACACATTTTCAATGCCATTCCTCCAAATTCAATAGTCAATGTCAAATTCCATGAAGAAATCAAAACAAGGTGCATTTGCAAATCCTGCTATATTAGACCACGTCAGATATTTTTGTCACATTCATATACCTCACTCAGATACTAATGTCTATGTATCATATTAATCTACATTGTATTTACCTTTACCGTGAACCTTTCAACCAGTGCCTAATGACTGTCGTTATTAAGGCAGGTAGTACAGTAACTCTACACCAATGACAGTTATTAAAGCTTATGAGTAGTACTTACCAAGGATAGGAAGTTTGAAGCGTGTTTCCTATAGAGCACTCGGATCAATAGTTCAGTCTTGCTCTTTAAAGTGTCGAGATATAGTCGTCTCTGATAGGTGATTGCAAGAGAAAGGAATAAGTGCCGCGTGCTTTATGTCCCGATCACTTGCGAGTAACCACAGTGACTATCCTACCAGCATCCCACTCCTCATAAAGAACGACCTACGGAATAATGCAAGTGATCATGCAGACAGCATCCCATCATGCTCTCAGGAAAAGTCCCACACTCCATCTTCTTGCATCATTTCTGAGAGCGAAGACATGACAGGAAATCAACATCATGATTTTGCGGGGAATACCCGTGAATGTAGTCCTGTCTTGAGTGTCGATCGTATTGCTGCAGAGATGCTGCGAGCAATTGGCAGACCGTTTGTGTGTGTGTGTGTGTGTGTGTGTGTGTGTGTGTGTGTGTGTGTGTGTGTGATACTTAAAATAGCACTCTCGCATCTACTTTATCATTCTTTAGTTTTTAGATCAGGGTGGTAAAACCTCCGGGAAGAAGTGATGCACTCTCCCACTTGTCCACCCGTGCCAAGGTTATACATTTACAATGTATTTTGCTATGAGAAGGACTTGACGTATATTCGCTATGAATCTTGACTTTATGGTCTTATGGTAAAATATTGAGGGATAAAGGTCAGCCCATTTATACAAGGTGTAGGAAAATGAAATGTAGAAGAGATGTTGCAACATCATAAGCCTACATTGTAATGACAAGAGTTGTTGCTAGGGATGTCAAACTTGTTCATCACGCGTGAAAAATAGTTCTGAGAGCATAATCGCATTTGAGATGAGAATCGGGGTCTAAAATCTTCGTCCGGCCAGATCGGTAAGAATCAGTAAGTGACTTTTTTTTTTCTATTTTTTACTCTTAGGACGGCAAAGGGAAAAGGACATGGTTTTCTTTTGATAAATTTGTTTTTAGGGACAAATTACCAATTCTTGCACAATCACTGAGATTTGGATGAAAAATAGAAGCTTCTCTCCAGCATGGGCATCTCGTTAATCACACAGGGCAACCGGTCTAACTTGCATAAATATACAAGTGAATGGGGACATTAAAGGATGGGAAGCAACACAGAAATAATTATATGGAAGCGAAAGTTTAATGCTGAAATGCAAAAACATATTGCGGTTATGATAGTAGGCATACAAAGGGCTATATTGCTCTGAATTTGCAATACGAACTCATTATTTCATGTTATTTGCTTTTGTTTAGTGACGACAAAATAGAGAAATGAGAGAGTGGGAAAGTGACAGGAGACAGAAAATAATGGTATCTCAAATAATACTATAGCCTTGCTTTTTACCGGACCATTCTTTTCTATACTTACTTTTCAGTTAACTTTCAAAACATGCATTAATTGGTGTTTGTAGCTATTCTACTTATGTGCACACTACATCTTCTTATATACTCTACGCTTCACATTGCGATATTTTTTTTTCAATAATATTCATTATGATCAAACAATATGAGTTGTTCAATGAAAGCTTTGTATTTTGTTTCACTCTTTGTTAGATGGAAATGAAATTGAATTGAACTGAATTGGATTTCCTAAACATCAGTAGATTAGAGCAAGGAATATTTTAACTGTAAAAGAATGTTGCATATCTTCAAGACTTACAACATTCTTAATCAATGATAAGCTAACGTGAAATGAGATATATTTTCACAATAATTTTCAAAATTAACAAAAGTGAGCCCATTGTACCAGTATTATCAGAATGATTTCCTACTTAATATGAGTTGAGAACTGAGCTGATTGGCTTTATTTGTACTATTGATAGACAGTAATTAACAATGATTTTCTGATACAATGTAAAACAACAGTCTTTATGCTTTATACTATTTGTGCACCAGAGCTATTATTGGATTAATTTCCTACTAGAATGAAAACGAATACTGCCTTCATGATATGACTTATTATGTACGAACACAAGAGTTGTCGGCTACTTATGTTGTTCCTACGCAAATGAAGATTGTTCATGGTCACTTACATTATTTTCGTCCCTCTCAATTAGACCTACATGTGTACATTTCCAATTTTTTAAAACAAAAAACAAAAAGGCTAATGTTTGCCGGCAGTCAAAACAATTTGCAATAAAATTTAGATCTTATTTTTACAATTTGACGTAAATATCAGTTCATTGCACTCCTTGTCTTTAGATGTGTTGGGCTTCTTATGATTTTTCCATCTCGTACACATTAAGGATGGCGATCATGTCCGAAAAAAAAATAAATCTCCAAAGGCGTTATACTGCAAGTTGTCATATTCCTCGCCATGTTCCATTGTGACACTCATTAAAAAAAAAAAAAAACAAAACAAAACAAAACAATACAACAACCAAAAAAAGAGCAGGTGTCCATTTTCAGCTCAAAGTATACAATGTACTCCCGGATTCAGTCGTAATAATGAACTCGCAATTGGTGACTAACCCTATACTTGTCAGCAGGAATACCTACTGTGGAAGTGACCTTGTTTTTCTGTGATGCCTCACATAAACTTTGACTGCCATACTCTGGTTATCATTCTCATGTTCTGTCAAGAACTTCCTTTATATACAGAGACAGAGATGCAAAAATAACATAGAACCAAAAAAAATGCAAATTTTTCGAAAAAAAATAGCGTGTCCCATGTGTCATAATATGCATTACCCCAACTCAATTCATGTCGATCTTTTGGGCTCCACAAAAAAAAAAAAAAAAAATATTTCCAGCTTAACTCCCTTCAATAGTTCTCGAAGGCATAGAAAATTTTTACCAATCAAATACAATGATGACATTGTCAGTATTTAGTAAAATTTCTCTTACATTCCATGACTAATCGGTTCTATCAAGCTTGTAACACCAAATCTTGAATGAACACCTTCCAAATGTAGTATGTACACGGTAGAGTGATATCTTCATGTTTGCATTGTTATTGTCGTTGTTGTTGCGGTAGTAGTTGTGGTAGTTTTATTGTTGTTGTGGTTGCTACAAGTATGACACCTCATGGGTTTTGGTTTCAAAAAGCTCCAATCTAAAACGTGATGGTCCTCACAGCAAGTAAGCTACACGCTGACAGATACAGACATACACTAAGTAACTATGACAGATTGAGAATATTCTCACCTCAGACAACTGTAGGCCTATACAGACTAACACGCGTTATACAAGCTGGAAAACAAAAACCCTATATATAACGTGCAATTGCAATTGACCATCACTACCTCTGGATTTGTACAAAGCAGCAATCTAGAATATTGACTTGATTTTGACAGAATATGAAACGAACATATGGATATGAAAACATAAGAGAGCTTTACTTTCGATAGTAATTACGAAGGGGGAATGATAATGTAGGTCTTTAGATGCCACAAATATTACTAATGAGTTAAAAGTTAAAGGTTAAATGTTTGTTTGTCTTTTTTTTCAACATAAGATATGGTTGTATATATTTTGTACTTTTGTTTTATTGTCAATCATTTTGCAATCCCATCACTGAGAAAGTGGAAATATGAAATAAACTTGAAACTTGAACTTGAGATACAGCAATATTTGAAGTCCATTTAAAGCTAGGAACCAAATGCCTACAAACGTTCCTGCTAGTGTATATATGTAAAACTTTTTTCAATATCATTAACATAATGGAACACTTTTCTTTTACTCAATTGCCGATTTACCTTTCAGTGTTATAGTAATTATTAATTATTACGTTTCACTCATAACAAATGTTTCATGTTATGATCAGAATCAAATAACACGCTACAGCTCGTGGACTCCCGTTTTAACGAACACGGATAGAACGGAATTTCGAATACAACAATGTAAAGTTCAGCTCCTTAAGATGTTGATTAGATATCCTTAAACGTTTTATTTGTTCGCATATAACGAAATTTTGATACAACGAAAGTGCCGGTCCCGCAAGGACTTCGTTATATAATGGGAGTTTTCGGTACTTGGTAAAGGTCGAGCTGGTGACGACGCTCTAGGGAGTTTGTCTTCCCCCAGACAAGGAGCTAAGACTGACGACCCAGAATCGATAGTGAATTTGCCACAGTGGGTAAGATGACCAGTCACGGGGACCGAGTATATCTCCGAAATTCTTGCGCTCCTTGTGGGCTGATCGGTGAAGTATGACATTCTGGCAGGTCAGAGCAAGCAGTGGCAGTGTATATACAACGAGGACGACGATTAGCAAGCAGTCCTCAAGATATGACAGCTCAGGCTTGAGAACAACAATTACCAGGTAATCACCTTGGATTAGAACGATTACTCTCGACACAACCAGGATGATGCTCTCTTGGCCCTTTACACCATTACTCCGGTTTTCAACACACTGCCACGAGACGAAGAGCAAGTAGAGAATTGTAAAAGAGCAATCCAGAAAGAAAGGCAGATATGGGAACACCCAAATCTGAATTGTCCACACAAGGAATATTTGGAAGCATTTGCCTAAAACTACAGCAAAATCGTCGCTGCCCGGTGACTTTTCTCTGGGACGGACTTTCAAGGCAAACTCTATCAGCATGTCCTGGTCTTCCTTGTCCATGTGCAGCCCTGTCGAGTCAAGCTTGCCGCATACCAAGGTGAGCGAGGAGCACGCGAAGGCGGTTGGTTGTGTGACCCGGAAGCTGTTCATGAGTGCCTTCTTCTGGGTTGAGTGATCGCCTTTCCCACGAGTTTCTTTTGGTGTGAGTGGCCATGCGAAATCATGCCCAATCACAGCCACATTCTGCTTGCCTGTCGAAATGAGAAAAACAGACATTATGAGTCAAAATATGAATATCAAAACTTCAAGAAACTTTCCAAAATATACTGTCTACACCTCAGTGAAACAATGCATGTGTACATTCAAAGGAGTTTTCAGCCTCTGGAGTTCCGTTTGGTTAAAAGAAAATGGGAGTGTGTTAGACATAGTTTGACAAAATTTCACACATAGAGGAACGGTGGCTTCAGGAGTGATGATGGTGTCGAATGTAAATATATGTATTCAATTGCACTCATTAGTTTGTATTCTTGGTATTTGTTAAGGGAAAACAAAACGTTTGAATTGATTTTGAATTAAAGATTCCACACTGTAATTTTCCAAACAGAACATCTCTATAGCGTTACGAGTGTCCCTATACAGTCTCGCCAAAGGACGAAGATTTTGATTTGTTGTGTAGGTACATCGACTATTGCCATACGAAATAAAGTATCTTTTATCGTGCTATCTATAATCCTATATCATTTGCAATGAATAAAGTCATTCAAATCAATGGTTTGCGTGTTGAGGTTTTGTTTGTTTGCTTGTTTTGTTTTGGTTTGGTTTTTCAAGTAAGAGATTCTAAGCCAGAGTTGCGTATGGATTTTTTTGTGCTAGTATCCATCATATATCAATTTAAATAGGACAAGAATGATTAATCGGTGGTCACTTACCGATTGCACACACACACACACACACACACACATGACATAAATGCATTATTCCCATACATGTACAAGTATTCACCTAAGACATCTCTGGCATGAGGCAAAAACTTGTTATAGTGTGCGTCAAGCACATCTGTGATGGAAAAGCGTCGGTTGTGTATCGAATGGCAAAGAATGATGCCATCAACACCTCCAGCGGTCAACCGGAAATTGTCCAAATCGTTGTACGGGAGCTTGATGAACTTGACTTCGATTCCCTCCAGCTTCCTGAGCAGCGACAGAACGGATCTGACGTTGGCCTCAAGAGCTGAAGAGCACACCCCGATGACAGGCATAATGGGGAATTGTCTGTACAAGTAGTACTTCCGAAAGCAAGGTTGAGCAGGTCACGAAGCAGAGTATTTGTAACTGCAGGACAAGATATGTAGTTGAGCATTATTACATGTCCTCATTACTGGCTGGAAAATGCATTAGAATACTAGTAATCTATAGCATCTCTCATCCTAACTATCATCCGACTTTCCTTCTCTTTTTTTTAAATTTATTTAGGCCTATAGCAATAAAGTATTTAAGGCCGTGCATTTCGTGTATTGGAACTTTTAATCCCTTTTCACACACACACCTTCGTTTGAAAAAAAAAATGTTACTAAAAACAATATGATAATTTATACTGAAAATGCATGATTTTCCGAAAAATCCCGTCCTAATTTCCACCTGGAAAGTGGGATGCTTTTGGGACCCCTTGTATTATCCTTGAATGTAATAACAACGCTAAATGTAATATCGACCCTAAATGTGTTTCTCCTTAACCTTAAATGTAATAATTTTCACCCTAAATTAATAACCGACAACCCTTTAATGTCAACCTTAAATGTAAATACAACCCTAGATGTGATACATGTCAACCCTAAATGTAACATCCACCCTAAATATAATACATCTTAACTCTACATGTAATATCTACCCTAAATGTACTAACAACCCTAACTTTAATGTAATATACATTTAACGCTAAATGTAATAACCGCAAAATAATAACAAAACTGTAAACAATCGTGAACACGGAATGATGGTTGAAATGCAAAATGTCTGTGTGAGTGTATATGATAAAGGTAAGAGAATTAAAAACTATGTCACATGGACCTAATCAACTTTGAGTATATCTAATCAAAGGAAAAAATTAGACTTTGTGTGATTATTTCCTGGGTAAACAACAAAACCAAATCTAAGCAACTATTGTTGGTCTTAAAAGATGCAGACTGGATGTGCCGCATACATGAAATCAAGCTGGGGGGGGGGGGGGGGTAAAGAAGGAAACTATAGCAGACAGCATTAAGAAAACATTATATTACACAAGTTTAACTGCAACAGAAATAGTGGGACATGAGTCGCCGAAAATGCTACGGGCCAGTCACGAAGAGGCAATTTGCGTATGAGTGAATCAACCATAGTGATATATTCTCATATGGTAACACACGGCGCGGTGATACAGGGCATTTACGTAGGGCATACAGTTCGCCATTGGCGTGTCCGATTATATGAAAACAACGAATGCTGTTATTTTTGCACAACAACAGGATGCTATGCAGCTCAGGTACGTCATTGAGTTTACTCCCAGGTCGGGTACCATTGTACTCAGACTGTATAGGACGGCTAAATGAGTCAGATGATATTTGGAAATAACCTATTAGAGGAATGTTTTTATTGTCTGTCATTTCTATATGTTAACTAATATTGTGATTTTTTTTTTCTTACTTTGTTAAAGTAGAATTTTATCTAAATACGATGCGTGTTTCCCACGGATGTATCCTACTCCTAATTCACGTAGAAGTGAATTCTAATTTAGCAGTAATGGTGAACGTGTAGGTAAAATAGTTTCATTGAAATTTCATTGATAATATTCGAGCAGAAAGTTCAAGATAGTACTATCTTGAATTCGCTTTGCAGGAGAGTTAACTGTCTAAAATTAAACTGAGAAGTTTACTTTTTGTATAATTGCGTGCCCAGACAAATCATGTTACATAATTGAGAAACATTTAGTGACAAGAAGTATCACATTTAGGGATATATTACATTTAGGGTTAAGGTGTATTAGACCCTACATTTAGGGTCGTTATTAGGGTTAAAATGGATTACATTTAGGGTTAAAAATTATTAAATTATGGTCGGTATTACATTTAGGGTTGACATGTACACTTATTACATTTAAAGGCATAATTTACCACTTGCAGATGAAACAAAAACCCAGCTTTAGTGCTTTAAAATAGTTCTAACATGTGAGTTAGGGATAAAAACAACCACTGAAAAATTTGAATCAGTATTATTGATGTTAAGTATTGTTAAATACACAAAATGTGAACAATAGTTATAATAAAAATGTTCCAAGACTAAACCGTCTACAGTTACAGTTTATTACAACAACAAAAAAATACTGATATTTCGTTATAATTTAGGCTTTATTGCAAAAATTTTATATGGTAGGATGTTTTGTGAGTTAACAGACCTATACATATGCAGCAAATGTGATATCTTGAAAATTGTTTAAATCACTGCTCCCAAAGGAAAACTGGACCTTTAATAGGGCTGAATTATTACTTTTAGGGTTGACATGCATTGCATTTGGGGTTGTCTCCGGTTCATACGTGTAGGTTTAAAATGTATTACATTTAGCTTAAAAATGTATCATATTTTTAAGTTAAAGCCACAAGGATTGTTATTACATTTAGGGTTAAGGTATATTACATGTAGGGTCGATATTACATATAGCGTTTCTATTACATTAACCCTATAAAGCCCAAGCTATTTTGACCCCTTCCAGGCCCAAGGGGGGGGGGGGGCACATTGTGCCCCCCCCCCCTATATAACTTCTTTATTATATGATGTATGACCGTCATATTTGGCCCATGGGTAGAGCAACTCATACTCTACAAGACCCAACATTTGAAATTTCCCAAGGTCATCCACTGAGGGCGCTATTAACCGAAATACAAAGAAATACATAGGAAATATGCTAAAATCGTGTTTTTTCTTTTTATTTCTTTATCCCAAGTATATATGTTTTTATTTCATATCAATCATTTTCATATTTACCACAAAGGAAAAGCAAGTCAACCTTCACTATTTGTTACTGTTGAAATTTCTCAAGGTCAACATGTGGGGGCGCTATTCAATACAATATAAAGAATTACATGAAACCTATGATGTATTGCTTGGAATAGGTACATATATTGGTATCATATTTCATATTTGCAAAATATTGAAATTTTGAGTGTGCAGATTGATAATATGATGAAGAAATGATATTACAGGCAAAGCTTGTGTGAAGATAACACCAAATAAAAGGGTAGTCTTTGGAAAATGCTGTATTTTCGATAATTTCTATTATGTCTATTGTTTGATGCCTATGTCATATAAAAAATATAAAAAATAAAGGAAATAACAAGAAGACCATTTCAGGGTAATTCACAACCATAATAACTTCACACTTTGGTCCTTCAGCAAATTATAGCCAAGAAAACCCCCATTTCATCCATTATTATATTGTTAACTGAAATTTGAACAGAAAATCATGCAAAATCTGACGAACATGGTTGTCAGTTTATGGTTGCCATGGCAACCAGCAATATCGGACATAGCTAGATTATATATCAAAATGTTCGCAATAAGATTTTAGGAAAAGTCACCAAATTTGGTTGAAATCGAGTGAAAGGTGTAGGAGTGGCAAACGAAAATATGGTAGGGGGGCACAATGTGCCCCCCCTTGGGCTTTATAGGGTTAAGGGGTGATACACCTCCCCCCCCCCCCCCATTAGAAGCAGCAGAAATTATCAACGGGGTCTCATAAACCATTCAATGGGGTGCAGCTCCTGGCCTTAAAGGGGATGGCTAGTAACCGATCAGTGGGAATCAGTGGGAATGCTGAGGGATGATTGTTCCAATCCTTGTGGGATTCATTTAAGAGTACATTATATATCTACTGTTTTGTGAAAATTATTTGCTTCAGAACGGTCTCATATTCAAGTAATGTGCAGATTAATGCCCCGTCACTGACCAGGGACGCTTACCTGGAAACATTAAACTGCACATTACTTGAATATGAGACCATTCTGAAGCAAATAATTTTTCACACAAGAATAGATATATAATGTACTCTTAAATGAATCCCACAAGGATTGGAACAATCATCCCTCAGCATCCCCACTGATTCCCACTGATCAGTTACTAGCCATCCCCTTTAACGAAAAATCAAAGGTTGATCAGACAACTGAAATGTGAGTACAGAGAAAATTTGCTTAATGCCACAACTAACGGTCATCCTGCATACAAGCATAAATTACTGTAATTCCGAAAACTTCACGCACGTAACATAATTCTACGTGTAAAAGGATTGATTTTTTTTTTTTTTTTGGGGGGGGGGGGGAGCAAGGGGCAATGTGCCTTTAGGCGAGAGTTATATGTACAACTTCATTGTATACAGTCATCATGTCGGGTGATATTAGTCATTTCTGCCATACCCTGGACATGGTACACGACAGTGATGAAAATTTGTAACTTGAAAATACATTGTATATTAAATGCATCATTATTGTAATATTATTATTGTAATTGTTGTAATTATTGTAATATTGATTATTGTAATATGCTTACCTCCTACAGGGTCAAAGGTGAGCGCCAGCAACCCCTCTCCAACTCTCAAAATCACAATCTTCCTTGTCTGGGGGTTCTATACAATATTGTACGCATAGAAACTTGTCGAAGCAATCTCCTATTGAGATATCCGCAATGCAAGCGTAGCATCAAAATCTTCCATCCTTCACTGCACGTCTGTGACAGTGCGCCAAGAAAACGCGACGCGCACTAGCCGGGGAATCCCCGCCGTTGCCAATTCGGTTTAGACTTAGCAGTCAGTCGCTTCATGGTTACCTTTTATGTGATTGACTGCGTTGTTGTAGAAGCCATGGATCTTATGGCTATATCTTAACTGTTGATTATTTAATATGATTTAATATGACCGAGGTATATGATTTCTGCTTTTAACCCGAATACGAAGAAGTAGGAAACAGGAAATAGATCGCATGTTGGCAGTGATTTCATTGTTTAGAAGGTCCAATGATCATGAACTTTGTATTTTTTTATTTTTTTTTTTTACTAAAGAGTGTAGGAGAAAAAGCAGTTCTTATCTTTTAACCGATTTTTCTCTCCTCTTATCATCATCAAATACTAAAGGTCAGGTTCTGACAACAAGCCGTTACTGATGTGTACTCATCAGCTTCAAGTGATTGGATATTGGCCAGACTTCAGAGGAACCGACTTGTGTGATTCGGCAAACGCAAAGTTTAAAGTGTGATACACATAATCTCCATAATATAATATTGTAATGTATTACAACTCTTTATATAATAGTGTGTGTGTGTGTGTGTGTGTGTGTTTCACATACATACATAATACAGAGAGAGGAGAAAAAACAATGGTGAATGAAACTCCGCGTTTTAATGATTGAGACATGCAGATGAACGAAAGTTATGCAACAATACACACATTCAGTCATATTAACCCGGCTTCCCCCACCCCCTTGCTTTATCGTTTCTTCTTGGTCGTATAGATTTATTGAAAGTAACAAGAGCGCAACTACATAAGTAGGACCTACTTGCATAAAATGTACTGTACCATCCACCCTTGGACTCTTTCGTGCAGAATTAGAACACATTCAACTTGCACGCACATTCGCAGTCGCTTTGCAACAGGCAGTAACATCCGTTTATTATAGCACAAAGCCGAGATCAAGGTCCATTTAGTATGTAAATTTACATAGTATCATGATGTATTCAGAGTTTCAACTGGGACAACTGCGGTATAGACAAACATACGGACAAGAAGCTATAGAGTTATAGTAATACCACACAGTAATGATGACGATCAGACTATAGGTGTCTAAGGGGCTGTTATAATGAACTACTAGTTGTGTGATTTTCAAGGAATAGCGGGCCAAACAGTGCCAATTCAAGCGACGTTCTAGATATTTTTTTTTCGTGCATGCTAAATGGCTGTCGATTAGTAGGCTGTTTTCCAAGATTTTCATATCTGATTGTGTTTAATCAATCAAAATATAGCACATCCTCACTCATTTTAGTTCCTCTTCGTTGTCTTTAATCATAACGAAGCTTATTAGATGAGAGAAAAAGATAATGGAGGGATTAAGGTTATTGTCAATTACCACAGTAAGAGAAGGTACAATATTTAGTAGCCCGTGTGCCTGATAAAACTCTACATCGTATACAATTCGAGCAGGAAGTATACAAAATCAAGAATTCGGCTGTCTATTCTGAATTTTGAAAAGATGCTTACTGCAGGCTGATCGACCAAACTATACGTACACTGTTGACCCTTTTCTTGATAACACTTTTATCAACTTGGGGAAGGACAGGGACATTTGATAATAATGATAATGATAATGAAATGATAATGATAATGATAATGATAATAACAATAATAACAACAACAATCTACAATTACTATTACAATTGCATTACTATGTAAGAAATATTACATTACTGACATTGTAAATTACAGTGCTTGCGTAATCATTATGATAATATTATTTACATCTCTATCTTGATTTGATTTCTGTTTGTTGTCCAAAATTACTCAACAGGCTGTAGCGCAACGTAAATTTCAAAATAATGCAAACTTGCTTAAAATTTCGAACTCGAACATTTTGGTATTCTTACAAATGGCATATGGCTATACTCAGTTTGTGAAAAAGTTCATGAAATTCAACATATGAAGACTATTATTTTCATAACAACATTTTTTACAACAACTATAATCGCAACGTTTTAGAAAATTCAATTGAGAATTACGTGGCATGAAAAAGTAGTTTGAAAGAAGACGCTTATCATCTACGTTGGAATGAACGCTCTTACAATAATTTCAAGTCCTTCGAAAATCCAGAGAATAAACAAAACACAAGATCTGAACGATTCCAGAATTAGGGTGAAAACGTTGCGAACGATCCACTTTATACAGGTAGTGTAGAATACATCCTCAGAAACAAAGGAGACAAAATCAAGGAAATTCCCAAAGATCCATGAGATACCATTATAACACATCCCTTTTACGGATACAATCATCCACGTCAGGACAAGCTGTACAAAGCCCAGTGTTTCCTCCATGGAGTCAAAGGATGAAAAAATGGTGGCCAACGTCCTTCCACAAATCCCGGCGGAGATGCCAGCAGACATTTTCCTGATGCCTTGCCTCATCGGAGGATCTAGGAACCCCTGGATGAGCTGCCAGTCGCTTTCTTCCATCTCCATCACGGTATCCAGCCTGCCGCACATCGTCGTCAGAGTGGAACACTTGCCGACGGTAGGGTGCCTCTTGTGAAGGCCATCGATGTATGCTTGCTTGGTGTCGACATGATCTGCTTCAGGAGATACTTCCTGACGGAAGGGAGATTGGCCTGGCTTCAGCGGCCAGGATAAGTCATAAATGACAACAGCTATGTTTTCCTTGCCTATATAGTACGGCATTTTCGAAAGAGAAAACAGCAAACAAAATTAGATTTCACACAAATTAATGTCATATGATTTCCTTGAATATGTATTTCAAACAGCCTTTATGAATACCGCTTTTTAATACGATCACATTCTGTATGAATTGTTCAAATTTTGCTACGCTTGGAACAATATTTCTATTATGATAGTATTCAGATACTGTAACGATGTGTGCCTATAATTGCATATAATAGTAAATAAATGTAAGATGAAATATTTTCCACTTACAATCCTTGATTCTTATACATGTACTACATAGAGTGCTTTGCAGTCAAGTGTCACCTCAACCCCTCCCCCAAACACACACACACACACACACACACACACGCAAGGAAGACAGCCTACTACACAGTCATGAAGTATACAATAAGAGAAAGGTATATACACTGCATGCAAGTTTTGCAAATCATGTGATTTAGTTACCAATGACCCTCTCTGCATGCGGTAAAAACTTCTCGAACAGAACGTTCAGTCTATCACTTCCATCATCTTGGCGATCTACTATAGAGTGGCACACGACCAACTGATCGATACTATCACGTGACAGGTTGACCGTGTCCAAATTGTCCAATGAGAGAAGAGTATGCTTGATTGTGGCGCCACCTGTACATTCTTCAAGCTTTGTCAGGAAGGTGGCGATGTTGGACTCTGGAGAAGTAGAGCACACTCTGATGGTTGGCATGATGGGAATTTTGTGTCAAAATTATCTGCAAAAAAAAAAAAAATACCAGGGGAGTCACCGTATAATTATGATTACTACCTACCCCATCCCACACCCTCATTCGACTATAATGATATATATGGTGAGTCTACACTCTCTATTTGGCTATTCTGCTATCAAAATATGACTGTCCAAACAGTGAGGTGGAAACTGGTCCAAAACATGTCTTCACCCAGATGTACTGTAATTGTATAATGTCTAGTTAAACTGTTTAGAGTTAGTCTGACAGAGTTATAAGCACAACGGTAAAAATTTGATCGGAATCGGATAAAAGTTGGGGAAAGTGGGGAAGGTATAAACTTGTTAAGTTTCGATAATGTTGCAAAATAGCTCTCGAACAGTGTTGATATTAATATGCAAATGACCGGTCTGATGATGTCATCAGCAATCAATTTCAAATTCAATCAATTAGTCGATCAATCAGCATATGACGAAAGTTTAATATCCTGCTTTAGAAAGGTAAAGCACAAGTCATATGTATTATTCCTGGCCGAATAATCTCAAGACTATGATTAGTCAGACAAATTAAGATTTGAGACTGGCAGTCACTGATTGGGACATTGAAATTACACCCCATCCAACCCAAAAATTACACATAAAAAAATCTAGACATTTGAATATTTTTGTGTAAAAAACTACATGGAAAGTTGTAAGGTGATGACATCAACTTACAACTTGACAATGAGCTCACTCATTTTCATTTTCAAATTGACTGTTCAAGAACTGTTAAATGAAAACTATAGCGAACTTCACCATGCATCTGACAACTTCTTTGGTCTTTATCCGATATTGATCATTTTACCGTTGTTCTGATGAAATTGTATCTTTTTTTCTTTGTTGATTGTTTATTGGATTTGTTTCTCCATTTCTCATCCAAAATACAAAGAACAATACATAAATCATCACATGAATCAAAGAAAGATTACAAAATGGATGGATTGTAGATTCATTATTATAACAATTCTGTTCTTCCATGAGGTCCAATTAGCTTTGAACATGGCATGTCCACAATCCCCCTTTGATTAATTATACCATACAATTTTGCTCTCGAAGGTTTCAATGAAGGTATGTTAGAATATACATGATATGCGGTGGTGATGTGTTGGGCGTCAACGAAGGCCACTGTCAGTGGCATGTTGTGTCTGAGGGACTGATGTATGGTTACAGTTCGGTATTACGAAGATTCGTTATTCGGCCCGTTAACGATCGCCCCGTCACTATACAGGCATACTAACCTGGAAACATCAAAGTGCATATTACTTGAATATAAGACCATTCTGAAGCAAATAATTTTCACACAACAATAGATATGACCGTATATAATGTTCTCTTAATTTGATCCCACAAGGATTAGAACAATCATCCCCCAGCATTCCCACTGATTCCCACTGATCAGTTACTAGCCTTCCCCTTTGAACCCTATGACAACCCTATCCCTAAGTACTTGGAGAAAACAATAACTGTCTTTAGAAGCACACTTACTTACTTAAAATGTCCGACAACTGTCAAGCCAAGCTCCTACTGTGGCTTTCTTTATTAGCAGTCAGTCAGTTGTTTCAATCATGATCTTCATTGTTCATAGTCTTCTTTCTAACTGCCAGTAATCAGAGTTTAGTTGTCATGTATTACTTGGACTCTAGACCCGTGAATGTTTATTATATACAAATACCATTGACCTCTAACATTGGCTCTATCAGCTGCGTAAACGTATAGTGTGGTTAAAGTGATATGATATTTACTGATGATGAAAAAAAAACCCAGACGACTATTTTAAGTACACTATGATTATGCACACTGTTGTGTATTAATGATAACCTTTGAAGTTAATGGGACTGATTTCTTTCCACGTGCAAGTATACATCTAGCTAGATACAGTACATGTACCAATAAGTGGATCCGACAGGAATGATATGGTGACGTAATTGGATACGTCTTTGTAAGCCTTGACTTGTTACCATTTCTACGCACGTCTAATCATGATTCTCCAAATTTACTGAATGATTGAAAGAAAGTTTAAGTGTTGATAAAAACATCAACAACAACAAAAAACAAAACACACGCCAAACAAACAAAAAATCTACGCAAATAGGCAAAATAGAGGTATTATGATGGCGAGAAATTTTGTGTTACGGTTTTCTTTCTTGAACACCGAAAAATTATGCCAAGCCACATAGTGTCATAAGAAAGCTTTATGTATTTCATTTTGTTTGAATAGATTGCGTATACTCCAAAGTCCCAATAGTACGTGCAGTGTAACAAACGAACAGACAAACAAAAACAAAACACACAGTAACCTCTGTGCATTCGTCCTTTTCGCATAGGTCTGATCAGTATGAAAAAAATTTTCAAAGGCAGCGCATTTCTACTCCAGCAAAGAACGCTCTTAAAATGTAATTTGGATTATACAACTGTACTTCACACGACCATTACAACCACATTTGTATGCATTTTAATGTTTGCGCTGAATATGAACAGCTTACATAAATTATTATGTAATGTGCACTTCACGTCTTGTGAAGAGACCCATACCATTCCAGGACACTGCTGCCGTACATTTCCGAAGGAAGGTTTTGAGGCGATCACTCCTATTATTATACATAATCATTTCAAAAATCAGATAACGTCTGCTGCTGTAATTGTGAAAATCGATAACCATCTCTCATTCCAGTGGCGAAAAAAATAGTAGCAGAAGTTAGAGCTAGTAAATCTGCGGAGGTGCATAATCACGCAGAATGAATATTCTTCCAAGAAAGAATGCAGGAAACTGCATTAGCACTGTATACAAATACATCGACCACACGTACAATTGTCCGTAGCAGTAATAACGGTTTAGAGACGGAGTGACAATTTCATATTACATTGTATCTTAAGAATTTCTTTAAGGGGGAAAATACAGTCTAAAATAAGTTAGTCTGATAAAAAAAAGAATAAAATCTTAAGAGAGTTTAACGGTAAAAAATTGACTGAAATCGGACAAAAAAATAAGGAATTTATGAAATTTTGAGGTTTTGCTAATTTCTGTAAAACAGTTCTGGTACAGTGGATATCAATATGCAAATAAGTGAGTTGACATAACCTCACAATTTTCCATTGATAGTGTACAAAAAAAAAAATGAATAACATTCAATGTTTCTGTCATTGAAGTCTGAAACATGATGTTATTCCTGCTTGAATAACTACAAAATAGTGATCAGTTAGATATATCGGGATTTTAGCCACGGGCATAATTGCGTTTGAATGAAAAGCTGGAAATTTCACAATTTTATGTACAAACTATATGGCAAGTTGTGAGGGTATGACATGCTCACTTTGACATTTGCATATTCATGTTGACCGTTCACGAACTGTTTCCTCAAAAATTACCGAAATTTCAAAATATCATATCTTACTTATTTTTCATCCGATTTTGATCAAAATTTTACCGATGAACTTGTGATATTTGTACTGGATTTCCCTTTAAAGAACTCTAGCACATGTATAAAGATATACTTGTATTTTTACAGATAAAATGGAAATGACTCTAAAATGAAATGTACAAAGATATGAAATGATAACAAACCTTATGCACACTGAGAAAGGTTTCAGAAGTATGTAAAGCACCACGCATCATTAGACACCCATTTTATAGAGTGATGATATATAATAGCTTCAATGTAATTTAGACCACCATAAACCTACTTTGTAATGAAGCTTTTATTCTTGCTAGAAGTTCAGATATAATTTTAGAGAATTCAAATCCAATTCCATTCAAATTCTGACTGAAAAAAAAGAAGACGTCGTAAAATTATAGCAATTATTACACTACTTGCAAAACTCCCAGAAAGCACGACATTCTCTATAACCACTGTGCGAAAAAAAAAAATATATATATATATATTATTATTATATCGAACTTATACTTTTAGACACTTTTTCTACATACACCACTATTTGGCCTACATGTAAAAAGCACTGTTTGCGTTTAATGGGGATGAAAATATCCATTGTAAAATATCATTTTGACGTTACGACATTCAAAAGCAAAACATATCACTAATGATTAATTTATATCAATTGATTATCAAACATTTTTTGAGCATGGTTCAATGAAAGTATTATTCCGGTAATAGCGAAATACTTCATCACTTAGGCGTACGTATATTTTGTTTGAGGAAGAAATATGTATATCATACAAACATGAAAGAAAACAATTAAAATTTGAGAATATGTACTAAAGTGTCTTACCCACATTATTGCAATTTGATTAGTCAAGATGTTTATCCAAGAGCAAAAATGATTATTAGCTACTATGCCTTGTATGTTAAGGTTTTAATGCATTTGATTCATTGTTTTCCATTGTCTCGACACACTGGGGTCACTTCATACATGAATGTCTTTAATGTAAAGGTCATGTCCACAATTTCTGTACGTCTAAACGTGTATTGTAGTCAAATTTACGTTGTATAATGATAATAATAATAAAAGGACATTTATATTGCGCAGCTACTATAATGATATACTCTACTGCGCATTACAAAATGACATGCATACAAGAAATTCAAACAGAAAATACACTACTTCAAGAGATGACTTTTTAACCTGGACTTAATCTCATTAATTGTAACTGCTCTTCTTCTCCGAAATGGTTTGATTGTTACGAACTAAGTATTCTCATATTTAAGTCTTAATGCTCAGATCTTGAGCTCAATTTTGACGGCTGTGTCACTTCATTGGAGCAATTAGCTTAGTAATCATCATTATTGCCAAAATCATACTATTTGTACTCACACAAGATAAACAATAGATTCTCTAGTTTTTGTGGTAACACTACTATTCTGATAAATGTCTAAATAAACATTACATGTAACTTATTTACTAATTAAAACACTCGTCAAATTTTTCATCTCACTGTTGTATTGTAGTTTTGAAAAAAGCAGATCACTGATACTCGACGATGTAAAATTCATTGCCGTTAACATTTACTGCAGCCACAAATCCAGTGTTGTGACATTGTTAGAAGTTAGTTTTGATAAGATTACTGAATAAACCATGTCAGCCAGCATTCAGCGTTTTTATATTTGGGAAAGTGTGCACGAGGATACATTGAAAATGCGTGTTTATCTCTAGGGATGCTTTTGAACAGTCTGATACAAATTAGGCATAGACTGAGTTACTTAAGTTTGCTGTATTACAATGCAACCATGCATACATTGTAATAGTTACTTTGTCTTAGTTCATGTTCCCTATGGCGTATTTGATGGCTCAGTATGCAAACTTGCGTACTTAATTCTGTAAGGTAAACAGTGGCGTACCGTGGGTCAAGACATGGGGGGGGGGGGGCGCCTCGTGGAAAAGTAATTTTGAGGGGTGCGTGCGTGGGTATGTGTGTGTGCGCGTGTGTGCGTGCGTTGTCAGTCTGCAAACTTTATGGGGACTGCAATACATAACGGAATGTGATACATTCCACAGGGCAGTCATTGAGCAACATTTTAAGTTTTCCTTACATGGATTATGGAATGACGGTGTGAAACGAAAAATTACTGGCAGTAACATCAGAAGAGCGTGTAATGGCATAACGATTAAACGCGAGCGAGCGAAGCGAGCGAGCTTGAAAATTTTGACTTTTTACAGTCCCCAAACTGCCGTTTGTAGCTATATTTTTTCGCTTTGGAAATTAAGGGGGGCGCACCGGGCGGCAACTGCTGATAATTACTGGAGCAACATCAGGACAAACATAACGATTAAATGCGAGTGAACTTGAAAATTTAGACATTTACAATCCCAAAACTGACATTTGTAGCTATATTTTTTCGCTTTGGAAATTAAGAGGGAGGGGGGGGGGGTGCACCGGGCGCAACTGCTGGCAATTACTGGCAGCAACATCAGGATATAACGATAATGGCATAACGATTAAATGCGAGCGAGCTTGAAAATTTTGACATTTTACAGTCCCAAAACTGCTGTTTGTGGCTATATTTTTCCGCTTTGGAAATTAAGAGGGGGGGGGGGGCACCCCATGGATCCGCCACTGGTAGTCAAGGGTGTCGGTTTATGTTCATGACTGGGGGAGGTATGACCAGCGAGGGGGCGTCGAAGTGACCAAACGGTGGAAAGATGTCCAAAATCTGCACTTTAGAGCATCCCCTAATTGTGTGTGTGTGTGTGTGTGTGTGTGTGTGTGTGTTTGTGTATTTTATATAGGCAGTGGCGTATGGGGGGGGGGCAAGGGGGGCACGTGCCCCGGGCGCCACTCCTTGGGGCGCAAAAAAAAACCCCGAAAAAATGAAAAAAAAAAAAAAAACGAAGAAGAAGAAGAAGAAGAGGAAGAAAAGAAAATAAAACTCACCCGGACAGGGGGAGGTAGAATTGGGGGGGGGGGGGGGGGCAGAAAACCAAATCAAACAAGATGAAAACAAAACATGATAATGACGCGGACAAAATGACAATGTTTATTGTGTTCACACAAGAATTTCATGTTTTTGTAAGCTGAAATACAAAAGAAGATAAGAACAAAACGTGATGATGACGTGGACAAATTTAATGACAAAGTCTATATAGTGTTCACCCATGTCATTTTATATTTAGCAGGCAAAATGTTACACGGAGCAGCGGCTGCAATTTTTTTCGTTCTGAAGCGATCGCCGATTGGATCAAAAGATACGGGGGGGGGGCGCAAAAAAATCACATCAAATAAGATAAGAACAAAACGTAATGATGACGCGGAAATATACAAATTTCGGCTCGCTTACTAATTTAGAGTATATTTTCAAGTCCTCAGTTTGTTGGTATAAATCGTTATCTATAAGGCCGCCACTATATCTTGATTAGAATTGTAAGATTTAATAAGCACAAAATGACAAGAATTCCATGTTTTGTAAGCTGAAATACAACAATTTTCGGCTCGCTCGCTGTGCTCGCTCGCCAAAATTTATATATATATAAAAAAAGATAAGAACAAAACGTGATGATGATGCGGAAATATACAAATTTCGGCTTACTCGTGCGTACTAATTTAGAGTATTTTTTTAAGTCCTTAGTTTGTTGGTATAAATCGTTATCTATAGGCCTTCACTATATCTTGATTAGAATTGTAAGATTTAATAAGCAAAAAATTTGGCTCGCTCGCCAAAATTTATCAAAAAAAAAAGAACAAAACGTGATGATGATGTGGAAACATACAAATTTCGGCTCACTCGCGCGTACTAATTTAGAGTATTTTTTCAAGTCCTCAGTTTGTTGGTATAAATCGTTATCTATAAGGCCGTCACTATATCTTGATTAGAATTTCAAGTTCAAGTTCAAGTTCAAGTTTATTCAAAGTTTCCACAATACAAAAATTACATAAGAACAATAATATGTAACAAGGAATACATTGTTGAATATATGCGATTAAAACAATTTGCAGAATTGAATATAAATTGACATTGCATGTAGATGCATATAGATGTAAAGTGGAGGGGTCTTAGAAAAGCAAGCTTGTATAATAAGAACCCCTGGAAAGGCAAGTTAAGACATGTAGTATAACAACTCACTGCTATATACAAACATTAAAGCCATAGAATAATTCTACTGGAATTCCTCAATCCCTCACACACACACACACACACACACACACACTACCTATGGAATTTTAAAGCAAAACATAATTGGCATTAGACTATGTTACTCAAATGGAAAGCGATGAGATGAAGTCATGTATGTAGAATTTAAAAGGAGCAGCATCAATGAGACTGAGAATATCGATGAAGCAAATACTTCCGAGCCAACACTTTAAATCTGGAAAAAGTGGTACTATCTTTAACATCTGAGGGTAACATGTTCCATTCTTTTCTCATGCAAGACACATAAAAAGAATTTAGGGCAATACTGGTAGCTACACGAGGTAGATGCAGAAGGTTTTTCTGACGTGTATTATGGGAATGAACAACTGAGTTTTTGACGAACAAATCCAGAAAATAAGGAGGGAGAACTGGACATGTGAAGCTTGTACATGAATGCCAATGAGTTAAAAGACACTAACTCGTTTAGAGGTAAACAACACAGCTGTAAGAACTGGGGGCACTTGGCCTAGTAAAGTAAATTGTAAATTGTACATTGTAAGATTTAATAAGCAAAAAATGACAAAAATTTCATGTTTTGTATTAAAGCTGAAATACAAAAAAATTTGGCTCACTCGCTGCGCTCGCTCGCCAGAATTTGTCAAAATTTGTTACATTTAAATCACCCTCAAAAGACCCCTTTTAAGTGCTTTAAAAAGCATATCATGTGGACTTTTTTCAAAGTCCCTACCGGGATGGGGTTTGGGTTGAACACCCAGAAATTAGGGGCGCAATTTTCGCGCTTGCCCCGGGCGCCGTTTTCCCTAGATACGTCACTGTATATAGGCCTATTAACATGGAAAAGTTAGCAAATAGTCCAGGTCAAGTTTTATTATTGGCAATGCAAGGCACTTTAACATAGATTAGTGTGTAAAGCAACACTGCAAAATCAATGATCTAGCTTCGATATAACGAAGCGTAAGGTACAAAGGTACACTCATTCTACATCACATTGCGCAACATTGCAGCAACTCTTTTTGCCGTTCGGATGTTCTGAGTATATACACTGCGTACATCCTGCTTATATTCAAAATGTCATCCAGAATCACGCTGAATCACAATCTTTTGTCGGCTCCGGGCTTTTTGAACAATGTTTCACACTATATACCTCTTTAACTATGGTTGAAAGAAATCTTAGAAAATATCTTGTTCACCCTTACATGTCGATTTCATAAGCAGTTTACTAACCCTTGAATTACCATTTTTTTTAAACCAGCGGATTGTGAGGGGGGGGGGGGGGCGTGCCTCCCCCCCCCTCCCCCCCCCCCCCCCCCCCCCCCCCGTAGTTACGCAATTAAAGGTACAGACGTATATTGTGGAGAACTACTGCTGCGGAGGGATCTCAAAAAGTTAAAGAGGGAGACGGAAACATGCCGCCAAAAGCGTGGAGGGGCGAGCCACCACTCACATGTGTACCAGTGGTTCTCACGGATGCCATTCGTATACACTACATGTACTTGCATGATGAGGTACGACCCCTCAGGCACCACGACAACAACCATAATCACAGTCGTCACCGTGACTTTACCAGCATCATCAAGCCAATCTGTGGCTAGAAGTACAATCATTAATATAGAAAGAGTGAACGATGAAGCAGAAGCGAAAAAGATGTCCCTGCGATGTGAAGCTTGGGTCTCGTTGCTAACCAAGGAGGCATGAGTCTCACACCTCCTTGGTTTAACACTGTCCACAAACTCCTGCAACATCTGCAAATCATCTTCGTCCATCTCCACTCTTCCGTCCAGCCTGCCGCAAATCAAGGCAAGCCTGGAGCACTGGAAAGTAGTCGGCTGTTTCACTCTAAAGCTGGCCATGTGTGTTTCTTTCACTCTAGCGTGGTCTTTCCCTAACTGAACATCCCCAAACGGCCATTTGAAATCATGTCCGATGACGGCCACATTGTCTCTCCCTGTGTATCAAGTATAAACAACGACAATGCTTTCTGGTCATGATGGTATACATACGTGCATATACACACATAGTCATTATAATACGAGTCAATGTATTTTTGATGGAATGATGACTCTATTTCCTCACTTAGTGAGTCTCCCGCTGACCTGAACACAAATTCTCATGTTCTTTTGTGACATGAAAGCAACGAAACGACTTCTATCCTTCGCATTTGCGTATTTTCTGCTTTGCAATAATAACAATGGTGAATTTTAGTAGAGGAATTGGAGAAATTATATCAAAAAATGCAGGGGGTTGACAATATTTTCGTCCAAAAACAAACAAACAAACAATAAGACCATTGGGGTTCGCCAATTTGCATACAGGGTTGCGACAAATATTTTGGTGAAACCATGCCTTACCTTCTGATTTTCTGTAAGAGTTAAGTGTAACTTTATTTCACATTTTCCCCTGATTTTTCTCAACTTCATCATGACATAGAATTATTGTACCTTAAAATAAGAAGAGATCTACATAACATTCTGATAACACATATTATACCCACCAGGTCACACGAAAGGCATGTATGCGCCTACAAAAAGTGTATATATGTAATATATATATATATATATATATATATATATATATATATATATTATACGTTGCTTTTTTCATTCTGCATTTTTTCTCTATTTTTTTTTTTTTGTATTTCAATCAGATTTCTTTTCTAATGAGTGTGAATGTTTCAGAACGTTACCAAAAACTGTCCTCGCATTGGGCAGAAATTCATCGTAAAGGGCGTCCATAACATCGGTGATGGCAAAACGGCGATTGTGTATGGAGTGACAGAGAATAATACCATCCATGTTCCTTGAATCCAGTGGGTAGCTTCTAACATCATTGTACGGTAGATGGACGAATTTGATGTTGGCATTGCTCGTTTCTCTGAGACGCGTTAGGAGAGCTTGGATGTTGGTCTGCATAGCAGATGTGCAAACTCCGATCGTTGGCATGGTGACGGTGTCTGCTCACAAGGTCAATGATTCCAAATACTCTGCATGCAGGATAAATAACAGAAAGGTGTTAATTCCGCCAATGTCAATGGGTTGTCAGCAGCTGCACACCCGGGATCACCAGTGTTTCGGTCATTTAAGAACTGGGCACCTGCCCCTGGCTGGCCGGAGCTGCGTTTGGATTTCCTAGACAGCACCCCCATTTATGGCATCTCAAAAACACTTGTCATCAATAACCTCTCTTCACTCCAGATTACCAACAATCTCTCTACACCCCCTATCCCCCCCCCCCCCCTTCCAGGCCTTCCCAACTACCCATGCAGATCCTGTCTCCGCTGCCACACAAATCCTCTTAATCCACCTTTCACCCTCCCTACCACCTACTCCCATAGCTCTGATCCACCTCCTCACCGATCATCCAGCACACCCCTGCACCCCACTTTCACAGTATACACCTCTGCTCTCCACCCCTTTTTCTCACACTCCTCTCTCAACTCAGCATACCTATCCAACTTTTTTCCCTTGCCTCATCCATTCTCGTTTCCCATGGCACAGTAAGCTCCACCATTGCTATCCTGTGCACAGACCTAGCCACCAACACTGTCTGGCCGCAGGGCAGTCACCACCACCTCCTCTGGCTCTGTATACGGTTTCCCCCTAATCATCCCCCGCTACTAAAATCCCTCAAACTTCATCCCCTTGACCCTTCCTCCTCGCACTGCATCTCACCCCCTCCTTCATAAACCGGATTTTCCCTCAGCCCTGGTAAAGTGGCACTCCACTTCCTCTTCCTTCTCCTTGACCGCTTCCACTGCCAAATCCCTCCTACCCCTCATCTGCAGCCTCCTCCGCCCTCCACTTCCTCCCCGTGCAGATCGGTGGCCTAACTCGATCTAGTCCACTGTCTGGACTGTTTTGTGTGATCATTTACCGCGCGCACACACCGCTACAGCACGCGTATGCCCACCGTACGCTCGTGTATCAATTTGCCGCGCACGCACGCATCTCGACCTCCAAAACAGTCCAGTCTGGTTTGCCAAGTCTCCCCGAAATATTTCGGAAAAATTTGGCCCCACCCCCACCACCTAATTCATTTCGAGCATCCTGATTGGTCGATGAGATCGCGTCCAGCTGGCAATCACAGAACTCTTAAGAGTTCTGTGCTGGCAATTTGCGGGATCGAAAAAAGTCGATCGATCTCTAATCTTGTAGTCTTATTGCAAACAGGTATATTGCATTTAGCAATATAACATACGTATTTTACGCCAATATTTGTATGAATCTCCACATATATTAATGGAATTTCAAAATTATTTTTCTTTTTATTAAAAACTGCTTAAATAATATATCTTAGAGATCATAAGAGGAGAATGAAATTAGAACGTACATAAACCGTGCGTAAGATTAAGACTAACTTCTACTCGTTTCCATAACTGTTACAAATCTAAATTATAATATCACAATTATCAACATTTTAAATCCATTTTTCGACAAAAAATAATAATTTAGAAATTACAAATTAACAATTTAGAAATACGTTTAGAAAAGATGTTCGCCCATTTAAAGCATCGCGACCTATCGTACATGTCAATTTCGAGGTGACTTTTACTTCTCGATCGGGGATCCCCCGGATCGCGTGTACAGCATACAGCTTGTGCAACAATGTGGTTTTCGTATTGATTCCGAGTCTTGCGTTTTCCGACCAAAATCTGTGCAGCATTTCAAGTATTTCCTCCAAACCTTGTTTACATGATCAATGGATGTCAACATCAGCGTCTCCGCGTCGCTTTTCTGACAGTGACATTTAATGAGAAGAGCATTCAATGCAATGTGCTACTGAGAAGCTTGGATTCGTTGACGGTTTCGGGGAGCAGCAGCAGAACCAGAACTACGAAGTCCCTACTACACGTACTCGTTTCTCCGTGCGTGGTCATGATTTGTTTATCTCCCTGCCGACTGGTTTCGGCAATAGTGTGGTGTTCCAACTTCCAAGCTGCACCGTTATGCGTTGGTATTCTTCGCAACTAGATCTACATGATGGACCAGACTTTCCGAAAGCTGTGGCTCTTGTTGTCATGCCTTTTAGTCTTTAATTTCGGACCAGATGAGCAGGGCTATGGATCTTGCTTGGCCTGCGTTACAAAGTCGAAGACTCAAGCGGCCTAGCGGTAAGCTAATCATTAACGTGAGATCTATCCAGTTTCTAAAAATGATTCGTCAAGGCAACTTTCATTACGTGTCTCTTGTCTTGAATTACAAACTGTAACTGTAGGCCCCTAGTTTATCAACAACAAAAAAATGATTGTAAAACTAAATGTAGTTAAATGTCTGGCCTCTGGGCCGGGTAGGGTAAACACATGTCAGGCTTCGTTCTACTACAGTACTACTCTTGCATGTGAGTGTTCCTAGGTGTACTCTACTGAGTTAAATCCTGTGTAATTGTAATAAATTGTTAACACTGTAACTGCACTGGTTTAATTGTTTTGTACAGTACAGTAACTACTTTAACTTTCTCGCATACAAATGCAATTACACATAGGCCTACTGCCTTAGCTTTAGTCTGTGAGCCACAGCCTGTGTCTCGTCAGCTTTGCTCCTCTACACAGAGGAGCAATCGAGACACACACTGTGGCCCACAGACTAATTCTTCATGTGCATGTACATTGAGAAAAAACTCAAATAGGAACATGCTTCAGTATGCAAATGTACTCATTCTTGTTCATCTATAGATTATGGCTATGCGATATGGCATTGTAGAGACTGCAGGCATTATTAAAATCACATGTGCAATGTAGATTTTTTTTTTTAAATCTTACTGTTTTTTTTCTTCTTATTTTTCAAATAGGGGGACTGCATCTGGAGACACCATTTGAAGCATTTCGAGCAGTGTATGGAAAATTGGGTGAATTACGATCGAAACTCAAGTCGTCAGTCCCGCTGTTGCCCTGACAGCCACTGCAACCAGAGATGTGCGAAGCGGTATCATCGAAAACTTTGGTCTTCGCAATTATATGTGGGTAAATCAGTTGCCGGACAAGCAAAATATCAAACATGTTGTCAAGTCTACTGCAAGAGATTTAGATACAATGTTCAAGTGGCTGGCAGATGACTTGAAGATCCATGGTGCATGTTGTGAAAGGATGATAAGAAAAATGTGCAGTATCGTGGACGCGACCTTTATGGCACTGCTGTGCTTCCAGAAGGTTGCCACAGGTATGTTAATAAGTTTACATGTACCACCGGAACACGGAAACTGATATCCAAAAGGAAATTGTTGACAGCATGTTAGCAACAAATGGTGAAATCAGAGTTCTGATAGCTACCATTGCGTCTGGCCTGGGTGTTGATGTAAGCAACGTACACAGTACGGTTTTGTGTGGATGCCCAAGTGATCTAGACGATTATATCCACTTTTTAAAAGCACACAATTTTCAGGCCTTATCAGATATACTGGTAACATGAAGAATCATGTACATCTGTACAGCTGTACATCGTAGCTCAGATTTTTTTTTTTTAATGAAAAATGTTACGTATACACGTGTACATGTAGCTTAGCTTGTACCTTTGAGCTTTGAAAATTGTTTTTTTAGAGAATTCATATGATTGTTTTAAAACAAGAATCCACTGTGGGTGTTTTTCCTCCTTAAGGTTTGTAATGGTGAGTGGTTGGTACATTGGTTTCTGGTGTACCTAAATTTTTGCAGTTCCATGCTACATGTACAATAATTTTCTTTTTATCACTGCAATTACTGTACCTTGCTCTTATTCATAGAAATAAATACAATGTACATTTGTACACACCTACTTTTCATACTGTACTTTGTTTTTTAGGCGTGAATATTTTCATTTCGTTGGACATGTTGCTGGGTACATATCACAATTACAAGTGATAAAATTATGGAAAAGTTGAAATATTTTAGTTCAAGGTTGTGTTTTTGTGATGTAGTGGTACAGACCATGCCAAGTGGGGATGGGCTGTGTGTTTTGGGTGTTTGAAAATTGAACTGTTATGCTGTTTGTCTGCACAGGTAATTGTACATCGCATGTTCATCTATGTATACATGTACATACAAGTGTACACATGTGTAGAGTATGTTTTTGAGTTGTACAACTACCAAGAACTTGTTTACATATACTTTCTTTGCATACATAATAATTCATGAGAAGTACAGTATGTTCTTTGGCCCATTTTGATAAAAATAAAATAGTTGTGCTAATGCACATGAACATTTGTACCTGTAGTTTGAACTGTGTAGCAATGAATTTATTTTCCTTTTTGAACTTCGAAGCAATTTTTTTTTTTTAACCAAGAATTGTTGTAAAGCGCAACAAATGAAAAAAAACATTACAGTGGGACTAGGAAGATTTCTTTGTCATAACTTGTAACCAGTTTGTGTTAATCCTGTGTTTTTGGATGTGTAATGAGAGTCTACTACACATGGTAATCAGACTGAAATGTGACATATCAAATTATTTCTCTGACATCAAAATTCAAAGTCAAACAGTTTACAATGTATTTTGTTTGAAATAATGCACTGTTGTTGAACAATGATCATGAACTATCATGAATATACAGTAAATATATTGTATATTTCAGTACTTGTACATGTACATGTACAAATGAAAGTGTATTTTACATAAATTAAAGTGTATAGGGTGTAGTAAGACGACTGTAGATTGGTTTAAATCCTATTTAAGTGACAGACAGCAAGTGACGCAATTCAAAGGAGCCAAGTCCCACCCTTCACCTATTAAATTGGGTGTACCTCAAGGGTCAATTCTTGGTCCTCTTTTATTTTCAATATATGTCAACAGTCTACCCGAGTGTACTTCAGAAGGTGTTATAGATATGTACGCTGACGATACGACCCTCACTGTCAGTGCTAATGACGCAACAGTTTTAGAAGAAAAGATAACTGTTGCACTAAATAAAGTAATGGGGTGGATTAAGAAAAATCGGCTCGTCCTTAACACTGACAAAACTTCTGTCATGATTATCGGCTCCCGTGCTAATCTCGGGAAAATTGAAAATTTCAGTATTTCATTAGATGGTAGTCGGATTAAAAGAGTTCAGTTCACTAAATGTTTAGGTGTTTTAATAGATGAAGAACTGAAATGGTCTAAACAAATCGAAAATGTATGTAAACGTACCCAAAAAAGTGTCTGCATGATAAAGAGAGCGAAGGCCTTTTTGCCCCAACAATCCCTAAAATTACTTTATAATAGTCTAGTGTTACCACAGTTTGATTACTGTTCTGTTGTTTGGTCAAACAGATTTCAATACCATACAACTAAGCTAGAAAAAATTCAAAAGAGGGCAGCAAGAATAATTTTGGACAAAACATATGACACACCGTCGGCTGATTTATTCAAAAGTCTTAAATGGATGACACTAGACAAACGTTTTGATTTCAGCCGCGTTATGATGATATATAAATGCGTCCATAACTTAGCACCTTCGTACCTTCAGGTGCACTTAGTTAAGCCTAGTGATGTACATGAACATCATACAAGGCTAATAGACAGTGGAAATCTATGTGTGCCAAGATTTCGCTCTGATTGTCACAAGTGCAGCCCAATCGTATCCTCTGTACTTGAATGGAACAGGCTAGATCATTCAATTAGATCAGCTTCTTCCATATATTCATTTAAGAGATTGTTTAAGCAAGTTTGCTATTTGTAAGTAACACACGAAATTCATTCTGGGCTTTATCATTCCTGTATAATAGCTTTTTAATTGGTATTTCGGCATTCTGGTGAACTCTTGCTGTGGCATGTACTTTTTATGTTACTTTGCAATGTACAGTATGCTGGTATGTATCTACACTGTATTATGTCATCTTCTGTATATACGTTTTGCTATTTAATGTACATATGTTCATCAATATTATTCAGGGCTCCATGGAAGACCACTATTTATTGGTGAATGGACTACCCTGACAAAAGATTAGAAATAAATGTAAATAAATGTATAATGAAGGAATTTCAAGAAGATGGAGAAACAACTGAAATATGCCTAATATTTTATCAACTATAGAACATTTAATTTCAGTTCCTCATGAGTACTTGGTGGCACAGAATATCCAACTTTAAAGACACTTATACACCTGAGGAATCATTTTGAACGTCCTTCCCAGAGTGACAACTTTTTGAACTCATTATTGACAGTTGGGAGTGGGATGCTAGCTTTGAAACTTCCTTGGTAGTTGGCACAACATTAACAGTTTTACCATCATGGCCAAATTTTTATAATGAAGGCTTAAGAAGTAATGTGATTATTAAAAAGAAATGTACAAATTATACATATGTTCAAATTGCACTACTCGTAGTCCATTTATTTTCACTTTGCTGTCTGCTCTTACTGTACATGAAATGGTGGAGACTACACAGTGTATTTAACAGTACATATATAGCACATGTACAATGTACATGTACACTGTACATTGTACATTTCAAAGTACAATAGTGATAAATTGATGTATTTCCTGACCACACCTCAACACTGAAAAAAAAAATAAATCTAAACTTATTTACCAATAATCAGGTGCCATAAACATTGAAAAAAAGTAAAGTCTACTACACTGTACAGCTGTATGTACAAAGTACATTATACAAAGTTTTAATTTGGATGTGATTTGTAATAGGGGTTTAATCAAATTGCTAATATGTGTGTGTATGTGTGTGCACATGCGTGTATGCGTTTGTGTGTGTTGTGTGCATGGCCCACACATTTCCCAAACATAATTTCACACTGATATCCCCCTTAGATGTTTGTGAATTAGAAACAAACAAGTTACTCTGTCAGACTGTCTTTTGATTTGAATAGGCCTACTTATTTAATAATGTATATATTATACATGGAGCTACTATTTTGAGCAAATACAGGTACATTGTATGGTTTGCCAAAAAAAAAGAGGAAGATATATATATATATATATATATATGCATATGCAGAAGGGCAGTTCAACCAAAACTGTTCACTTCTGTAATGCCAGAGACAAATGGACCAATATCTCTAGAAAAAATGCCCTTAAGCGTCTTCATCTTGGTTTACTAAATTTAGCTTTATTATCATGAAGGACTAACAAACAATAAACTGAGTGACGGGGTATTCTTACAACAGGGATATTGGTCTGATTATCAAAGTGAATAGTTTCGGTCTAACTGCCCAGTAGGCCCTACATGAAGTGGCAACAAAATGATAAAAGTTGTACAAACTTAGCGCAATTCTTTAAATTTAGACTGCTCTCTACTAACATTTGGGGAAAAGAACAAACAAAAAAGGCACCTTCTGGTTCCTTACATGTACTTCAAATTTGCACTACAAATTGTGTAATGTACCCTATCCCCTTCACCTCCACCACCCCTGAATATGCTTGATATCTTGTATACCATAGCTAACTACCGGTTCATAGAACCCACATCTCACAACCCTGAGCTTACATTACAAAATTACATTGTTATTTAGTGGGCCAGATAAGAGTGAAAACAGGTGCATACAAGTGCCTATGTCAAGTAAAGAATTTCTTTAATTTCTAAATATTTCTTCATACGATATTATTAATGAAGAATAATTGACAAAATTATTTCCTTTAATGAATACGATTGGCACAATCCCCCCCAAAAAAAAAAAAACAAACAAAACAAACAAACATATTGATCCCCTTTACCAACAATAACATCGCCAAACAAATCTTCCAACTTTTCTTGAGGTCCACATCTCACGACCTTCACAGAGTTCTTTGCAGTTTTATGTAGTGTTTGGACATTAGAAGTGGCACATCACAAATCATACATTGGCGAGTTGGCGATTTGTAGCTCGCCATTTTCAATCTCAAGAATAATATTCAAGTCATCATCGAATCTGGGCTGGGCACAACAAAGTCCAAAACACCACTTGAAAGTAGGTCGGACATGACTGCAACCATAACTTTCAGCCAGTCAAAAACGTTGCACGAATCAGCTGTGCAACAATGCATGGTACGGATCACTGAAGAACTAAGTATCGCATTGCGTTATGATCAAAGAGTTGGCTCTTTGATTGCCAATCAAACGTGATAACGTGTGTTGTGCAAAAATGCAGGCATCTCTGTGCACATAATTAGTAATTGTTGCAGATCGCACTGTATTCACAGTGCAATGCACACAGCTGGCTGCAGATCGATCGATCCCACAGAACTGTGATCGATTTCTGTGATCGATCCCTTACTTTTCATGCATACGCAATGAGCTTGCGAGAGATAGGGCAATACGTCAGCATACCTAATATGAACTTTTGACCCAACGCACTGACAAACCATTCTGGACGTTCTTTTCGGACAGGTTTGTTGGCACCGAGCGGTTACAGGGGATAGCGCGATAAGCTGTGGAGCGGCGGGTGGATGCGTAATGAAAAGAACGTCCAGAATCTGGACTAAACTCGATCCTGCTATTGTCTGGTCCTTTGACTCCCTCATCATCACTAGCTTAACCTTCCCAGCTTTAAACTCCTCAACCATTGATGTCATACAGGTAATTGCAGCTTGCTTGATCTGCTAAAGAATGCCAGATCTGTAAAAAGAGTGAAAGTCTAGCCATCATAATCTCATATATAGGCACACTCATTCTATCGAGTATGATTTAGCAAATTTTATAATAATGACATCTGACTAGAGAACATGAAAAACAACTTTATCAGTCATATACCAACGGCATAACGACATAACGACATAAAGACCTACACAGACAAAGGCATCTATACAAGCAAGCGTAATGGGACGTTATAATGGCAATTCCCAGTTTAGAAACGTGTTTTTACTAGTAAATCATCATAACTTCATTTCAAGTCAAAATCACGCTACATGTTCATTATTCACAAGTTTATGATATGGTAAATAATGAAAACAATTCTTCTTCTTCTTCTTCTTCTTCTTCTTCTTCTTCTTCTTCTTCTTCTTCTTCTTCTCGAGTCACTACGCAGAATGGAACGTTAGATTCGTCCTATCCAATGTTGAATGCACTGCCTGGCACAGGCGTTAGAGCTGCCAGATCTTCTTGTGTGCAAGGCTCTGGTAGAAGTGGACAGACAAGGAGATGCTCCTCTCCACACAGGCAGGTGGTGTCATACATATTAGAGTTGTTACTTAGGATTGGTTAGTAAAGTTACAAAAAAGGGACATGAAAAAAAAAAATACGGAAGGAACCCACTTTACCCATTCAAGTGAATTTTACCGTCTTCAGTCTCACATGCAAACTTCAAATTATGGTTTGAAATCCATCAAAATCAAGGAAAATGAAAAATAAGATCTACTGAATATGACAGTCTTTATCGATTTCTGAACATCCATGATATCAGTTGATACTTAAATCAAAGTTTACCATACAAAGATACACATTTTCTTTTTAATTGATGTCAAGTCCTCCTCAATTATAATTTTGTGCATTGAGTCATTTTCGAGGATTGAAAAAAAAAGTGTTATTTCAGTACTAAATGGGAAAAATGCATTTTAGCCATCATGTATTGTTTAACCCTTCACATTTTACCCTATGACCCCAAAAGTTCCGAAGAGAATTGCTGTCGAGTAGTAACATGCTAAATATGTAGACCTACTAAGTTCATGAAACATAAACAGTGGTCCTGATAAAAGGTGAGCCCCTTTATATTTCATCTAAATTGTTTCTTATTATCTTGGAAAAAAAAAAATCCTGAATCCTTATCTCAAGCAAAATTGTATGATCAAAGTGATATGGTTTGATATTAGTAAGAAATCGAACCAAAGATGAATATTCTATTCCTGGCAAATATGCCTCACGGACACATGATGGAAAAAATGCAACTTGAATGATCAATGCATTTTGACCTATCGAAAAAATGACGAAGAATGATGATAGCTTACCTCCTATACAGGGTCAAAGGTGAGCGCCAGCAAGCCTCTCCAACTCTCAAAATCCCAATCTTCTTAGTGTGGGGGCTCTATACGATACTATAGACGTGGAAATCTGTCGAAGCAATCTCCTAGTGAGATATCTGCAGACATTGCATCAAAATCTTCCATCCCTACACTGTGCACGTCTACAGTGGCTGGATAACCGGACGTGTACGAGCCGGGGAATCCCCGCCGTTGCCAATTTAGTTTAGACTATAGCATTCAGTCGTTCAATAATTTGTTTTTGTGTGATTGACTGCGTTGTTGTGGAATTCATTTTAGGAATGACCGAGGTACATGATTTCTGCTTTGAACCCGAACATTAAGAGCTTGGAAATTGGGACATAGATGACATGTCGGCCATGCTATTTAGAAGGTACTATGTTATTTGACAGAGGAGTCAGTTTTTCATCAACTTTATATTCTCATTAAAGAGTGCTTTATCGTTGCTTCTTGGTGGCGCCAGTGCAACCACATGCAAGTAGGACCTAGCAGCATACAATGTATGGTTGGGTGTCCATAACATCGGACACCTAACGTTTTTCTATCAACAGAAACGTGAAAAATCACACAATTTGCCTGAAATTTTACTCACGTGTGGAGAAAATACTCCGGATTCACAAGCGCGCACTGTAAATGCGATCTGAGGTACGCGCTCTAGATGGCGGCTTCGAACGCGTGGGGTGTCATTTTTTCCGAACTCAGTTGCCGGGCTCATATCGACCGACCACCCCGCCCTCTATTGACAATACGTATAAAGCGTACTTAAACGCGTTTTTTCGACAAGCTGCTGTTTTTTTCTAGTCGTGATTTTTTTCCCCAATAATATTTGAATATATTTTGAATCCTTCGATATTACTTTTGAAGGACTGTTTGATGAATTTGACTTGATTTTCATTAGGAAACTTTTCATCGTAATTGAAATAAATTAGATGAGTCGGTTTGTTTTTTCACATTCATCTCTCGTTTCTGCATCAACTCGTAGTGTCGTATGGTCGTAGCGGGCGACAAAATGTTTATGTCATGTGTATGTGTAACGTGTGTGCACGATCGTACAAGCGGCGGTGACAATTTTGCGGTCAAAATCGTCAAATTTATTACGGAAGGATACTCTACATCTAACAACGAGTCAGCAAAGGTAGGCCTAGTTAGATATGTAGTTACACGATAAACCTTGGATTTTGCTAAATTTCGGTAATTTAGAGGGAATACTTAGTTGTTTTCGCCACATTTTACTCGGTAGCG
Source organism: Diadema setosum (assembly GCA_033980235.1). NCBI lineage: Eukaryota > Metazoa > Echinodermata > Echinoidea > Diadematoida > Diadematidae > Diadema > Diadema setosum. The sequence goes on from CM067060.1 coordinate 46,882,405, forward strand.
TAGCCCAGTGAAGAATCGAACACCGTTGCGCGTAGTCCCATGCGTACATTTTCTTTCTGTACGCGCAATGCCATTATAATGCGCGGCCGGTCGTTATGGACCCGGTCGGTGGGTTGGACCCCTACCATACTTTGCCATCGGCATCCACCCATTGTTCTCTTTTGTGTGGACTAAGAACACATTCAAATACACTGTCGTACACAGAGCCTCAAGCATTCACACACACAAGCACACACCAGAGACATACAGACAGGAACAACCGTTCATTATAACAACAAGCCGCGTTCATGGTTCATCAACTTCATTAGTATGTAAATATATATGGTATCATGCTGATGTATTCAGAGTTAGGACGGAAACAACTATGGTGCAGACAAACATAAGGACAAGACCTACAGAAATATATGGCACACACGAGGACTATAAGACTGTGGGGCTGTCGTAATTAACTAGTGTGATCTTTAAAGGACAAGTCCACCTTCATAAATGTGGATTGAGTTAATGCAGCAATATTTGTAGAGCACATCAGTGAAAGTTTGGGGAAAATCAGACAAACCATCTAAAAGTTATGAATCTTTGAAGTATCTGCACAGTCACTGCCGTATGAGAAAACTAATACAGTGCATGATGTCACATATGCGTACAATGATAAGGAATATATAAAGAGAATTCATAAAAGTGTTATACTTTTTGGAAAATGTGCACATTTCCGCGATTTGTCACCGACGAATTTTAAGGGTAATAATGTTTACCCTGCCTTCTGGAAGAGGGAAGTAAAGCGTTCTTTTATTTAGTGAGAAAAGTGAAAATATACTCTTGAATTTTCCTTATTCTTTCTTGATATCGTTGTACACGATATGTGACATCTCAAGATGGAGTAGTCTTCTCATCCAACAGAAACTAAGCAGAAACTTCAAAAACTGAACGGATTGTCCGATTTTCCTCAAACTATTGATGTGTTATATCAATATTGCTCCGTTCACTTAGTCCACATGTCTCAAGTTTCAAGTTTCAAGTTTATTTATTCATTTGTCTTTCTTCCAACAATAGGCAATATAACAATAACATAACAACAATATTGACACTTTCTTTCAAGAATGTATAGGAACAACAACAACTAATACTAAAATTTATGCAAAAATACATAGGTATATGATTACATACTAGAAATGATAAAGAAAGGGTAACAAATATTTTGAGAAAGGCAAACGAGGAGACCTTAGTGAAGCATAGCTTGTGAGACAAGGTCCCTCAGGAATAAAAGGTGGAAAAAAAATACATTGTGTATATATATATATATATATGTATACGTAGTGGGGATAAAAAATAACAAAAGGTACACAATTCCAAACGGAAACAGGGAATAGACAAGGGAGGCTATGTGTAATGGGGTGAAGGGAGATTATGTACATAAAACAAGAGTAGGAATGAAGGGAGGGGGTGGAAAGGAAGGATAAAAAGGGTTATGTGAGACGATAAATTACATACAAAAAAAAACAAAAAAACACACACTTATAACAAAAAACAAAACAAAAACAAAAACAAAAAAACACAAAACAAACAAAACAAAACAAAACATAACAAAACAAAACATGACAAGAAGACAACTGGGTTTCAATAATATTATACATTGATACTTTCTTTTCTTTAAAGGGGAAGTCTGACATAAAAGTATATGCATCTGTAATATAACATACAGGACTTACTTTCAGTTATTGACATTAACATTGTTAACATTGTTTTAACGACATCACGAATCAACACAATAAGTATTTAAAAGATGAGACTTAAGCCTACGCTTGAAGGCTGATTTACTTGAAGTATGTTTAATGCTTGCATCAAGCGAATTCCAAAACCTGGGTCCAGTATGTACTAGCGTTTTAAGAGTAAATTGTGTCCTTGCACGGGTTAAGTGCAAACCTGAAGCCTGCCTTGTGTTATATCTATGAACATCACTATTTTTCTTAAAACGCTGTGCTAGTGCCAGTGGGAGTTCACCTGCATTAAGATCATACATTAGAGACCCTAACTGCATTAAATAGATATCTTCCACTTTCAGAATTTTATGTTGATGAAAGAGAGCATTAGTGTGACTACGAAAATGTACATTACAAATTATTCTTATAACTCTCTTCTGGATCAAAAATAGCTTTTCATTTTGCGATTTTGAAGAGTTACCCCACGCTACTATACCATAATTAAGATATGGAAGAATTAAAGTAGAATATAGGATAAACAATATTTCTTTGGGAATAACTCTTTTTAGTTAGGTATATGGGCAGCTTTATAAATACACTTAATTTTATACGTCCATATATCCTGACGACAATGAAGCTTGCCTGATTTTTGCCCTAGTACAAAGCAGCATATAATGAACGCAAGCTTTATCTACAATATTATTGCAATTAGGGCTTACATTGATATGTAACAAATATGACATTAATCACATCATAAATTACATTGCATGCATAATCGTTATAATATTCACATCTTTACAGTGTATCTTGATTAGGTTTCTTTTTGCTTTCCAAAATGCCTCGAGAGCTGTAAGCAACGTCAATTTCAAAATAATGTAAACTTACTTAAAATTTCGAAATCGAACTGTCGGGTATTTTTGCAAATATATAGCATGTGGCTCTACTCAGTTTGTGAGAAAAAAAAAAACTTTGTGCAGTGATGAACTATTGCATCACACATATCGAGAATTTACTAGAGATGGCAGGAAAAGAAAGTCTTGAAAGAAGAAGCCTATCATCTAAGTTGGAGTGATAATTTCAAGTCCTTCGAAAATCCAGAGAATTAACAAAAAGAGGATCTATCGATAAAGATTTTGATTCATCCAGGTAGTATGCTAAAAGCGTACACAAGTAAGTCCAGTCGAACAGATTTAGTTTGCACGCTTTTAGAACAGAAGATCTGAACAATTCCAAAATCAGGGTAAAAACCTTGCGAATAGTCCGCGTTATACAGGTAATGAAGAATACATCCTCAGAAAGAGAGGTTACAAAACCCAACAAAGTCACACAGTGTTTCCTGACGGAAGCGGGTTTGGCCTGGTTTCAGCGGCCAGGATAAGTCATAAATGACAAGAGCTTTGTTTTCCTTGCCTATATAGAACAGCATTTTCAAAAGAAAAAACAAGAAACAAAATTAGATTCCACACGAATTAATGTCATAATTATGATTTTAGTGAATGTGTTTTTCAAATAAAGATGAATAAAAAAAACTGTATGTAAAGGCAAGGAAGAGACTTTTCAAGTTTTGTCAGGAAGGTGGCGATGTTGGACTCTCGAGAAGTAGAGCACACTCTGATGGCTCGCTGGCATGATGGGAATTTTGTATCAGAATTATCAACAAAAATACCAAGGGACTCACCGACGTATATCATATCTGATATCAAATATTTTGACATTTGAATATATTTAGTGTAAAAACTACATGGCAAGTTGTGAGGTGACCACATTGTCAGCTCACTCATTTGCATTCTCAAAGTTACTGTTCAAGAACTGTTACGTGAAAACAAGCGAACTTCACCATCTGACAACTTCTTTGGTCTTTGTCCGATTTTGACCATTATTTTTACCGTTGTACTAATGAAATTGTATTTTGTTCCTCGTCGATTCTTTATTGCTTTTGTTCTATTTCATTTATTCTCCATTTCACATTTCAAATACACAGAATACATAAATCATCACATGAATCAATGAAAGATTACAAAATGGATGGATTGTAGATTTAATATCATAGCAATTCTGTTCTTCCATGGGATCCAATTAAAGATGTCATGCCAATACAATTTCTTATTCATTTCATACAAAGAAATGAAAAATATGTTTCAGCCATGTAAATATTAAACCTGTATGTCTTGAAACCACCCATAAATAAAAAGAACAATTGTTAACTCCGATAGGGCCTATATACCTTGGTATGGGAACATGTATTTTTTATCTATAAATTAGTTGAAAATGTCCAGAATTTCACGCATAACATACATGAAAAATTTGCGAGGGTATGCCATCAACTCGCTTATTTGAATACTTGTAAGAACTTGTCAAGAAATTTTTTCCAAAAAAGAGGTGAGATTTCAAAATGTCATGCCTTCCTTATTTCTTCGCTTATTTCTGTCATTTTTGTATCATTCTATAAGAGAAAGTTTTCTCTTTCTTTTTGAAGGGATTTCATCTTTAAGTCTGAACATGGCATTTCCATAGTCTTCCTTTAACCTTTTCTGTGCCAGTGAGTCAAATGTGCACAATTTTCACACACAAACCTATGGAGAAGAAAACAATGTGGCACTCAGAGGGTTAATTCATCATGCTATACAATGTTGCTCTCTAAGGTCTCGACGAAGCTTTGTTACAATACAGGAAATATGTCGGGCGTCAACGAAGGCCACTGTCAGTGGCATGTTGTATCTGAGGGACGGATGTATGGTTACAGTTCGGTATTACGAAGGTCCGTTATTCCGGAGGTTCGTTATGAAAAGGAAATAGTTTCGTCGTTCTAAAGGTTTATTAGCAGGCAAGACGCCCCGTCTTCACATTTTAGGATAAACGAAGCTCGTTTTCATTTTCGGATTAGCGATCCTTTGGAATAACTAATCTTATTTCTTGTTGGATCAACGAACATTAGGAATATAAACTTTTTTTATAAACTTTTTTTTTTCACTTTCCTACTTACGAACCTTCGGAATAATGAACTTCAGGCTTAACACCCCAAGAATGTTTGGACTAATGAACCTCTAGGTAAACGGAACATGCATGTGTGTTTCGGAAAAATAAACCTTCGTAATAACGGATATCATGTAGACGAAATGCTACCCGAATTAGGTGTTAAGGGAAATGGAATTAAAAACTGAGTGGGCTGATTTAGTACTCTTCGCCCATCCATCCCCATAAGAAAGAACAAACAAACGACACAATATTGAATAAGTGGTTTCATGACATTAATTTTCTTGTGCGACAACCTCTCCCATGAAATATCTACACGCTAAGTCAGACATAATTATTCTGCCCACAAATATAACCATAACACTAATCCTAATCCTCACAGCAAAGACAATGTACACTTCAAACCCTATGACAACCCTCACCCTCATCCCCAAGTCCTTGGAGAAAAGACCTTGGAGAAAAGAACTGCGGCCAGAAGCACGCTTACTCGCTTAAAATGTCTGACAACTGTCAAGCCAAACTTCTACTGTGGCTATCGTAATTAGCAGTCAGTCAGTCGTTTCAATCATGTTCTTCATTGTTCATATTCTTCTTTCAAACTATCAGTAAACACACTTTATTTGCCACATAATTATTACACGTATTTGGACTCTAGACCAGTGAATGTTTATTATATGCAAGTACCATTGACCTCTAACATATGGGTCTGTTATATATCAGCTGCGTACGTATAGTGTGGTTGAAGTGATATGATATTACTGAGAAAGAAAGACGACTATTCAAAGTACATTAAATGTACACTGAACATTGTGTATAATGATTATAGTAGAGGCTACTATGTAATCCCGTGAGATTTTTGTGCCAAAATTGATTTTATTTGCTAACTTTGTCAATTTGGGGGTGCTGAATCCAAAAAACTTTGGTTCCATTTTTTCCAACCACGTCTTCAGCCGCCATTTTGAATTAAGTTCAAAATGGCAAACTGTATTTTGACCCATATTTCATAAAGTGAGCATTGTAGAAGCTTCAAATTTGGTGCAAAATGCATGAGTGTGATGTCAGACACTCTGATAAATCTTTTTCTGATATTGTGGTTGTTTTGATACAATTTGTAGGCTGCCATCTTGAATTTCAAAATGACGGCCGTAGCAAACTGTAATTTGACCCATATCTCATAAAGTGAGCATTGTCGAAGCTTCAAATTTGATGCAAAATGCATGAGTGTGATGTCAGACACTCTGATATATCTTTTTTCTGATATTGCGGATTGTTTTGTACAGTTTGTAGGCTGCCATCTTGAAATTCAAAATGGCGGCTGAAGACGTGGTCGGAAAAAATGGAACCAAAGTTTTTGGATTCAGCCGACCCCCAAATTGACCAATTTAGCAATAAAAAAAAAAAAAAACCAACAACAATTTTGGCACGAAAATCTCACGGGACCCAATATTTCCACATAGCAGACAGTACTTTTACCTTTGAAGTTAAAGAGGCTGATTTCTTTCCATGTGCAAGTATACATCTAGCTTCACAAAGTACAGCATTGTAAACCAATAATTGGGTCAGACAGGCGTGATATGGTGACATAATTGGATACGTCTAAGCCTTGACTTGTTACCATTTCTACTCATTATTCATATACTCATGATATTCTTCAAGGTTACTGAATGACTGAAAGAAAGTTTACGTGTTGATAAAAACCGCAAAACAACGACAAACAATCTACATATGATACGCATAGGCAAAAAAAGGGGTATAGTGCAGACGAGAAATCTTGTGTTAAAGTTTCTTTATTGGACACCGAACAGATTTGCCGAACAAGATATACCAAGCCACATAGTGTCATAAGAAAGCTTTATATGTAGTTCATTTTTTTTTTAATAGATTGCATCTTTCTGAAGTGCCTATAAATATTACGTGCAGTGTAACAAACAGACAAAAATTGTCTCACAATCAAACAAAAACAAAACACACAGTAACCTCAGAGAATTCGTCCCTTTCGTATAGGTCCGATCAGTATGAAATATTTTTAAAGTTAGCGCATTTCTACTTTTGCAAAGAATGTGGACATGACCATTACAACCACATTAATTTTTTACACAATTTAATGTTTGCGGTGAGTGTGAAGAGCATACATAATACTCGTAATATGCACTTCACGCCTTGTGAATAGACCCATGCCATTCCTGGACACTGCTGCCGCACATCTCCGAAGGAAGCAAGGCTTTGAGGCGAAACGTCACTCGTACTAAATATACATAATTATTTCAGAAATCAGACAACGTCTACACCTGTTACATTGTATTGTGAAATTCATCAAATAATCTTTACTCAGTCTATTAAAGTGGCGAAACAAATATTAACTGAAGTTAGAGCCCGTATAGTAAATCTGCAAAGAAGATGTATCACGCAAAATGAATATACTTCCAAAAAAGTATGCCAGAAATTGCTTGAACACTGTACAAAAACTATCGACCGCAAGTACACTTTGTCCGTAAGCAGTAATATGGTATATAGAAAGACAAATTGACAATTTCATATTAATATTTTAAGAACCTCTGAAGAACTTTAGCACATGTATGAAAGTTTGCTTGTATTTTTACAGAGAAAATGAAAATGACTTTAGAATGAAATGTACAAAGATATGAAATGCTAACAAACCTTAAGCACACTGAGAAAGGTTTCACAAGTATGTAAAGCACCACCCATCATTAGACATCCATTGTACATAGATAATAATATACATTGTAGTTTCAATGCAATTTAGACCACCATATACCTACTTTGTCATGAAACTTTCATCTTTGCTAGAAGTTCAGATATACTTTTAGACAATGAGAAGTTTTCCATTCAAATTCTGACTGGGAAAAAGACGAATACATCGTTAATGTATAGCAATTATTACATTACTTGCAGAACTCCAATAAATACTGTGCGAAAAAATATGTATCGAACTTATACTTTTAGACACTTTTTCTGTATACATCACTATTCGGCCTACATGTAAAAAGCAGGGAGGTGAGACGTCTCACCTCCCTGGTAAAAAGCAACAATATGGGCAGTTGTGATGTCAAGAGGGTGACAAAGTTTGGAATACAGCTGCATAAGTATTTTCAACTCATTTTCAGTTCCTTTTTTTTTTAGTACAAACAAGTGAGTGAGAGTACATGATCACCATGTTTATCTCCTGTTGCGTTTCTTCTTTTTTTTCTATCACCATTTGCAGTCATCTCCAAAGCATTAATTCATATGCGAACAGGTTTTTTTCCAGCAGCAGTGTAGCAAGCTGAGGGTCTCATTAAGGTGATTCCGTTAATACTTGCCAATTTGTGAGTTTAAATTATACTTTTGTACTATAATTTATCTCTTTACTGTTTTTTTTTTGTCAAGAATTTCACTGCATTCCCATTTGCACACTTGCACCTGCAAACTCTAGTTCCTAAAATCGATATTTGATGAATAATAGCAAATACTGCGCTGAAACACATATCTGTTCATCCTTCAGCATCTTGTCTGTGCCATCTGTTCCTTTAGAAATACCCAGCAGTCTTACAGCATTCGCCTTCAGGTACTAACCAATGCCGGCAACATGGACTCAATGACAGCCACAAGACAGAGGTACAGTGAATTCTGCGTAAGAGAGACCTTCCTATTGGCTGAGGGGTATGGGGCATGTTCGAAAATAGTGATACACACATCAGTCCAAACCTAAAATTAGTAAGAACCTCATTGTAGGGAATTTACAGTAGGCCTTATACGTCATGCCAGAGGTTCTGATCCACAGTCTTGAGAACTGTGGGCATCCATGGTGTCACTGGATTAAGTTCATAGGCTCCTAACTAAATACTGAAGACAAGTCTTGCGAATTTCACTTAAAAGATGGCGTGTGACGCTTCGTCTAGACCAGATTGACGGGAGTCATCAGATTCAGTGTCTGCAACCCTCAAGAAAACGAATTAAGGCATTATTACTGCTGCACTACATGAAATTACATTAAATCAGAATTCCTCTTAGAATTGTATGCACTTTAACTTTTCATAAAGTGTTTTCTTAGTATCTCTCACACACACAAAATATAAAATCTGAATCTTCTCTTCCAATTCTCTACAATCCCTTTAAAAATGACAGACATATTTGGCTGTAGGCTATTGGTCTTAATGACTGATGAGATGAAATTCTTTGCGAATTACCTTTCTGTATGGTCAGTAGGCTCGCTTAATGAAAGTAAAGAAAAAAAAAACATAAAGCTACCTCGGTTTGTTCAAAGACCTTTCTGATGTCAACACAGAGCCTATGTGCGATACATTCATTTCATTTCATTTCATTTCATTTTTTATTTCATTTCCGGCCAAACCATATAATATGACATTGCATATACACAAAGTCAGTACAAAGTAACTTTTACATGTCCAAATGAAATTTAAATACACGTCATTTGTTTACATGAAACAAAAAACATATTTTGGTAGAAGAAGTACAAGGACAACATGTGACTGAATCATAACAAAGAAAAGGTCGGAAATGGAGGGGACTGCTAAAAAGCCAAGCTTGTAGAATGCAGTCCCCTCGGAGTCGCTTTATAATAGTAATACACGAGACATTTTAACATAATCCACGGGAACCAGAACACAAAACGAGTACGCACTCAAACGCACACACATATAACACAGTAACAAAGCAGCTCTCTTACATACACGTGGAAAGCATAAAAAGGAGATAGAAAGGGACAGGAAGACAGAGGGAAGGGCAAAGGAGAAGAGTATTGGGGGTCGATGCATAGAAATAAACAAAGCACATGTCATGCATGTCATAGAAATAAACAAAGCACAAATGTAAGAAGAATGTCACCTTGGACAATGAATGAAATAGCCCTTCTATCTCTAAAGGCCTTGATTTAGATGGAAAGGAAAATATGTGACATCAAACTAATTTTAGAAAACTTACAGATTTTGGCTGGTTAAAACGCATCCCTTTAGCTCAAAAGGTACATTTGCCTCACACTTGCTCTAATTGCTATACATTGTTATTCTGTCGGTATAACAGTGTACAAAACATTCAACTTTGTTTTTGTTGCGCTGATCATGTTGAGCTTGATGTATGCATCCAAGTGTCTTGGAAACTTTATTTGTATTTTCCACCGCCCTTGTGAATGAAGGTTCCTACTTCTTCAGGAATAGATGTACAGTATTCTCTTTTAATCATAGTTCTCATGATTCTGATTTCAATTGATCTCTGCATAACAAGACAGTTTCTTCCACATGACTTAAACCACACATGAGACATTAACAGAATACGCTTAGACTGTTTGCGTTTAATGTGATACAAATATTCACTGTACAATACCAGTTTAGTATTACGGCATTCATAACCTTAACCTATCTCTCATGTTTCATTAACATTGATTTATCATATTATACATGTATTTCTAAGTATCGTTCAATGAACGTATGATTCCAATTTGAAACTTAGTGAAATACCTTATCACTTATAAGCCTATACGTATATTTTGTTTGACAAAAGAGAGATGTATATCATGAAGGCAAACATAAAAAAGATAATTATAAAATCTGAAATATTTACAATTGTATCTTATCAACATTATTACAATTTGTTTATCCAAGAGCATAAGTGTATACAAATGCATAAGCTAGTACTTTATATGTTAAGTCTAGGTTTTAATGCGTTTGGTGTATTGTTTTCCATCGTCTCGACTCAATGGTGTCTATTACTTCATGAACATGAATGTCTTTATTGTAAAGGTTATTGTTCACAACATTTTGTACGAAGGTATATAATATGTATGTTCTAAAGAGTATTGTCAAATTTACGTTGTATTCTTCTACGAAATGTTTTGATTGTTCCTAACTAATTCTCATGCTAGGACTGTGAGTCTTAATGTTTTGATCTTGAGCATGCACAATTTTGAGGGCTGTGTCACTCCATTGGTTAATCTTCAACATTTTACCATCTATACTCACAACAGGTAGATGCCAGATTCTCTACTTTTTATGGTAATCGCCACTATTCTGATGTACAATGTATATAACATTGCAATAACTTAGTAATAAAAAGCATTTGTCAAATTTGGCATCTCACTATTGTATTGTAGTTTTGGAAAAGGCGGATCACTGATAATCGACTACAATGTATTATAATTATGAACAATTCATTGCTGTTCACACATACAGCCGCCACAAAGTCAATGTTGTGCCATTGTTCACAAATAAGTTTTAATACATAATGAACAATCCATGTCAGCATTCAGCGTATCATATTTTGGAAAGCATGCATTAGGACACATTGAAAATATGTGTTTATCTCTAGGGCTACTTTTGAACAGTCTGATACACATTGGGCATGTATTGAGAAAATTACTTTTCGTCCGCACGTTATACATGGTTACCATGGTTTGTGTTCCCAGTTACTGATAACTCAGAATGTAGACTTACACCTTTCCGAAGGGTACATTTTCTTGAGACCCACGGTTGCAGAGGGATTTCAAGCAGTTAAAGAGGGAAGCAAAAACATATATCCAAAAGAACAGGGTGGCAAGGTACCATTTACACATGTACCAATGGTTCTCGCTTCTACCCTGCTCACGGCGACCATTTGTACACACGGCGTGCATGATGATCCACAACCCCTCAGGCACCTCGACAACCAAAATCACAATCGTTACCGAGGCTTTACCAGCATCACCAAGCCAATCTGTGGCCAGAAGTACAATCATTAATACGAGAAGGGTGCTCCATAAAATTAAAGCGAAAAGGATGGCTCTGCGATCTGCAGGTTGCATCTCGTTGCCAAACAAGGGCACAGGTTTAACACCGGCCACAAACTGCTGCAGAATCTGCCAATCATCTTCGTCCATCTCCACTCTTCCGTCCAGCCTGCCGCAAATCAAGGCAAGCCTGGAGCACTGGAAAGTAGTCGGCTGTTTCACTCTAAAGCTGGTCATGTTCTTTTCTTTCTCTCTAGCGTGGCCTTCCACTGACTCGCCTTCTCCTAACGGCCATTTGAAATCATGTCCGATGACGGCCACGTTGTCTTTCCCTGTGTATCACGTAAACAACGACAATGTTCTCTTGTCGGGTCTAGGGCTCTGGTCATTTACACTGTATACATATACACACATAATCATAAAATACGAGTCAATGTATTTTAGATGAAATGACGCTATTTCCTCACTTAATAAGTCTCCAGTTACCCTGAACACAAATTCTCTACACGTCCTTTTGTGTCAGGAAAGCAAAGAGAACAACTTCTACCCTTCGCATTTGCGTATTTCTGCTTTGTAATAATAACAATGGTGAATTTCAGTAGAGGAATCGGAGAAATTATAAACAAAATGTAGGGGTTTGATAATAATCATTTTCACCCCCCCCCCCCGCAAAAAAAAAAAAGAAAACCCCCAAACAATATGAACATGGGATTTGCATATTTGCATATAGGGCTGCGACAAAGATCTTAGTGAAACATGCCTTACGTTATGAGTTTTTGTAAGAGTTAGACGTAACTTTATTTTACTATTTTTTTTCCTCAACTTTATCATACATAGAATTATTGCACCTAAAAATAAGTACAGATCTACACATATTATACCCGCCAGGTCACATGAAAGGCATGCATGCGCCTACAAAAAGAATATATACATAAATGTTTATACACTGTATATAATATACGGGGTATTTTTATTCTGCATCTTTTCCTCTATTGTTTTGAACATCAATAAATTTTCTGAAAGTTACCAAAAACTCTCGCGGCTCTGGGCAGAAACTCATCGTAAAGGCCGTCCATAACATCTGTGATGGCAAAACGGCGATTGTGTATGGAGTGGCAGAGAATTATGCCATCCATTTTCCTTGAATCCAGTCGGTAGCTTCCTACATCATTGTACGGTAGTTCGACGAATTTGATGTCGGCATTGCTCGTTTCTCTAAGACGCGTCAGGAGAGCTTCGATGTTGGTCTGCATAGCAGACGTGCAAACTCCGATCGTTGGCATGGTGACGGTGTCTGCTCACAAGTTCGATGATTCTGAGGAATGTGGGACATGTACGAATCAGTAAATACGTGAATGTCTTTATCCTATAAACGATGTATAAACTCGAAGTAAAATGGATTCGATTTTACTCCTTTATCAATAATACACCGACAGCCCCCTTACAGGTGCAACTTTGCACCTTTCAGACCCAGGGTCACAAATAAGAGCACATTTAAAGGTGCAACTGTGCACTTTTCCTGTCTGAAAGGTGCAAAGTTGCACCCGTAAAGTGCTCCCAGTGTGACATTGGTTTGCCCCTTTGAAGGTGCAAAGTTGAACCTATTTCTCTTGTTGGGTAACGAGTTCTATCACCATAACAATGATCGGTCTGAACGCACAAATGGGATCACCATTCCACTGTCAAAATGTATGGACATTCACAGTCCTGTCTAAATGACGGTCACACCTTCTACAGGTGATACACACATATGAATCACCGTTTCTTTGTTTTCCATTTCAAAATTCCTAACGAAATGCATGTATTCAACAAAGACAGAAACGTTTACATTGTACTTTCACATTTTTTCATTTATCTTCCTTCTCACATCATTCATTTTCTTCGTAATTGTTGATGCGTTAGAAAGTTTGGTTTCACTTCCAGTTGTGGACTACGGGTTTCCATGGCAAAACATCGAGTATCTCAATCATCCACAGACCAACATTAAACCAAGGTATATCCATATCATTTCCTTATGCAAAAACAAACAAACGAACAAACAAACAAAACAAAGCAAACACACACAAACAAATAGAAAAAGAAAAGAAAAAAAAAGAAATAAATTGTTTCACTTCCGATTGAACGAACAAAAGTAAGAAATTAATGGATATTAACAGACACATTACATAGGGGCCTACCCGTACATTATGTACCCCTATTACATGGCCCTACGCAGCAAAGAGATCATTCTGGCTCAATGGATACGCTCTGTTTTCTCATTCTTGTGGTTCCTGATCCGAGTCCCATACTAAAAGTGTACATAGCAACGGCCGTGCCCATAGGCAAGGCACTTTCACATTGTCTGGTTCTTTTTGGAGATTACGCCGACCGTGTGCTAGCTTGCTCAAAAAGCATGACAGTGCTTCCTTATTGACCACATGACTTTAGATGTATAATTAAGTAACTCCAAAAACAAGAGCAGGAGCGGTAGAGGCAGTTGTTTGTCTTTATAGAAATTCTAAGTGTGTAGTTTTCAAGACAAATATCATTGGCGGATCCGGGCGGGGGCTCACCGCCCTCCCCCCCCCCCCTTTATTTTGTAAAGGCGCCCCTCCTTTACGAAATTCATGGATCTGCCCCTAAATGCTCTTCCCTTTGTAAATTGAATTAAAGTGCGGCAATTAACATAGGCCTATCTTTAAAGATGAAAAGAATATTTACATTTTACACGTGTGAAACTGGAAAAAATACAGTCATTAAGGAAGCACTATGAGTATTATGTTTGCCCCACCCCCAGAAAGACAGATTTTTCTAGACTCATCACACACACACACACACACACACGCACACACACGTACACACACATATCTAACGTACTTAACATGACAGAATCAAGTACCGTGGTACTCACCACTGAACACCTGCAACATCAATTTGGCCAGAGGAAATGTGGGTTAAAATCAAGGGTTGATTATTATTGTTAGCATTTTGTGTTGCAACAAAGAGTTAAAAATGTATAAAAATATAACCAATTTTAGTCCTTTGTTTATCACTCGTTATGAGCTTACAACCTCGTTATCACTCGTTATGAGCTTACAGCCTCGTAGCCTCATAGTCAGATTTATGACTGACTCTTCAGTTGGCAACAAAGCTTAGAATGTTGGAATTTGAGTAAATATTGATGACGTTATTTCCGATGTTGTGTAGATTAAAACCAATGCAACAAGTCCCATCGAATCTTTCTCCAATATGAGATAACCATATTATGCAGTGAATATTCAATAATGCCTATTCATTATAACCAGATAACCATTTCTGCAATTAAAGTACCTGATTGGATAAAGTTGAGCGCTTTCGCGCAATATTCATGACCTGTAGTCCACTTTAAAGAGGAATTCCAGATGTTTTCTTCTATAATCTAACACTATTTGCAGGTCCTATACATAAATCGACAGGGCCATGTATAGATTTGGGGAATTAAGTCCTTTAATAGCAGATAAACCGAAACTCTGAAAAACCCCAAACAAATTGCCCTGAGCAAGGATGATGACATAGTTGTCTCACACATTCCAGTAATAGCAATGGAATTCATTACCGCACCACTGGTTTGACAATTTCACTTTTGTAGATAAATGCATTCTGTCTTCTTTTGTTCATCATTCATCATGCATTCTCATGTGGTGATGATGTCGCCATGCTCATTCATCGTAATTTCTAACAAATTTTGGAAACAATCTTATTCCTAAGCCTAATCACTATAGATTTTAAAACTCGATTTATACGTACGTCGTATTTATAGATGTTCGAGTGCTGAAGTCTGAAAAGCATCCAGAAGTCTAACTCAATATTCATATATATATATATATATATATATATATATATATATATATCATCGGACCCTACTCCTGCCTGACATGCACCACCGCACACACACCTTCCCTCCCAATACATCACATGATCACTCTCATCCCGCCACAAGACTGCCACGAGACACCCAAGTAACTAACACGTCTGCTTAGCAGGTAATTATATTATTAAGCTTATTTATGATATGTGTTTGTTGTATGATATGTCTGCATGCTACATAATACTCACTATATATTCATTTACAGTTATACATTGTTGAATGCTTCACAATTGCCAAAAATGTAGCCAAGTATGCTATGAAGCTGTCAACTCATGCTGAACTTGTATTTAGTGTATTATGTTCATGACTCCAGATCTGTTATGCCTAAAACATATTTATTTCATTTCATAAACAGATAATGAAGCTGAGGAAGACCAAGGTCGAAAGCTTCGTAACAGCCGGCTTCATGCGACATCTTTTGTCATCTACATTGTCTCGACTATAATTCATCCTAAGATGACAGAGGCGTACGGTACGAGTACATGTATCAGCATCATCGCACTATATATATATATATATTCAGACATTGGGCAATGACAGTGCCGTACTTGCTTCGCGTATAGTGATCATCAAAGTCCCCCCCCCCCCCCCCCCCGGCCCCCAACAGTGATAGAGTAAAACGACGTCAATATTCAACCCAGTGACAGGTTTAGACAAATATTAGACCGAAAGGTCCGTCTGTCCGGAGGAGTCTTTTATATTTTTGACGTTATCGTTCTCGAACTCGTGAAGCCAGACGCAGTCTCCGTGGAACATATCCCCGACGACCATACAGATCTTTGCAGATCGATCTTTCGGTCAAGACATATACTGTAATATATACACCTGACCAGGCCTACGAAAACATTATCATTTACAGATATTAGAGCAAGACAATACCACTGTCAGTGTTTTCATGAAACTTTCAATTCTCAAACTGCTATTCCTAAGCTTTAGCCCCCAGGCTTAGTACTTGAACAGCGCATCTGGTGTACGTATAGTTAGGTTCTGTTGACTGTTAGATACATAATGAAATATCTTCCTGCCGCTAGCTAGTAGAAAAAGAAATATCACTAGGCTTATTGTCACACTAGTGCAATTTCTAAAGGATTTAAGAAATACGAATCATGGCCGGTCCTACTGCACTTTTTTCAGTTCAGTTACGTAATACCAAGGAGGTATCACACATCCTCTTGCTTTTATACAAAGGACCGTAGGCCCTACATTGTGTTTTGATACCAAGAGAGTTCTTTACTCTGATTATGTATGCGCGTTTCGTGTGCGATTAGTGAAAAAAGAAAAACGCTATGCGACTTCTTGTAGTCAGAGAAGTGTAGGCCTATACTCACGATTTCAAGACGATACAAACTGTACATTCAGACGCAGGCTGATAGCTGGCTGAGCAATGTGCAAGAACACGACCACAACATGAGCTTTTCCCGTGATCCTGAAACCAATAATCATTGGGTTTTACAGGACCAGCAATATCCTGTAACGTTATAAGAGCAGCGTACAGTGTGTGCCTCTCATTCGTGCTCATTCACAACATAAAGAATTTCAGACCTGTCAATTCGGCGAATGTGTACGCTACTGGCGTATAGGTCAGCACCTGGGAATTCCCAAAGAGTGTTCGTAGTCTTGCTCAATCCTGAGCCTAACTTTAGCTTGTTTGTTGGAGGACAGGGGACAGCACCGGTCGCATTCCATGTCGGACGTCCGGTCTGACATGCTGCTCTGCCTAATTCTCTGTAAAGATGTAGCTATGAAGAGCGGTAGTGTAAAAAAAAAGAAAAAAAAACAAAGAGAGAAAAAGACACACACACGCGCACAGAGAACGACACAATAATGACTCTTACATCATTTTCGAACTTGTTATACGAGCATACTAGTTGCTAGTGTGTAGTTTCCATCAATTATATATTCTGGATTGACTTCAGTCCCGAAATAGTGGAGTTCCCTCACCCCTCCCCCAACCCCCGTTTGTCTGTCACCCCTTTACTGTACACTACAAGAAGTCATAGGGTCAAATTACTATACATGTATCAGGTCTTGTCAGTTTCACAAAACTTTTACACTTAAGAGAACGTTTCTCCAGACCCAAGCTGGAAGGCCTTTGGAGAGGAAATAATCCTCAACTACTTGAGCTTACCAGTCATTATTATTTTGGTATTTCCGCTGTTTCATTGCTGAGTTGGCCTTGATTGGAATCGTGTTTTTTTTTTCAGTTTCCCTTTCAAAAGGTTAGTTATAACAATCATGAAAAGGGTCTGAATGAAAGACCTGTTTGGTTGCTTCACAACCGCAAACATACACACACACACACACACACACACACACAGATGTATTTTCACATCGCATAAAAAGAAGCCTAAAGACCCGTTACGAGATTTGATTTGTCATCTGAAAAGTGCAAGGTTTCCATCAGTTGTCTCTCTCATCAGGAGCACCTGATCATTAACCCTTATTGCATAATGCGATGATTTCATCATCTCTAGGCTCTTTGGCTTCAAAAGTTTAAAGGTTTAAAAGTTGAAATTAAGGATTCATGGTGTAAAAATGATCAATGTGACAGAATTTAATACAATCCTTCTACTTACCACCTACTGTAAACTAGAATCGTGAGAATGGTGAAATTTGTAAGAAATACAACTTATGAAACATTAGGCGTTTTCACATCAGCCCGATAAAAATCCAAGCTCGAGATATTTTTGGCAGAAAATAGTCAGAAAATAGCGCGCTATTTCGAAACATCGGGCTGATGTGAAAACGCCTATAGATAATTATATCAGCATACAGCTCTGTATTTGAAATCAAAAGCAGTATACAAAATAAGCTCTGCAGAAAAAAAAATGAAAATTTCGTTTATTACAGATCTCTCCTGATCACTCCTCTTGATGTCTACCAGTCAGTGGGGCTATATATATATTGTTATATATAATTTCCCTCAAATCCCTCGTAACATATGATGAGAAATGTTGAAAAATCAAAGAATCTTATACTTTCATAAACACAAAATTTGTTTGCATGATAATACTAAGTAAAAAGGCAATGGATAATTTTCATAGAGATAGAGTTAACTTATATCTGGATAATCTACGGTTTGCTTTGGCCATCGGGACGCCTTGGTAGACCGATACTGTCTGTATAGTCCTTGAACTGTGAAAAAAAAATAATGATTTCACTTTACTTATATATTTCGATAATTATGTATGTAAATTAGGTCGTAATGATCATGCATCCTCCAATCATTCACATCTTGTTATCAATTATTTTAACATAGAATGTTTCTACCGGGATAAAAATTTTATCTGGAATAAGATATCTACATGTTTTTCTTGTTTTTCACAAATTAATTTGCATAAATTATCCAAATTAGGGGTTATTACATTTTGTATAGATACAGTGTCACTTTGGATGAAAAACAAAATCCAAATGTCACGTGGAACATGTGTGCCAAGTAGAACAGTAGTAATGTATATAAAATGTAGTGATTATGCCTTTTTACGCTCTTAGCAAGCCTACTAGCTTGAAGTTTACTGAGATAGATGCCTATACTGGAATGACGCAATATTGATATCAACCACTCAGAGTCACGCTTATATAGGCAAAAAGGAGCACATGCCATGGACAGAAGAACGTGAACAAATTTTCTTTATTTGACATAATATGTACACACACTCGCCATGATTGCCATTAATGTACTTTATTCATTCTTTGATTTGCTCTAGATAATTATATACCATTCTGAAATACATTGTAATAAGTAACAAACAAAGAAACAAACAATGACAAAGAAATGGAGATATCGATTGCCACACAGTTGATTGGGCTACGTCCACTTCTCCCCAATCACTATTAGTGTAAAAGCTACGTGGACCTTCAGCCTTTAATTTGAAGTTCAATGATCTCGACCACTCGTCTTTATCCACCACAAAGGCAGTTATGCGAATATTATATTGCTATCCAAATAACAAGCATTACCTTTTGACTCACCAGGCGGAATCATAGCAAAAAGAAAAGTACTTTAAAGGGATTATATAAATTTGGTTGAAACCTAACTTAGGGTTTCTATCACTTTTTAGTGAGAAAAGCCTCTCATGAAATATGAAAGAACAGGTAATTCAAAGACGGATTCAACGTTTATTTGATGAAAATTTGGTTTAAAAGTGGCTAAAATGTCCCAAACAACATTTCCTAATAAATGACGGGACCCACGTTTTATCAAGATTACTTTGTTTTTGAATGACTCATACATTCCAAAACTGATTTTCATCTCATAAACTTTGAATTCATTTTCGACTAGTATGCTCTTTATTATTCCATGAGTGGTTCTTGATATCTCGTGGTCAGTGACCACTGACTTTGATTCCCCTCCCCCCGCCCGACATTTTATTCAAAGAACAGTGACCTTTCACTCTCACCTTTAGACCAAGGTGCGGTGACATCTGATCTTATGAAAATGAATTTACAGCCAGACTGCTGAATTGCAGATTTTTATCTTCTTTCTTTTTTTATTTCCTTTGGGCTATACCATACATAATCATGCAATCGTATTTCGATTGCAGCATGAAACTATGCAATCATTATGATAAAAAAAGATGGAATGACACATTATGAACAAAATTTCCACATAAATCAATTAGACTTGTACATATCAAGACAGCTGCTATACAGGCAAGTTAAGCATATTTCACAATCATGCTTATATCTATGCAATTCAAGCACAAAAACGTGTATATAAGAATATATAAAATATTTGAAATTTTCAAATTATGCTTTATATATGCTGAGAAGTAAAGAGGGACCCAAGTGGTGACTACAAGTGAGATATATTATGGAGACGAAGAGAGAAAGGGTAGGAGGAAGACAGATACGAAAGAAGAGAAATCATACGAAAAAACATATGAACTACATAAGAAACCTTTGTGGAATCCGCGAGCATGTGGACTGACATAATTATGAAGTTTTCATCCATGTCTTCATGACAACTCGACTGGACACGCAGAAATCAGTTCTGACTGGTTTGAGCCAGAGTTAACAGCACAGATTTCAGAGACTTCAGAATATGGCTGCACGGTCAGTGACTCTATAGAAGAATAGGGTTCATATCGTAGCTCAATTTTGCGAGATCTCCATTGGCTTCCTATTATAAGGGAGGTGGAAGAGATTTCCACCTCCCGCTATCATTGAGAGGATTAACTTCAAGCATGTTGTTCTTGTGTTTAAAGCGCTTACAGGCAAATCTCCATCCTACATTTCAGAGCTCCTAATGAGGCATTAACCAGCTCGTAGCCTGAGATCACCGAGGCAAGATCAAGACCAGAGTAATTTCTCTTCCTCACAGCTTAGGGAGACAGAACATTCTATATAACATATCTAAACCCAAGCTTTGGAATGCCCTCCCTCGATCGAGCGAGGGGGGGGGGGGGGGGGCAGATTCTTTAGCATATTTCATGACTTACCTGAAGACGTACCACTGCTCATCTACACCTTCCTAACAATCGTATCTAAACCTTGACTACGGATAACGGCAATTAGATATCCCAACAGGATAACTGACTGAACAGTTGAAGTTCAGACATTCTCGATCAGGCGCCAAGAGCGCCCATCAAATGTCGAAAACACCGGCGCTGCTGGAAGCCATCATCATGCCTTTATGCCCGTACTGGTGGTGTAATGTCACGTGATCACAGGTTGAGCATATTCTGTTAGCCGAAATGTTTCACCGGCTTGTGAATCATCACTCTTGCAGAGACGTTTCATAGCAGAACAGCAAAAGTACAGGGGGGTGAGACACCACTTACAGTTACACTTGTCCTCACCTCCTGTCTGCTCTCGGTGACAATTTGCCATAAACTCCTGAAGCAGTTGTAGGTCATCATCGTCCATCTGTATTATTCCGTCCAGCTTGCCGCAAATCAATGCAAGCTTGGAGCACTGGAAAGTAGTCGGCTGTTTAACTTTAAAGCTGGTCATGAACGTTTTTTTCACTCTATCGTGCCCTTCTACTGACTCACCATCCCCAAACGGCCATTTGAAATCATGTACGATGACGGCAACGTTGTCTTTCCCTGATGAGAAGATTCAAAATAACGAAAATTTTAATATTCAAATAGGATTATGATAAAACGAAATGATCCTTATCATATTCATATACATATAATTTATATAATATTTTATGCATATACAGTGTAAATGTATATATCAACGGCGTAAATCCGTACTGAGGAGAGGGGGGGGGGGGGTGATCGGCGATAGTCACCATCACCACGATTACAAGCCCATAACCGGACCTGCGCAGCCTTGGGCGGGGGAGGGGGGAGGGGGGAGGGGGGAGGGGGAGGGGGGGGGGGAGAGAAAGAGAGTGGTGCCCCCCCCCCTCACACACACACTTTAAAGGGATCGAATGTCCCACTTTTTGCGCGTTTTGTCGACTTGAAACGGTCCCACTTGTTTAAGGTAGAAATATGTTTTGATGAAGATTATTATACAACAATTTGGCTATAAACTGGTATCATATAAATATACTTTTTGTATTAATAATTCTTACACTGAATATCATGAACGCGACCGAACCCGAGCGAGCGGACAGAGCGAGAGCGACGGAGGGGGGGGGGGGGGGGGGGGAGCGCGGTGTTCCCCTCCCACAGTGAGAACTTTTTGCATTTTGATGTTGTAAATTGTGCAATTTTATGCATATTTGCGCGTTTTATCGACTTGAAAGAGTCCCACTTGTTTAAGGTGTACTCATAGCAGAATATTTGGATGTAGATTACAATGAACAATTTGCCTATAATGGTATTATGTCAAATAAAGTAATTGTATTAATTCTATGATGACTGATTATCATGAACGCTGTCTGTTAAGCAATTCAAAAAAAAAAAATAAGCACAAAAGGGTGTAAATAAGGGGCATTTCTCCTCCCACACGAAAGTGATTTTGTATTTTCAGACCCAAAATTCAGCGATCTGATGCCAACTTTTTGTGCAATACCCCCCCCCCCAAAAAAAAAAAAATAAATAATGCTAATAATTGAAGAAATAAATAGTTTTTTTTTTTTTTCAGGGAACTGTTAAATCATGGAATTTAGCTCTTATTCCGAGTGTGCATCATCTCTGCGTATGTACAAAGTCTAGTGAGGTAGAGCTTAGGGGGGGGGGGGGTGTGGGAGGTCGATTTCCCTCCCACTCGACGGAGCTTTGGCGTTAAAAGAGTAGAATTGAAATAAAGCGATTTGAAGCACACTTTTTGTGGAAAATTCGGAAATTGTCATTCTCCAAAGTGTACTAAGTCTATAGAGGGGACCAAGCAATGCTAGGTTGGCAAGATACGTCTCCCATATTCGAGGGAGGTTTTTTTTTTTTTCAGTTTTAGAACTGAAATTCAACAATCTTGTGCACACTTTTATTGGAATACCTGGAAATTTGTCACTCAGGGGAGGTGGGAGGGGATAAGCCCTATTCCCTCTTCCTATACACGAAGGAGATTCTGTATTTTCTGATTGCATTTATACGTTTTGGTGCACACATTTTGTGGCATATTTGGAAAACAGTCTACTAGTATGTTCAAAGTGTAGCCGCAGTCAACTGGCATGTATGGGAGCGGGGGAGGAGGGGAGAGGACGGGCGAGCAGGGAGAAGGCGTGGGCGAGTGCAATCACCACCCTTCCCGTACGAGGGAGTTTTTGCCTTTTAAAGTTGAAATTGAGGTATCTCGTATACGCATATTTGATGGAACATTTGGGATATTAAAAAGAAAAGGACCGAAAGGGGAGGGGGTATCCCCCTCCCACGCGAGATTCTTTTTTTTTTTCATTTCAGAATTGAAATTCTGCAACGTGATGCACACTTTGGACAAGATATTCGGACAGTTCTCTATCAAAAACGCAAGAAAATTTTCCTCATTTCGGGAATCATTGGGATCAAATTGCCCCTCCCCCCCCCCCCGTCTACGTCCCCCCCCCCCCCCCCCCCCCCCGTCCTCCAGGATCGACGCCCCCGCATACGAGGGTGCCTTTGCATTTTTAGAATTCAGATGAAAATATCTCG
Organism: Diadema setosum; assembly: GCA_033980235.1. NCBI lineage: Eukaryota > Metazoa > Echinodermata > Echinoidea > Diadematoida > Diadematidae > Diadema > Diadema setosum. Next base: position 46,905,706 of record CM067060.1, read on the forward strand.
TAAACACATTTATGAGGTAATCTGGGAAAATTTCAATCCCAGAAGTGTATACAATTTTTTTTTTTGGGGGGGGGGTGCCTCCGTTAATTGAAAGTATCTAACTTTCTCCTCCCACCCACGGAATTTTTGCACTTTTTTAAACTGAAGTAACAGACCTGGTGCACACATTAGATGAAACATTTTAAAATCTGTCAATCTTAAGTGTACTAAGTAGAAAGGACTGAACGGGGAGGGTATGGGAGGGGTATAGTCCTATCCCCCTCTTACCCGAGGGAGATTTTGTATTTTTAGAATTGAAATTCAACCATGTTTGGGTGAAATATTTAGACAGTTTTCTATCAAAAAAAGCATTATTTAATACTTTATGGGGATCCACCCCCATAATTAATGATGGGGGAGACCCCCCCCCCCCTTTCGACGCCTCTGCATACGAGGGAGCTTTTGTAAGTGAAAGATCTGCTGCACACTCTTTGATAAATCATTAGGAAATATACGTCAATCTCCAAAGTGTACAAAGTCTATCGAAAGGGATTCAGTATAGCGGAGCTTTTGCATGTGCATGTTTATGATTGCAATTCAACGATCTGGTGCATAGTTCTGGCGGTATTTAGACAATTTTCCATAAAAGAAGTTCGAGAGTTGTCCTCATCTCGCGAATTGCTTGGGGAACAAATGATTTGTCTGCCTCAACACTCCCCCCCCCCCCCCCCCCCCGATAGATTCGACGTCCCTGATCATTCCTGGGTTACTGGGTATGCCCATAGATGTATCCTGAGAGACTTCATCAGAGGCATCACCGTTTCTCCGGAATGATTCAGGAAATGGAGGGGGGTTCAATGAGGCGGTTTTTGTTATTGTTTGTTTGTTTGTTTTCGTACATATTTTGCAGATGGTCCCGAGTTGCTCGCGTCATGGCATGTTAACATGTAGGCCTATACTATTTGACGTTGTCAACGTCTGGGCCACACATACTTAACAGTGTATGTCGATTACTTTCTTCGCGAGCGAGCGAGCGAGCGCTGAAAAAAAAAAAATTATACAATATCCTACAGTACAAGATAGAATACTGTTCAGCTCTGTTACCTGTCTGAAGGCGGGCTTACGAACGTCATGCAATATGCCAAAATTGCTGCAAACACATTTCTGCTTCCTTCATTTTTTTCCCCTCAAATTTCAGGGGCGGGGGTGTTGTATAGGCCATTCCCCCTTCTCCATTTCGGGGGGGGGGGATTCATACCCCATCCCCCCCCCCCCCGGGATTTACGCCCATGTATTATATATACATATACATATACATACACATATTCATATACATATACATATACATATACATATACATACATACATATAAATATACATATACATATTCAGATTCAGGGCCGGACAATAACTTTTTCTTTGGTGGCTAGGCTATACCGTTAAAGTCGGGTCCTATGATGTACAATGTATGGGCCTAATAGTATGTGTTGAGGAGGTGCATGGACGAAAATTAGATATCATAACTTTAAAATATTTGCATTGAGAAAAAAATTTCAATATTCAAATATGAGATTACGTGAAATGTGGATCTTGAATTTCATCATGTTGTTTCATACTCTTTATGATATTTCACATAGTATTCTATCCAATCCTAGTTCTTGGATGTTATCTGTCTGTGTTAATTCAAGAGAGTGCCTCGACAAATTATTGTTTCAAGTATTCTTGTATAAACATCTTTGCTTCTGGAATATCCTCCCGAAAGAAAATACTCTGTTCTAATACAACAGTTTGACTGGTAATCCATTCTTAACAGCCTAGCAAAGTAACCTTTCGACATGGATCCTTCCACGAAGAAACCTTTCATTTCTTTCGGAAAATCCAACGATATTGGTTGTATTGTGCTTGCCGTTTTTTTTTTCTTTTATTATTGTTATCTATGCACTCTCATTTTATCTTTTTTCATTGTTTGATGCTACTAGAAATGAAATATTGGTAACAGTTCGTTATTCCGAAGGTTCGTTATTCCGAAGGTTCTTTGATCCGAAGGTTCGTTATTCCGAAGATTCGTTATTCCGAAGGTTCGTTAATCCGAAAATCAAATAAGATTCGTTATTCCGAAGGTTCATTCATCCGAAAATGAAATAAGGTTCGTTATTACGAAGGTTTGTTAATCCGATAATGAAACAAAGCTCGTTGTTCCGAAGGTTTGTTACGGACCCTATATCACTTCGGATCAACAAACCTTCGGAATAACGAACCCTATTTCATTTTAGGATTAACGAACCTTCGGAATAATGAACCCTTTTTCATTTTCGGATTAACGAGCCTTCGGAATAGCGAACCCTATTTCATTTTCGGATTGACGAACCTTCGGCATAACGAACCTTCGGAATAACGACACAAATTTTCACCCTTTTTCATTTTCGGATTAGCGAACGTTTAGGTATAGGGAATTCGTGTATTTCGGATTAACGAACCTTCGGATTAACGAGCCTTCGGAATAACGAACCTTCGGAATAATGAACAGCACCCAAAATATTAACTAAATGATGAATTCATATTAAAAACAAAAATTCAAACCACGCTGAAGTATACACAAGGATTGAAACCTTGTGTCCATGCCTTACAGTACTTCGCTTTGAATGTTAATTTTTTTCTTATCGCATGAAAATATTCCAAGTCCTTTTTCGGTATCCACAAAATGTAACCTATCAATAGAAAAATTGGCCAAAATGTTTATTTACTGATTGACAGATTGACTTTGGGTTACTTCAGCTGTACTCTATCTCTTCGGTATTAAAGCCCTGATTCTTTGTCTTACTTAGCTTAAGCAAGAAAACCTGAAATAAACTGAACTTTATGTATCTCCAGACATTCAATTCTAACCAAATCTCTGCAGTCCATTCATAGCACTTAAATCGCGTGACGTCTCATTAAGATAAGATTGATGAAAGAATTGAAATTTACATCTATTGATGCTGCATTAGTACTGACGTAACGAAGTACCTGGTGCTCTTTTTTCAGCATTTTTTTTTAATGATTAATCACAATTTGACAGAATATTCGACTTGACCCATATGAAATGAACAGAATTGTAGGAGCAGCATTCAAATATGCCATGTAAATTTCACCCGTTTTCGTCAAAATATGCAAATAAAATGAGGGGATGACGTTATTGCTTTGCAAACCTTCCGCTGACCTACACTTATCTTTTTTCGACATGAAATCAAGAAGAAACTTCTATCCTTCACCTTTATGCATTTCTGCTTTGTAATAAAAAACAGTGGACACTTTTAGTAGAGAAGTAGGAAGTTGATAGATTATGAACCAATTGCATAAATTTCATTACATTCTCGTTCTCACCAGTCATATGAAAGGCATGCATGCGCCTATACAAAAAGAATATATATATATATATATATATATATATATATATATATATATATATGCCTACACACTTTTTTATTCTGCATTTTTCCTCTATTGTTTTGTACTTCAATCATTTTTTTTTTTCTAATGAGTGTGAATGTTACCGAAAACTCTCTTGGCTCTGGGCAGAAGCTCATCGTAAAGGGCGTCCATAACATCGGTGATGGCAAAACGGCGATTGTCTTTGGAGTGACAGAGAATAATGCCATCCACGTTCATTGAGTCCAGTGGAAAGCTTCCTACATCATTGTACGGTAGTGCGACGAATTTGATGTTGGCATTGCTCGTTTCTCTAAGACGCGTTAGGAGAGCTTGGATGTTGGTCTCCAAAGCAGACGTGCAAACTCCGATCGTTGGCATGGTGACGGTGTCTGCTCACAAGGTCATCTGAGGAATAGGGGACATGTACGAATTAGTAAAAACATGCAACCGTCATGGCGTGTTCATTCAAAATTTCACTAATCGGACTTTTTTTTTCTTGTATGGAGAAATGATGTATGAATTTGTTGGATCATTGATTTGACTTATTGTCATTATGGTAATAGTGTTCGCAGAATAATAGTTATTGAAGTATGTAATGATGGACGGTATTTTGACTAAGTCACGATGTAGTGTAGTTTTATGTTGATACAAATTTGTGTGTTAGTTTTGGATATACCGAGTGTGTTTTCTTTTGGACCCCTCGGTAGAACAGCTCCACCATGAGGGTAGAGCTAAGTAGGGTCATCGAGTCGCAATTTCACGTACTTTTGTGATAATTTCTTTGTATTATTCAAGAAAAAGTTATGTACATATCTTATTTTGCGGAAATAAAATCAATCAATCAATCAATCAATCAATAAATCAATCAATCAATCAACCAATCAATCAATCAATCAATCAATCAATCAATCAATCAATCAATCAATCAATCAATCAGTTAATTAATCAATCAATCAATCAATCAATCAATCGATCGATCGATCAACCAACCAACCAACCAATCAATCAATCAATCAATCAATCAATCAAAACGCACGAATGGGGACCGTTCCAGAGTCATGTAAGTTTATGGACAGTCCCAATCTTGTCTTGTGCTGGACACACATACATGTCTGCACATTATAGGCCTCACTAATTCTCAATCTATACTGCAAACACTATGATTTCCTCTCCAACATAGATAACTCGATTATGAATCAATCCCATTCATAATTCCTTCACGAGAAAGTATTGACTTACGGATAACACACACAAACACACACACACACACAAGCAGAATAAACGTACTTACGGGCAAAGGCAGCGTGGGTAAAAAGGAACAAACAAAAGAGGAGGTCTCATTCTCACGTGAGTATCGATACTTCACCTTCAACACATTTTTTGCAGACTGATATCCAAGAAATACATATAGAAAACTTGGGGAACTTTGGGGGCCTCGCTTTTGAGGACACGTGTATATCTGTATATTCTATCACACAGGCAACAATTCCTGGCAATTGCAACTGATTGACAAATGGGGGGGGGGGGGAGGGTTACGTGGGACATGGTGCCTATTACTTCTGGCTCAAGACAAGACCCCCCCCCCCCCCCCTACACACACTGGGGGATATGGTGCCTTTTATACAAACAAATTAAGATCCTGTCACCCTAAGTATGCTACCTTCTATAGTTGGCAGAAAAACGTTATGTGTTTTTTTTTAAGAAGAAGATAAAAATGTGATAATAGGGCCAAAATTTGTTTAATCCCCCCCCAAAAAAAACAAAAAACAAAAACAAAAACAAACAGAGCTATCATGTACAAACTTGAAACTGCTAGCTGTCCGTTATGTAACTTACTCATAGCCTTGATATAAAGCTCTAATCATTGCTGGTCCTGGATAATATTTCATAAAGATTCCTTACTTCGGTGGCGTTGAGGCCATTCAAACAAAATCAAGATCCTGTTACCTTAAATGATTTTTTATGTCACCTTTTTTTGCTTGTCAGTAAATAGGTTGGCGAGAGAATTGGCAGCGCAAAAAAAAAGTAATAAATGTAAGGACCTTTTTGTTGTTGCCGTTATAGCCTAATTTCATGACAACTGAGGATAATCTTCGGCCGCCTGTACATTAGAGCAATTCCATTTTTCAAAATAGCCACACTGCGCACGATGAATAATCGCAATAGTTCGCTATAGCTGGAAAAAAAGTAACATAGTAATGAACTTTATCTCTCTGTTTTTGCCACTGAGTGTGTTCTATGATGTATAAAGAATAATTATCTTCCGTTTACACTCTTTGTTTATCACTTATGACCATGCAACATTTTCAAAGCCTCATATATCAGCTGTTACAGTTATAACCAATTTTAATTTGCAACACAGGTAGGATAATAAAACGTTCATTTTTTTTTTATTTTGGGTAGACTGAATGAATTGAACCAGTCGCATCGAATCTTTCTCCAATGTAAGATATGCAGTGAATACTCAAAGATGCCTATTCATAAACAAAGTGATGATTTCAACGAATTCCCCAGTAGGACTTTGGCCCCATATCATTTAAAAAAAATGTTAGGATAGCAACTCTTCTTTGAACGGTAAATTTCAATAGCAACAGCCAACCAGTAAGTTGAATAATTGTCGTCATAATGGCAATTGCCATTCCAGCAAGAGTTGCTATCATATCAACTTTTTTTTATGAAATGGGGCCCCACTAGACTAAAGTTGAGCTACTAATTCTTGAAGTGTTCATGCAGTCTGCTAGACATGGAGCAATGGGCAGGAAAAGAGAAGAACATCGTATTTGGTTAGCATACATTGTCTGTTTATACACATTAGTTGGATCTCTTCCTGGGGCCAGTAGAAAAGGAAATACAGTGTATCGAAGTTCATTGTGACAGTCAATTTCTGAACGGTGTAGGGAATACGAATCATGGCCGGTCCTACTGCACTCTTTTCAGTTTCAGTTTCATTTTGCGTTCACAAACATTCACTTAGTTGGCATTTACACATACATGACACGAGAACATGCATGTACATATACAGTACAATGTATAGGAGTACAAAAGTGAAGCAGGTTCCTACATTGAAGGCAGTGAGGGACCTAAAATGAATACAATTTTTGCTGAACATGGTCCCTTAGGAATATAGAATATCATGTAGATGAGTGGAAGTGACGTACTTTAAAAGGTAGGGCTGGCCCAGGGGTGAGAAACCAAGTGGGAAGTGAGGAAGGAAGAAAAAAGGAGTACCGGCTTAAGAGATGATAGAAAGTAGGGCCAGTTATATCATTATGAACTTCAGCAAGTTATTCTTTGCTACAAGTGATACTGCAATACATATATGAGTTGGTGGGAATATTTCCATCTGAGTCAAACAAGCCGACAATTATGTCGTAAATCTCACTGTACATTTCCATGATGTAATTATGGTTAGAGAGTTGTGACAGATATAGGATATTCACCAAAAAGTGCACGGGGGTCATCCCACGACACCGACACCCATGAGTCATACAGCCCACGAGTTCGCCACTTGGCAAACAAAGTCCATGAGTTCGACACTAGGTAAAAACAGCCACAAGTTCGACAGAGACAGCACGAGGATTAATGTGTCGGTCTCATCGGTCCTGTTTGCCTATAGTATCGAACTCATGGGCTGTATGATTCGTGGGCTGTATAATCCGTGGGCGCTATAGGACCCGCGGGTATCGGTCTCGTTAAGTGCACCCGGATACAGAACTGCGTTTGTGAGTACAAACACACATTATATAGACCATCAAAAAGGTCGCATATCATCAATCAACATAGGATGCTACACACAGGAGATGCAGTCCCTGCTTAAACATAGATAACCGAGGACAGATTTAACATCGATTTGCAAAGTATTCCAAAGCTTAGGACCAGAATAGATTAGTGTATTATGCGAGCGTGGTATATGGTGGTACGAGGTATATGGATGGAGCAAATTTTGCTGGAGTGGAGTAATTATGAACAGAACTATTTTTCTTATATAAAACGAAAGGGACAGTTTGAGATTAATTTATATTGGTTTGAAACATCAAGGATCCAAGATGGAGGTAATGTAAATCATAATTGTAATATATCAATGATATGTTTTCTGGTAAGAAGGAAACACTCTGTCTACAGTACCATCAGCAAAAAGGATGAATGAGAGCAAATTGCTTGATTTTGGAAAGTCATTTACAAACAGCAAGAACAGTAGAGGACCAAGAAGTGATCCCTGTGGTGCATCACATTATTGTGATAGGATTTATGTAAGATTCATAGCCGTTAAAGGGATGGTATATTATTGGTTGAGGTGAGGATTCAGCTTTTTACTTTTTGTGAAATACTTAGAAACCATTTTGTGAAATGTTAAAAGAGTACACAATTCTAGAGGAACTCAAAGTTTATTTGATGAGAATCGGTTTTGAAATGGCTGAGATATCCAAAAACAAAGTTAAACAAAGAGATCCTAATCAAAAGTGGGTCACACCTATCATAACGACCTCTTTGTTTTGGATATCTTGACCATTTCAAAAGCAATTTTCATGAAGTAAACTTTGAAGTTCTCTTAGAACTATATGCTCTTACAGCGGTTTCTCCTTATCTCTGAAATTTATTGTCGAAACAGCGTTGGAACCTGAAGCCCCATCTCAAATGAAATTGTACCATACCTTTAATCGGTTAAGGGCTGGCTGATTTTGCTACAACCCTCATTTCCCATAGACACCTGCCCCTGCTCGGGACTCAGATCTTCCTTAACAAATAACTATCAAACAATTCTATTGACATCTTGAATTATTTCATATAAAGGATATACCATGGTTAACGGTATCAAAGAATTTTGAAAAATCTATCTAAAAAGATATATGAAAAAAAAAATATCAATGGACCGAGTGATTGTGTTTACAGGTTTCAAAATGTCATGGACAGTTCTGCATCTCTTTCGAAAACCAAACTGAGATTCACATAGAACCCCTACTGTGTTTTTTACCAACCAAAAAAAAAAAGAAAAGGTATAAACACGAGAATAGGCCACCTCTTCCAGTAATTTTAAGAATGTAGGGTGGAGAGAGATCGGTTTTTAAATTGTTAATTCTTAAGGGTGTCCCTTTATACCTGAAGCAATTTTCATCTTGTCAGGAACAACTTGTGCTAAGTCAAGTGACAGGTTGAATACGTGTACACAAGAGGCTCAGCTATATTTCTGAAATCATATGTTTTAAAAAGAAAATTTGTCCAATCATTTTTTATCCAGGGTTTTTCTTAATATCGGTTAGAAAAGTTCAGTTACATTATATACTTAATACCTCCTTGGTTTGAAATAGAAAGGACCCTATATTGTGCTTTTAATACCAAAAGACTATAATCACTGTTAACTTCGATATGCGTTTGGTGCGCCATTAGTGATAAGACGCCGAGCGACCCATGTACCGAGAAGTGTACTCATATGAGTAGGTGACACCCTGTACGCTACTTACAGACAAAGGCTGACACGCTGATCATGCTGATAGCTAGCTGTGCAGGGGCACAACCACAACAGAAACCTGTCCCGTGATCCGGAAACCAATTGAGTTTTACAGGACCAGCAGTATCCTGCAACGTTACAAGTACATTGTATGTGTGTGCCTCTCATTCGTGCTCCTTCACCAGCATACTGCAGTACATGAATATAATGGCGTCCGTCAGGACCCGGGAATTCCCTTCTAGTGTTCGTATACCGGTATAGTCTTGCTCAATTCTGAGCATAACTTTCGTTTGTTTGTTGGAGACAGACGGCGGCACCAGGCATGTATCATGTGATATCATTCCTTGTCGGGTGTCCGGTCTGACATGTCAGTGTCATGTCATGCTAATTCTCTTAAAATTTATCGCTGTATACGCAGTAAAGGAGTGTAAGTTAACACACACACACACAAACATATATATATATATATATATATATATATATATATATATATATATACACTCAGCAAAAAAAAAAGAAAGTAAACACTTTTTCGAGGTCATATTTTTCATACAAGATTTTTATGAAAATCAATGTATTATATACCATATTAAAGGTAATCTATTTGGCTATTAAGCTCACAGATTAATTAGAAAGAAAACTTTAAGCATGAGTGAGCACATTTGTTTTTCTCCTCCAAGGCAAAAAATTTAAAATGGCTAAAATTGACATGTTCTTTTTCAATTGCAAATGCCCCTCACGATAACATTGGCAACTAAAGACCAGTTCAACACAATGACAGACATGAATAAAATAATAAAAATACGTTTTTGTTCTCTTTATTATCTCTTATTATTAATTTCTGTATTACCTCTAAGAAAAACAAAGTGGGAAACTAAAAGGAAAAATAAGAATTTTCTGTCAAGTCAAACTTCAAATGATATAGGGAATAAAAAGCATAAAGATGGTTAAATGAGCAGAATTTTTTTCTTTATGTCCTTCTTTTAAACTAGTGGCGTAAACTTCATGTGACAATGACAAGGACCAAACATTATTTGCAATTTCTTAATTTGAAAAAAAAACATCAAATTTGTATCATTTTTGTTGATTAGTACTTCTCTTATTTCACTTGAATTTACATTTGTCATAAGATGCTTTATTTTCCTCCAGTTATTTTAGATTTTTAGCCTTCATTGGTATTTTAGGCTTTGAAGATATCATAGAGATCAAAGGTTTGTTTTTACAACGTAATTCATATTTCTTTTTGTGTGAAATTTGTTGTTTGTTCTTATTGTTCTATGGAAGAGCACATACGCATGAATGACAACTTTTTCAGTTTTGGAATTTTTTATTTTTGTGCCTTGGAAGAGAAAAACAATGGCCAGTGTTCACTCATGCATTAAGTTTCCCTTTTCGTTGACCGACCAGGTTGATAGCAAATTAAATTACCGTCTATGATGTATAATACATTAGTTTTCAGCCAAATATTCTATGAGAAATCTAAACTTGAAAAAGCGTTTGCTTTCTTTCTTTCTTTTTTTGCTGAGTGTATATAGGCATATATTCTACTTATAATAATAATAATAATTAGACAAATTTGTATAGCGCAGCTACTATGTAAATATACTCTACTTATATAGCACATGTTCTGTCTGTTTGGTTCACAACAGAAGACACACTGTTGTGTTTACATAATTATACAATTCACAGATTGCATTATAAGATTATTCTTATTTGTCATCTGAAAATGCAAGCTTTCCACCTCTCTCTCTCTCTCTCTCTCTCTCTCTCTCTCTCTGTCAGCGCCTGATCATTTTGATTTGCCACTCTTGCATAATGCGACGGTTTCATCATCTTCTTGAGTTGTCATTAAAGTTTCCATTTCGATATTATAAGGCTCAATTTGATGGAATTCAGTGCAATACTTCTACTCACCTACAACAAATGTATATACAATGCTGATAAAATGATATGAAAGATATTAAATATATAGATATATCATGTACGATATCAGAAGCATACAAAATAAGATGCAGTGACAACAGACAAGGGCTCCAGTAAACATTTCTTATATGTGTAGAGATTTATTGTGGGCGATTACTCAGTATTGGAAGCTATAAGACCATTGTAGACACACATCCAACTCAATACACGAAAGTTGTAGTAGATAATATGAATAATAAAATGTCCAGTGTTGAGAAAGTATGGGAAGAGGATGGGGGAAGAAACATATTACAGGAAGGGAAAATATTGTAGATAGGAGTAGCCTTGCCAGATTTTCCTCGTCCAGACATGATTGGAGACGGAGAGACAAATGTGTTGACGTGATCTGAATGCTGATTCAGATCACGTCAATATGCCACATTAGCGCTCGATGGAGACGGACGTGCCGCCATAGCTCTCTTGGTTCTGCAGCCACCGCCCTTTTCCCTCACCACCACTTCATGGATTATTTTCTGACTCTTCCTGCATAACTTTTCACCATAAGCCCAAAAGTAACTTTGGTTTCAACCTGTTTCAACGAAGTTTTGAAATAAGCCTTGAAATTTATCAAATTTGGAATTTATTTGCAACTTCTGAACGTGCATTATCAGTGCAGATGGCGACCCGCCTTACCCGAGCTACCAGTAAAGACCGGACTGTTCCCACCCACGCCCCGCAACCCAGCCGTGCCGACGGCGGTCAGTCTCACTCAAGGAGCGATGACGGCGATGACGGCGATGACCTGACCCTGGCGGACATACAACAAAGTATAACTCGTTCTTCCTCTACAGTTTGTGCAAAACTTGATGTTCTTTCGCGAGAGGTTGCTTCAATCAACACCAAACTGTCAGAACTAGAAGACTCCGTAAGCATGAACTCTGACAAGATAATAGAGATTGAGAACAAGAAGCTTCCAGAAATGGAAAGCAAGATGGCTGCCGAAATTACCAAGCTCCAAAACAAGCTCACGGCAATGGAGATTTACTGCCGTCGCGCAAACCTGCTCTTTTACGGTGTAAAGGAAACGCCAAACGAAAATGTTGAGCGCACACTTCGCGACACGTTTTGCTACCTCGGGATAAACGCAGATGATGCCGCCAATATTGCCCTCGTGAATGTTCATCGGCTCCCCCGACGCGACAACGCCAACGCTGCTTCCGGCCAGGCCAACGGAGCCCCATCTCGAGACCCTGTTCCACGAGCCATAATTGCAAAGTTCGTCTACATTCGCGACAGGGATCGTGTTCTTGAATCGTTCGACCAGCGCCAGCGCCAAAACAGCCAGCCGCGAGCCAACACCGGTCCCGGTCAGGAATCTCGACGGATCACGGTCCGCACGGATCTGCCCCCTGCCCTCAAAGCCAGGAGAAGCTTTCTCGCGAAAACGGCTTACGACCTCAGAAAGCAAAAAAAAAAAACGCTTCTACCAAGATATACCTAGCTGGCACAGAAGTACTTCTTAAATGGAAAGAAAAAGGCTCTGCGACTTGGAATCTGTATCGTGACTGAACCTGAAAGCCGCGAGTCTCGTGTGATCTTCAGCTCCTATGTGCGCCTTTAAGTTAAAATACCTCTTGCGACTTGATTGGTAAGCTTTAGTACCCATCAAAGCTCTGATCAGTTACATTAGTGTTTCTTTCTTCTAAAGTACCCGTTCTTACCCATTATTATTGTTATCACCTCTGAGTTACAATTCCGATCCCTTTTGCCAACTACGTAAATTCATTATCACTGATGTAGCACCACTCGCAAACTTCAAATAGCTACCACGAGTTGTGTTCGTTCCTTTCCCTTCTTTTTTTGTGTCACGTTATTCAAACATAGCACTCAACAATTATATCAAGTGTATGAGGCCGATGCCGCGGCTCACACAGTCAATTATTCATTTTGGTTGAATTGAATTTAAATATAAACAGTGCGCTCATTACACGTTTACGGGATTGAATGGCAATGATTGAACTTGGAAGTTTACTGCCCAACAGATTTGGTATATATATTGATTGGAAGTAAGCGTCTTCCTCTACATGTTCTTTCTTTCTTCTGCATCTGCTCCAATATTCGGCAAATGGAAATTGTTTTTCTCGTAATCTTAGACTACCATATCCAGCATGAGATAGCTTGTACTATGCTACGACTGAAACTTAACCTCTGACTTCATAACACGTTTAAACTATGTGATTGAAAAGTAATGATCCAATTTACTGTTCAACAGATTTGGTCTGTTTACTAGTAGGAAGAATGTGTCTTAATTCCTCTATTTTCTCCCATTATGTCCCAATACTCGGCTATTGGAGAAAAAACAATGTAAAATGTGATATGCTTTTTTATCGCAATCTTTGATTATAGTATATCCGACATGAAATAGTCTGTTCTGTGTTATGACTGAAACTATCATAACCTTTTGTCTTTTTTTCTTCACAATTCCTTGGAAATGATAACAAAATTATAACTTGTACGTAACGAGAAAAGAAGTAAATTGCAATGTTGTTTGTACTTTGATTGCAAAGGGATTTTTCAAGGGTGAGGGAGGGAGGGGTGGCTGCGGGTAACATCTGGAGAAAACGGTCTAAAGAAGACATGTATGTAAGCAATTTTTTATTGATTATGTATCTTTCTGTGTGCTTTAAGTACGCACACGACACACCGATTGATTTTCATTTCAACTTAGATTTTGTTTTGTGCTCAGCAGTGTTTGCATTTTGCCTTGACATACATTCCATGCACGCAACATCAAAATCTGTCTTACCTGGATGTATCAATTTGATTTTTCACAATTGTGCCAAGTGCATACTTATGAACGTACGTATAACCACTTGTATGTTTAGATTTGAACAGAGAACTGTATTACCATATTCACTATGCAAAGAACCAGTACTCGGTATACCTTTTTACATTGTTCTATGCACGCTCACTGTGCTTTCTCTCCTGGCGAAATTCGCAAAAATTTACATAACAGTGTTAATGAATTTCCTATTGTGTATGCAAAAATGTGTTATGCCGGTGCTTTCGACCGCTATTAACTTGTCATCAGCTTTCAGCAATCTGTCATCCTTGTGTATCCAAAAATGCATTATTCCGGTGTTTTTGACCTCGCAAATCAATTCACTACCTGTTCTCAGCTATTTGTTATTGTATATGCAAAGACGTGTTACCACGGTACTTCCCACTCCTCTCAGTGATTTGTCATCAATGTTCATGCAAATATGTGTCACCCCGGTGCTTCTGACTCCTCAACGTAATTTGCCTCCTACCCTCTGCAAACTGTTATCATTGTGTATGCATAAAGGTATTTCTACGGTGTTTTCGTTCACCCCCAATTATTTTTTGTCTGTTTGCTCTGGCATTCGTTTCTTTGAACTGTTCAGTGCAATTCTGGCCCCATACAGCCTAGCAACAACCTCATTCCCTACTTACTATACTGGTGCAGTTACCTTTGAATTTTCGGCATGCTTTGTTTTATGTATGGCCATTGGACATTCTTTACCCATATATCATCAGGGTGAATGTTCTCCCACTTGTCTCCCTATAAAACCAAATAGCAGATGTGTTCTTAAGCAGTTATTTCCTGTATACAGCCTGTCTTCATATTCACCTGCCTTGTATCATTCACAATGATGAATCCAAATACTACTGTAAACTCGAATGTCGCATCAGTTGCCGCCCTTTATCCTCAGTCATTTGCTGATATGACCCCAGTAATTTCAGTAGACAGCGAAGAGGGTGAGGATCCCGACATCGTCACTTTCTTAAATATGCAAACTCCTGAATTAAGACTGGATTTTGACTCTAGCGATACAGCAGTCCAAAATGTATTTACTCACTACCACACAGAGGATGAGCTTACTTCACTCACTCATACCGATGCAAATCAACTCTTTATTTCACATTTTAATATCAGAAGCTTAAACAAAAACTTTGATCAATTCCTATCTTTTGTGAGTACACTAAAATCCAAATATAATATCATCGGGCTCAGTGAAACTTGGTTGAAGGAGACATCACCCTCTTCGCTGCTTATTATAGACGGTTTTAAACTCATAACAAATAATAGAACATGGAAGAAAGGAGGGGGAGTCGGATTTTATGTGTCACAGAATTTAGATTGTGTCTTCTTAGAAAAATACAGCGTGATGTCAGATACATTTGAGAGTGTATTTATCGAGGTCAAAACTCCAAACAAAGGTAATATTATAATTGGGGAGATTTATCGACCCCCAAGCTCAAACCCTGCTGAATTTTTAGAGTTATTCTGCGGCCTTATCTCGAACACTTATTTTGACAGTAAGACATGTTTTGTCATGGGTGATTTTAATCTCAATCTCCTTAATTACAGTGATAATCCCTTATGCGCAGATTTTCTTAACCTTATGTTGTCGAAATCATTTATTCCCCTTATAAGAAAACCGACTCGAATAACTGATGATGTATCTACTCTTATTGACAACATTTTTGTAAATGACTCATTTTCTAACATCACATCTGGTATTATAGTTTCTGACGTCACTGATCATTTTCCAATTTACGCCCTTGTGTCCAATTTTATGACTGCTAATGTTTCTCACACCCACAACTCAGGTATTCGTGTAATGTCTGAATCCAACCTCAATAAACTTAGGGAGAAATTAAGTTCAGAGGATTGGTCCACCGTATACAGTCAAAGCGACATTGATTTAGCCTTTGAAAATTTTATGAATATTTTAATCGCTAATTATGATTCTTGTGTTCCTCTCCGAAGACCTCACCATTCTAATTACAAAAAAAGTGCCACGACAACCATGGGTTACAAAATCTCTTCTCAGGTCCATTAACCGCAAGAATAAATTCTTTCATAAGTATCGTAAAGATCCATCCCCTTTAAACAAATTGAGATATGTTCGTTATCGGAATATATTGACATCCATAATACGTATAGCCAAGCGAAATTATTTTTCCCGACAGTTTGTTAAATATAAATCTGATGTGAAGAGTACGTGGAAGGTGATTAATGAGGCGCTCAAACATAAAAATAATACCGATTCTCCTAAATATATTTCAGTGGACGACCGCCAGATTAACGACCCGGTCATTATGGCGGAATCTTTCAATGAATATTTTGCAACTCTTGGTCCACATCTTGCCAGTAATATCCCGAAATCATCAATTGAATTCCATAGATACTTAGGTAATAGGAATTCTCAATCAATATTTTTTGAACCTATTGCTGAAGAAGAAATTATAGATATTATTAAGAATTTGAATGATAAAAAAAGTTCAGGATATGATGGAATTACAAATTTTCTTTTAAAAAATGTTTTAAGCGAAATCATTACTCCTCTTACCTACATTTTCAATCAATCCTTATTTAATGGCAAAGTCCCCAATAAGATGAAGGTCGCAAAAGTTGTCCCTATCTTTAAGAAGGGACAGAAAGATTTGGTGAATAATTACCGACCAATTTCTTTGTTGACTTCAATCTCTAAAATTCTTGAAAGGATGGTGTATACACGATTATTAAAATTTCTCACAAATCATAACATTCTGTCAGATTCTCAGTTTGGTTTTAGAAAACATTACAACACAACCCATGCTTTACTTACTTTTATAGACAAGGTAGCTCATGCTATAGATAGTTTTGAACATACAATTGGAGTTTTTCTTGATTTTTCTAAAGCTTTCGACACGATAGATCACGAAATCTTGTTTTATAAATTGTGTCATTATGGAATCCGCGGGACCCCCTTAGAATGGTTTAAGAGTTATTTAACAGAAAGAAAGCAATTTGTTAATATCAAAAGCCATGATTCGCAATTAAAGCCTATTTCATGTGGAGTCCCGCAGGGCTCCCTCTTGGGCCCACTTTTATTTATCTTATACATAAACGATCTTCCAAAATCATCGCAAATTTTGTCATTTATCTGTTTTGCCGATGACACTAGCCTGTTTTTTTCACATCGAGACCCTAATGCATTAATAAATATGATGAATACTGAGCTCAGGTCTGTGCAATCCTGGATTTATGCGAACAAATTATCTTTGAACATAGAAAAAACTCATTATATGGTATTCAGTAATTCCTTGAATGTTGTTCCATATGATATCAAAATAAAAGATTTATGTTTAAAGCAGGTTAATAATACAAAGTTTTTAGGGCTTTGGATTGACCAAGAATTATCCTGGAAAACTCATATTAATTTTGTAAGTAAAATTTTGTCTAGAAATATCGGAATCTTGAATAAGCTCAAACATTTCTTTCCTGTTCATATTTTGCAGAGCATATATTCTTGCTTAATATCTCCACACTTTAATTATGGAATTTTGGCGTGGGGAAATGCAATTCACTCATTACTAGATTCCCTTCTCCGTATTCAAAAGCGTGCAATAAGAATCATAAACCACGCCGGATATTTTGCCCATACAAATTGTTTTTTCCATCAAAACAGAATTCTGAAAATTCAAGACCTATTTTATTACAATCTCGGAATTTTCATGTATAAACTAACAACTAATGAATTACCATCTGTTTTTATCCACATGTTCAAAAGGAATCGTTCTATCCACTGTTATCCCACTCGCCAGAGTGACGCCTATCACCTTCCCCGTACTCGCACTATTTTTGCAAAGAAAACAATTATATTTACTGGACCCAGATATTGGAATGACCTCCCTCTAGATATCACTTCTTCCTTATCTTTATTCACCTTCAAACGCAAATTAAAACAGTTATTACTTAGTGGATACACACTACCAAGTTTTTAGCAACCCTTTTATGCTCCCAGTCTTTTGTCCTTGTCCGCAGCACCAAGTCATTCAAGTTATTTCATGGTACCGATACATCTTTTAATAATATAGCATTTTTGTTATTCAAACACTGCGAGATTTGTATGCAGTCTGGTTTGTGCGATATCTATGTGGTTCATTAGTTTATTACTCATCGATTTTTTGTACTTGTGTAATTTTAGTTGGTCAAGACAAACATATCCGTTCTCCGTGTAAAATTATATGCCTATGAACTCGGGAACCTACAGTTTTACAAGCTTTAAAGCTTTTATGTAGGCCCCATCATATTTCTTATACTTACTAGTGACATTTTCACACAATATGACCTTGTACATTTGTGTCAAGTATATTTTTTTTTTTTTCTTCTACGATCAAAAGACATGATTGTATATATTTTGTATTCTTGTTTTGTTGTCAATAATTTTGTAATGTCATCATTGAGAAATGGAAATATGAAAAAAAATAAAATTTGAACTTTGAACTTAATAATAATAATAATAATTAGACAAATTTGTATAGCGCAGCTCCTATGTAAATATACTCTACTTATATAGCACATGTTCTGTCTGTTTGGTTCACAACAGAAGACACACTGTTGTGTTTACATAATTATACAATTCACAGATTGCATTATAAGATTATTCTTATTTGTCATCTGAAAATGCAAGCTTTCCACCTCTCTCTCTCTCTCTCTCTCTCTCTGTCAGCGCCTGATCATTTTGATTTGCCACTCTTGCATAATGCGACGGTTTCATCATCTTCTTGAGTTGTCATTAAAGTTTCCATTTCGATATTATAAGGCTCAATTTGATGGAATGCAGTGCAATACTTCTACTCACCTACAACAAATGTATATACAATGCTGATAAAATGATATGAAAGATATTAAATATATAGATATATCATGTACGATATCAGAAGCATACAAAATAAGATGCAGTGACAACAGACAAGGGCTCCAGTAAACATTTCTTATATGTGTAGAGATTTATTGTGGGCGATTACTCAGTATTGGAAGCTATAAGACCATTGTAGACACACATCCAACTCAATACACGAAAGTTGTAGTAGATAATATGAATAATAAAATGTCCAGTGTTGAGAAAGTATGGGAAGAGGATGGGGGAAGAAACATATTACAGGAAGGGAAAATATTGTAGATAGGAGTAAAAGAGATTAGACGTTTAAGAAACAATAAATAGGACTCAATTACAGGAGTGACATATGAACATCATTACATTAAATCACATTCCTAATGATACATAGTAATTACCATTGTGGATTTCCGGGACGTCACATATTTTCACAAAACAGTGATAAAGCAGTCGCAGTTAATTATCTTGTTACTAGAAACTTTAGCATGCGATGGTCATCATGGTATCCCCTCTCATGTTTTTCCTTTGATGTGAATTTTAATCCCCGTGGATCGTCCCAATTTACGTACATGAAATCAGTAATAGTTGGTCGTGTCAGTCTCGTAAGACTGCTGTAGTCTTGTATTTAGATAGCATGGTAACCATATTATTTAGGGCTCAATGTATTATCGTTGTTAATTTATATTCAACATAACTTCTGTCACTTTTTTTGCGGGGTTGGCTTAGAATTGTAAGTAAATGGCATCTCTTCGAATTATCGTGTGTGGTTTAATACCATTAATAACACAATTTACTTACTTCACGTCCGATAATGAAGGAACCTCTACTACATTGTCCGATTTACAGTATTTATTGTCGTTTACTGAACATGATGGTAAGTTATAGTCCTCAAACACTGTCTAGAAATGGGTAATGTCCTTGTATTGACAAATTTTGACGAGAAGAAGCGAGGGTATCGAAATCTATGCCGATTCCAATGTGGTCCATACCCTGGACGAAAACAACAGCGCGAAAAGTCTTGCTTACCTCCGTACCATTAATGCTATGACGTCAGAGATAGTTGATGATATTTTGCCGTTGATAAAATAATATATCTTTCCCTTTAATCATTTCATTTTGTAGATACATTGGGAAATACGGATTACCGCCTATAGAATATTTAACGCAATCAAACGCATTGCCGTTAGTCCTGCATGGCATCATCAACGCATCACCAATGCGTACATAGATTGTGTTGAAGGAAGACCATACCATTCTAATTTGTGCTATATAGACGTCTGGTTAGATCAATGGATTTGACAGCGTAATTCACCCAGAAATTCCAGGGAGCTGACCACCAAGGACAGAGGTACCAACGGTGAGGTCCATCGGGATCACTTTGGGCGCTTGATCTGTTGCCACGGACAACGTGCCACGCCCAACTTGTCAGAGAAACCTGGATCCCGCGACAAAGCATTGTGAACATCCCGCTACGAGCTATGAACTCTAGCAAAAACGTCGCTATAACAGGAGCTGTGATATCTAGCACTCTATTTAGTGATACAGCAAGACGCTCCATACTTTGTTTAACTGATGATGAGAATGCGCCTCCAACTGGTGTTGTTGTTGGTGCTGTCCTTATTGACGAAGCAGTGATGGTAGTAGTGGCAGTGGGCGTAATTTCTCAAGTTTCGATATTCATCGGTGTCTTTGTCGGCTTTCTCCAAATCAGGCTGCAATGTAAAAGGATGTGACACATAGTCCTGTTTATGAATGGGGGAGATGGGTATTGCTAGGTCATACGACTAAATGGAGGTCCAGTCAGATGAAAATTACTACTTTTGATTGAGGTTCCA
The DNA here is from genome assembly GCA_033980235.1 of Diadema setosum. Lineage (NCBI taxonomy): Eukaryota > Metazoa > Echinodermata > Echinoidea > Diadematoida > Diadematidae > Diadema > Diadema setosum. Next base: position 46,925,970 of record CM067060.1, read on the forward strand.
TTAAGAGTCATAATTACGCTTAAGTGTTTTTCAACATTCGTCGTCTTTCTTTTTCTTTTTGTTACATTATTTATTAACTAGGCCTGACAACATTTTGGGAGAGAAGGTCAAATTGATAATATCACTCACCAGCATAAATGTGCGCAGTGCATTTAGAATCGACGTCTTGTTCTTTAAGGTTGTATCAAAGAGATCAGTATACTTCACACAAAAAGAAGTTTCAGCCAAAATGCAACGAAGCATTACCTATGGATATTTTAATGTATCGTGAAATTCTAACCTCTAAAATGCACTACAGCATAAATACCATTACCGTATAATTGTAGAAAGGGTTTTTTTTTTCATCGACAAAGAGGATGTGTAGGTCTATACAGCTATATCTTGAGGTCTTTCACAGTGGCGCCATAATCCGCCAGCGTTTATTAGCAAGATCAGTCAGGAAAGATATCGACCAAACGTGAGATGAGAAATAAGGATTCTGTCTAGGGGGAACAGAAACATTTCTTTGGAAAGAAACTGTAAATGAAAATTAGATGAAAATTACTACTTTTAATCAAGGTTCCAAAGAGTATACCTAATGATCTAATCCAAATCGCTAAACAAAATGGGACACAAAAAACGCCATTACCTGAGTGAGGAATGCAGCGCCCCCGTGCAGGAACCGTTCTTCTATATTTGTTTATTTTGATGGCTTCTTTGTTCCGCTGTTCAGTACCTAGACACTTTCCGGAGTTGCATTGGATAGCCTATGGGAACACCTGTCACATTGTACACCGGATTGCACACAGACTTAGAAGTCATGGAGGCGGAAGGTACAGGTGTCGAGTCTGTACGTAGAAATAATACTACAATCTACCGTAATCTGCTATCTACATGTTCTTTCATGTTATTTAAGAAAAAAAAATGATACTAACAGACATGTTCTAGCATGTTACTTGTCTCGGCTTTCAAAACCCTAATGTTCATGTTATCTTATTTGGTCAAATTCCGATCTCAAGTTTCTCAGCCCCTTTAAAGAGGAATTAATGTCTGTCTACACGCTGGTAGAAGATGGGATGACGGGTCAGGTAAGGAGGAACCCTACTTATTAGATAACTCTAGAATTTGACTCAATGGACAATGCATTCGCGACCTCTGACAGCTTCTTATGGTTCCTTTGAGATGTCTATGACCATATCATTACCTTTCTTCATTGTTGTTCGCGTCTTTGTCCCCATACTGTTTCGCTATTGGAGATTTTAAAAATCACCATTATCAATTTTTATTTTCTATATTTCTTTTTTTACTGATCCAAGTTGTAAGAAAAATAAAATCAAGGTCAGTTTTCATCTTAAACCTGTTAACAAGATTTTACATGAACTAGAAGGCTTTATTCCAATACCAGATATTGCAGCCAAGAGCTGTTTGCGATTCTTACAGAGTACAATTGAATATCGACAATCGATATACATGGAGATATATATATATATATATATATATATATATATATATATATATATTTATCTATTTATTTATTTATTTATTTATGTATTTATTTATAACATAATTACATGCATAAATACTCACAAACACACTCAAACCCTCTTTGAAAATTCAATACTACCCGTTTTGAAACAATGATTATGCCCATAGTGTGCATTAGAAGTGATACATGATATATTAGAAAGGGTATGTACATTGTCACGATATTTGAAAGACAAAACGCTTCTTGAAATGTACTTGACACTTGGACACTGTGCACTTTGTTCCCACATCAATTTACTTAGTGTGGCAAAGTTCTGATAATGCATATCTACTATATCAAAAATAACCCCACTAATAAATAAAAGGGTTTCAAGGAAATTTACCCTGGGCAGGAATTGATTTAGTGCCATTGTATCAAAGTCTAGCGTTATTACAGATCAGACGATATGCATTAGTACAAGTATTATAATGATCGTCTATACTTTGCATTGCCATAAACAGAATGAGTCCAGTGTTGACGTTCTTCATCTAAAAGTAATAAAACCAAGCAAAATAAAAACATATACGTGCCCGGTGCGTATGTTTCGTATTTCCATACTATTTTATACAGTCATTCCCAGGATTTCAAAATGTTCTCTTCCCTTTGAGCCGTTTTCTGGTCTTACACCATTTATTCATTTTGGCTGCGGAAAAATATCTAAATTGCTTAATCTATAACTAATTCTTCCAATCAGCTACACATTCTAAACGATAGAAGCCATAGCTGCGCTGATCCCTAACCTCTATCTGGGTAAAGATATATGTTCTTGCTGAAAATTTGCAAATACATTATATCAAATCAATAAATTTGACCAGTTCTATCTAAACATTCTCCAATATGAAGGACATGGAGTGAAATTCAGAGCAGCCAAAATGACAACAAAATTATGATTTTTGCAGCAAATAATGCAGCAACTTCCCCTGCACTTGTTAGTTTCCCTCAAAGGAAACGTACATGTTGAAATACATTGTATGCAGTAAGGTTTCCCCTGCCATGCACGTAACCACCAAAATAAATACAGATTCTTTAGGCATGGGTTATTATAAATTTGACAAAACTTCAGAGAAAACGATGCTGACAAACTTTTGCAGCTCTAATTTTATCACTTCCTCCTCCATATCATCCCCTTCTCTTCCGCTTATCATTATAATGTAGCAGTGGCGGATCCAGAGGGGGCGCAACCGGCGCACGCCCCCCCCCCTTATTTTTCCTAAGAAACAAAAGAAATAAAAAGAAGAACATGAAATGAAACCCGGAAGTGCATGGCACCAGAAATTATAGTTGCGCCCCCCCCCCCCCCCTTACAGAATTCCTGGATCCGCCCCTGTTTGTAGTAGTCGTATGTGCATAATTATTATATATGTATTATATTCATGAATAGGTTTACATATCAGTATACCACGCATAAAATAATGTACATTATATAGAGTTGTCTGCAATATTATCTCTACTCCTGATCTTTTTTTTATTCAATATGCCAATTTCTATTGAATGATTGATTTGCGGTGGCACGCAGACATGGGTTTGATACCCATATCATATAAATTAATCATTAAATTTCCAGTTTTATCTCATTAGAATCATTATTATTATTATCTATTTTCAAGGCTTTCTAGACTTTATATGAACTCGGACATCAGTCATGAATATTCGATAGTGATTACAAGCCATTTGTTGGTAATAACAGCATTCAGTGCACTGGATTTCTTCACCATGATACCAGCGTGAATTCTAATCACGAACAACATAATCAAATGATCAAGGACAGCCATAAAAACAAAAATGTCAATGTTTCTGTTGTTATGAAAAATCAATGAAGTCAAAACCAAATCCACTTTAATCTGTAGATGTCAACTAAATACATCAAAGTCGAATCACACCAACGTACCATCATTCTAAGTTAAAGTTCCAGTTCAAGTTTGTAAAACATTTATTTTCCATCTTTTTTATGTTGTAAGTCACATACATATATAAGGTAATTGTACATGGAAGGCAGAGCCTCAAAAAAGTAGAGCTTGTGGTGAGCTGCCTTGAATATCCAATCATTCACTTATCAGAATAACATTAAAATTTTCAATGGTTCAACATTTTCCATATTGCATACGACATGCCTAAAGCCTATAATAAAATACAGTCTCGAATAACAAGTTTCCGTATAATAGTTCAAAACAATGACAGTACATATTATTTCCACGTGCATATGTATACTAGTCAGACAAAACAAACCAGCAGAAGCAAGCAATTTATGGTGAATTTCAGTATAAGTGTCCCACCTTTCTGCATATGAATTATACATATTTTGTTTGTGTTTGTGTGTGTTCGTGTCGTCTCTCAAAAACGTCAAGACGTCCTCCATATTACAGAGAAACCAATATTCATCACTACTAAACGATATTTCACTTTTCATCAGAACATAGATTAAAAAGGTATGTAACTGAGATGATAATAGTGAAATCAATCGGCAATAATTATTCTTTTTCAAACATGTTTAATAAAACCAACATATTTGCCATTACAATGAACTGCAAATTCAAGACATGTTCATTAAAAGCAGGGAAAAAAGAGAGACGAAGAGTTGACAATTTCTTGAAAAAAAGGAGGGAAAATATATTTCTACAGCACACCAAGTCCATGACTTCAGTTGATGGGTAGAGAAAGTATTCAAGCTCGTTGGAATTATTATCATAAATTTCTGTATCTAACTACCTCGTGTTTAACTTTAATAAAACATTCCCATTCTGTTAATTGAATTTCATCTGGAAGGTCATTTCAATACGGCATAGGATTACATAATTTTCATTCCCCCACTTTATGGGCTTTCTACGCAAATTATCTTTCCATGAAAGAATCAGCTTGCTTGCTCCCATGTTCTTTGCCAGAGCAAGTTTGACAAACAATGCATTTTCATTCCCCTTGCAGGCGCCTCTCTAGAATGTCTCAACTTCAGAATAAAAAGTAATAAACATTAATGAGAGTCGTTGAAGTCTTATAAAATCTTTCTATAAAATCAAAAAGTCAAGGAATTATAAAGATTTACGTTGTTTTATCAAACAACCATACTGGTCGTAACCATAAAGCATAAGCCGAGGTAACTCTACACTGCTTTCAAAATAAACTTTATGTAAAATTTATGACTTAGGTTAATGATTTGAAAATTACAACCATTCCTCCCCTGCCCTCCTAAACAAGTCATAATTGCTTTAAGCTATGACAACTCAACAAAACACAATCGACACGCCCTATATTTGTCTTTGATTTCATGTCAGAAAGGGATATGATTATTAATAGAGTGAAGATTTGAGGGTGGCCTCTGATAGACTCGTGACTCTATAATGATTCTATAGCGTCATCTCATCTAATAACTTGAATAAAACCAGCACTTCATTGTTCTATATTATGCCATGACTTTCTTGCCTTATATCAATATAAAAAATATCTACTACTAGTATCGTTTTCATTTCACAGTTTAATGAACACTTATCATAGCTAAGTTGAACATAGAGTGAAATTGTACCTTAAACTCGATTACAAGTTGATAAAGTATGGTGACATTACCCCAAAATGGTTTCTAGCAGAAAGATCCTGTAATTCTGAGATATTACAAACAAATTAATGATGCACACATTGGGTGACAAAAAAAAAAACCAAAACTGCAGCGTCCTTCTTGTAGCGTATTTTTTTTTTTTTAGGGAATAGACAGTGCCAGAGAAATGACAGAAGGTCAATCTATTTGGTTTTCTAGCTTCGTAAATTATTCCTGAATTATAACTGAATTGCAAATATTTTATTTACGGCCTCACAAAATAATGGCAATATTTCATGAATTACCTCAGATAATATCTTAACAAAATTACACACACACACACACACACACACACACAAATTACCTCTTCATGTACTAGATTGAAACATGATAACTTACGTTTACATTTTGTTCTGGCCCCCAAAAGCTGTACCCTACGGCCCGTGGGAAAATCACATATTCATTTTGAATACCTTTTATATATTTATCATTTCCAAGAATGATTCCTGCCCAATTTTATCAGAATACATTTTGAAGAAAATGATGATGAAGTTCTCTTCGTAATGCGCCCTGCTCCAAAAGTGTGATCTCAGTCTTAGGTTAAATCACAAATGAGAGAAGTAAAACAGAGAAAAAACCGTCAGCCCTAGGTATAAATGAGATAAAGCAAACAGACAAAAACACCACAGACTGCACATTGAAAATGTGCTAGAAGAAAATATCTCTACACACTCTCAGTTCCACAAATGCCACACACAGAAAACCCTTAGTACTAGTAGTCTATCACCTACATCTCCATGAATGCATGACTGTTCCTTGAGTTTTTTTCCCCCGATATTTGAATTGCTATACGTATTGTCTGACTCTAGTTGGGTCAAATTATATATACAAATATATTATATATATATATATATATATATATATATATATATATATATATAATATACACACATAAATGATAACAATAAATTTAGTATGGCATGCTTCCCAACTCAATATCAAAAGGTGTCTTGCTTAACATAGAAACTTCGTCCTTGTAGCTCTTTACAACAATGTACAATAAGGATGAACCATACTCACTTTCATATTCTCGAAAAAGAAAAGTAAAGGGTATAACCTCTTATTAGTATAACTTACAGGTACATAATATGTAAATCAAGAACAAATATGTGTACAGTTTGCAATGTAATGACAGCAGAGTAGCACAAACAACATCGATATTTTCACGACAAAAACGGAAAAAGTATTTCTTCAATAAGCGCTTTTCTTCATGCTCTGAAAACCATCTCATCAAACGGATCGATTTTGGGCTATTTTGGTGACAAGGGTAAACACAACACTTTAGACACAACCCCATATTCTATTCAACAAAGCTGCCCAGCACATCGAGGTACTAACACACTGTAATAAAGCAGGCAAAACTCTGCATTATTACAAGCAAATTGTCCACAACTAATTCCAAATTATTAGGAAGAGCTGACATAGCCACGACAGGTAATTCACAGGAAAAAAGGATATTTTACTTTATGATCTATGGTGATGCTAATTATCTCACAAAAAGAGACTCTCTTAACCCATTCCATACTGAATTCTGAAATGCCCATAGACTTAATACACAGGCCACCAGGTTCCCATGTGGAACAGGTTAACATAATTCTGTCAAGAAAACTTGAAGAAAACAGAGCAACGTATCACCGGAATCGCATTAAGGATTTATCTTTACTGATTTGATGATCTGAAATGCTTTCTGTTATGAAAATATATGCAGCATACTGCAAAAAAAAAAAGGAACAGATCAGTTAAGATGATTTTTAAAGTCACATCTGAGGAATACACAATATCATATCATTGCAACCTTTAAAGTATCCGTTTTGATTATGAGGCCAAATGTTAAAATTTTGTGAGTTGTTATTTTCTCTGGTTGCTGCCATAAATTATGTTATTATTCTGCAAGCATTCGTAAGATGTTTGTCTTTTTAAGATATCTTTTGTCTCGACGAAATTTGCCTAATTTGCTGACAAGGACCCTTTCAATATCATAGCTTGTAAATTTGCTAACAAAAGCTACTCGATTCTTTTTTTCATTTTTCACTTAAGGAGGTACGAATCCATTGTAACTATATCGAAGTAATGATATATGACATAAACACAGAACCATAATTAGCGAAGTTATGCAATCTAAAGTCTAGTCAATCATTTGGTGTTTGCCCATTCATTGTTGAGGATTTCTTTACCCCACAAGAAAAACCAAAGACACTGTCTTTCTGCAGCAATACTAATTTGTTCAGTCATCAATTCAATCGTCATTCAACAGTTCAACAGACTGCTTCACTGTTCAAGAGTGGCGACATATCACAAAGAAGGTTGTGAAATTATTGCTGACTATAATCAAGAGACATGAGCAGCTCCTATAGTCATTGTCCCTCTGCTGATCACGCCCATCCCCTACCACTATTAAATGCTGCAGGTAGTTATAGATAGCGATTATAATGATGTCGGCAGAAACTGCACGAATCTTTCCAAAATGGCACAATATACCAAGGCCCTGGGCTGCCGTCAGCACTCTTGCCAATCAAGCATCTCACGGAGGAGAGAAGAGCGACAGGTATGACAAGGTATGACGATGTAATATAACTGACATTTTCTACTCAAAATAAGCACTTCAGCATTAAAGGCAGGTAATGCCAGAAGAAACTGTATGGAGCTTTCCAGAATGGCACAGTATACCAAAGTTCTGGACTGGCATCTGCCCTCTTGCTGAGCACAGCCTTTGCCTTTGCCCGAGCTCTGTCACCTCGAATATCATGCCAGAGCCATCCCATCCAGGACAGAAGAGCTACAGGTATGACAAGGTAAGGCAATGTGATACAAATGACCTTCATGCCATTCCTAGGCAAAAGAACCACTACAGCAAGGCAGGAAGAGCCGGCGACCCTGACAAGATATCGTGATCGCTGAAAGGACGTTTGCTTATAATGCCAGAAGAAACTGTATGGAGCTTTCCAGAATGGCACAGTATACCAAAGTTCTGGACTGGCATCTGCCTTCATGCTGAGCACAGCCTTTGCCCGAGCTCTGTTACCTCGAATCCCATGCCAGAGCCATCCCATCCAGGACAGAAGAGCTACAGGTATGACAAGGTAAGGCAATGTAATACAAATGACCTTCATGCCATTCCTAGTCAAAAGAACCACCACAGCAAGGCAGGAAGAGCCGGCAACTCTGACAAGATACCATGATCGCTGAAAGGACGTTTGCTTACAATGCCAGAAGAAACTGTATGGAGCTTTCCAGAATGGCACAGTATACCAAAGTTCTGGACTGGCATCTGCCCTCTTGCCGAGCTCAGCCTTTGCCCGAGCTCTGTTACCTCGAATCCAATGCCAGAGCCATCCCATCCAGGACAGAAGAGCTACAGGTATGACAAGGTAAGGCAATGTAATACAAATGACCTTCATGCCATTCCTAGGCAGAAGAACCACTACAGCAAGGCAGGAAGAGCCGGCGACCCTGACAAGATACCATGATCGCTGAAAGGACGTTTGCTTATAATGCCAGAAGAAACTGTATGGAGCTTTCCAGAATGGCACAGTATACCAAAGTTCTAGACTGGCATCTGCCCTGTTGCCGAGCTCAGCCTTTGCCCGAGCTCTGTTACCTCGAATCCAATGCCAGAGCCATCCCATCCAGGACAGAAGAGCTACAGGTATGACAAGGTAAGGCAATGTAATACAAATGACCTTCATGCCATTCCTAGGCAGAAGAACCACTACAGCAAGGCAGGAAGAGCCGGCGACCCTGACAAGATACCATGATCGCTGAAAGGACGTTTGCTTATAATGCCAGAAGAAACTGTATGGAGCTTTCCAGAATGGCACAGTATACCAAAGTTCTAGACTGGCATCTGCCCTGTTGCCAAGCTCAGCCTTTGCCCGAGCTCTGTTCCCTCGAATCCAATGCCAGAGCCATCCCATCCAGGACAGAAGAGCTACAGGTATGACAAGGTAAGGCAATGTAATACAAATGACCTTCCTGCCATTCCTAGTCAAAAGAACCACTACTGTGATGATTTTTTGCCAAAAAGAGATTTGCATCAAAGGGGTCACGTTGGTCAAAAACGACACCAAGCTCTCCCGGTCCTCAGCATCCATCTCCAAGTTTGCATCAAGTCTTCCACACACCATGGCCAGAGAGGAGCAAGCAAAGGCCGTAGGCTGCTGGATCTCAAAAGCTGCCATTTGGTTCCTCTTCTTCTGACTGTGGCTGATTCCTGACTGAGCATCATCCGAGGAGAGAGGCCAAGAGAAGTCGTGCCCAATCACTGCCACGTTTTGTTTGCCTTCACAGGTATAAGAAAAAGAGAAAATTGAAACAATTCTGACATTAGCTTAAAGAGTAAAATTACGTATAGGAGAGGGAAAACATTGATAATGATGAAGCACCTACCATCTTCCTAAACTACAGATTGTTTCTATTAACCAGAAACTTCCTTTTGTTTGGAACAATTTGTGCACTCAAACTGGATTCTGGTCAATGAAATGCTAGTATAAAGAAAAAAGGTGCAATGAACAGGTAGATAAGTATCACGTTAGGGAAAATCTACATAAATTGAAATATTTTTATTTTAATAAACCTACAGAGCTAGCAATTGTACTGACGTGAATAACTGATTTCTCGTATCTGATATGTCTAATAAGCAATGATGAACAATGATAATGAATAATTATTGCTCAGTAATGTTTCCCAGCTGTCCAAAATAATTAAAACATTTAAAAGGGAAAACCACATTTTCTCTATAAGTTTACATTATGTCAATACAGCAAAAGACCATATTAAAAGTTTCTTAGGTTTGCCGTTGTTTTGGCAGTTTTTATTCTTCAGTACATAATATTATGACATGGAGTAAGGAAAACATGGGTCAACTTTTGAGAGTAATTAGCTTGAAATCAGCTCTGTACGATGGCATTCTGTTAGATTGCCTATATACATGTACATGTTAAAGTTTATGTGGCAACAGCTGTTGTTTTTGTTTTTATTCGTGCTCTACAATCTAAAAGAAATATGTGGTAACCACTGCACAAAAAAAGAGTCACATCCATTTCAAATCACTTTTTAGAGAGTATATTTCAATGCTAACAGCAGCATTGCCATGAACTTTCGAAGTGAGAAAACACTTCTGAACTAAATTCACCCTTCTTTGCACTATCCATTACATTTCCTTATAGTTTGATGAATTTTGAATTGTAATCTTTAGTAATTTTCTGATGACTGCAATACATATTTATCAAATATTGTCTCTTTCAAAGTTGTGGAACAAACAATATTAGAGAGATACAATTTGACTATTATTACCGTTATTATCTTCATTATTTGCTTCCTGTGTAGGCAGTGATTATAATTACCAAAGTCTACACATTTTAAAATATAAAATAAAACAAAAAGAAAGATCTAATTCCAGCTAATCTCACACTTCTATTTCATTGCTGGTTGTTTTTAACATTAATGATACCCTTCCCTATATGAAAATGTATGCCAATATAATACAATATGTATATATATATATATATATATATATTTGTTTGTTTGGTTTATTTTTGCATTTTCTTTCTCCAAATACAATTGCCAATGACAACAGAATGATACAGATACCATACAAATCAATCCAAAAAAAAAATATCATTTGCGTAACAACATTAGTCTGAAGTGAAATATGAATCAAAATAACATATTACGGCATACTGTATCTATTAACAAAGGAGAAATCAATACAGGGGACCGTCATCATAAGCAGAGCTTGACGTGGATGAGGCCCTATCTGAATATGTGATACCAATATAATACAACACCAATTATATATGTACTCATAAAACTCTTAATCTTAATACACGAAACACATTTTGCTAGAGAAAAAAAAAGGAAAAAAAACGGAAAAGAAAAATAGTGACTTGGCGCTTTAAAACATGAAAAAAAAAACCCAGCACGCTGCACCATTGACTAAGTATGGTATAGTAGACTATAAAAGTGAAGGTGTGTGCGAGTGACAGTGCGTCGTGTGTGCAGGTGACAGTGCAAGAGAGAATAAAGGCTGTAGCATGCCTACAGCCTATAAAAAGCCTACAGCCTATAAAACACTGTGAATTCATGTACCAATTCAAAATCCTGGATTGAGAGAGATCTAGGCATGGTGGGTAAAAATATCTCGTCCAATGGCGTATAAGCATTAGACTGGATCAGGAGTCTTATCCACTATGCTGCAGTGCAAATTGAGATCCTATTACTTTGTGAATGCTATGCAAACAAAGACTGCGTTAACACGAACCGTGTTTTACTGTGGATGGAAACTGTAATAATCAATGCAAGGACTAACCAAGGGTATGTTTGGCAAGTCGCAGGAACTTGTTGTAGAGGGCATCTGTGACATCTGTTATTGCGAAACGACGATTGTGGATGGAGTGACAGAGGATGATTCCATGCAGGCGCCCTCTTGGCAGTCGGAACCCGTCCAGGTCATTGTACGGCAGCTGGACAAATTCAGCTTCTACATACGGAATTCTGTTAAGCCATGAGAGCAGCCCACTGACATTGTCCCGCCTGGCGGATGAGCAGACCCCAATTATTGTTGACATCCTGCAGACGGTGACTGGATCTTCTGTAGAAGATGAGTATCACTTCATGTGAAATATATAGACATAGACGAATCTATGCTGTTTCAAAGCCCAAGTCGCAATATTAACTCACTTTTATTCTATTACTTACAGTATTCAGTGAGCCATCAAATTGGTAAGGCATTTCTGAGGCATTTCATTCATGGTGCTCATCAAGTATAATCAATATTTTGTATTTCGATGACTGCACTTTTTTTTTCTAAAGCAAAATGTTAGAATTTGGCCTTTAGTTGTTTGTGATCTCAAATCATAATGTCAAATGAAAAACAAAAACAAAAAACACGACAGTAGCTTTTGGTCCTGATTTTCGGAGAGAGGTAATGCGGAAGGTTTTTACAATTTGATATCTCATTAATTTCTTATCTGGAAGTAGCCGCATACAATATGAGAATGGGCAAATGCAAGCCATACAGCTTAAGGACGCGCTATAGTTTAGTTTCGCACCGCCTCCGTATATCAACTCACATCATTTTACCACCTTATATACTTGCATCTCTGTCTCCACATTTGAATGAAACAGTTGAAACAGTTTGAAACAGTTGAATATTTGTTGTTAACTTTAGCACTGTTACATAATTTCGGAAGGACTTAAAGCGCTGCTGCGTCCCTTGCGGTATCGTGCTTGAGTACAACGCCTAACTTAAATTCAAGTGATTGAGTTATTCCGAAAATGTAGGTTGTCATGAATGCACATAAAAGCTGGTAAATGTATAATTCATGTATGGTTGTTTTAAAATGTGCATGCAGGTTGACCAGATTAGTGAACAAGTTTTTATTTGTTATATAGCTAGAGTACATGCATGTGGAAGGAAATAACTCACCCAGTCTAGAATGCTCCGGAAGTGCCTATACATTTGACTAAGTGATGTGATACATACGCTGTACCTGTAGCCCAATGTGATGTGTGGTTATCTTACGTACAGACAGGAAGTCAGGGGTCTGGAAGGTTCTAAAAGGCTCTTGACCTTGCGAGTAATGTAGCCCCATGAGTTGGAGAGATTTACAGAACATTCAAGAAGGGGTGAATGGACCTACATAATAATTAAGCCACAGACATTCTAAAGGAGGCAGAGTACCCAACACATTTGCTCTCAGAGTTACGTCACTTCTGGCTCTGAAGCGACTTGTTATAGTCAGTCCTGTGTTACCTGCTGACCTGCATGCTATATTTGTGGAGATAAGGCCAGGGAGGCATGCCTGCGGAGAATAAGCCAGTTCGGGGTTCCACTTTGAGCATGAGCAGAAAAAGGTCATCTGTACCAGCAGAGCATGGTGGTTTTTAAATTCACTGAGATAAGCATCTGTAATGTAATGATTATTCAACTGATCCCTATAAGTGGTGCTTGCCAGCACATCCACCTGACAGCAAAAGCGGTGTCTGACAATATCAATAGAAAGAGATTGTTAATACATTCAATGCAAAATAATGAAATGGATGCTTTCCAAAATGCCAATGGAAGGATCATTCTGGTCACCTGGTCTATGCAAGTTCTTCCTTTGTTTGAACATGACTGATGAATTCCATAAATTGTTACGTTGGGCAAGCTCATGCCTTCTGTCGCTTGAAAGTAGTGGAGTGCCTAATCAACTGAGAAAGAAGAAAGGTCATTTGTACCCATGTGCCCATGAGTTAACCCCGAACTGGCTTATTGACTCGCCTACATTGGTAACCGACTCCATTCTCATGGACATTGGTACATTGAAGGGGTGACGGGCTGGATTCCAAGCTGGATATTATTCGCTGGATTATCATTCAGGCATCAACTGGACTCGGTCGTCATAATTCCTCAAGTATGGATTCTACACGTGTCGCTGTAGAGTTATACTGTGGATTTATACTTTGGATTACAGTAACCTGTGCCCATAGATTCACGTCGGAGGAATCATTCATCGGTGCATCGAGGATCATTCATCGGTGCATCGAACGTCATCTGTGGACATTTCCAGGGACTTCACGTAAAGGAACTTGTGGTGATTCATAGCAGCGTGTAGCATAATATGTGTATGTGTTTGCATTGTATTCTGATGTATAAGTTATTGTGTAGTACTTATACTGATTGACAAGTTTGTAAACAGAATATCATTGTTAATAAACCGTTTGAATATTAGTTTATTGGTCCTTTCATTCTCAGTGTGATTTTGGCCGTAACAATTGCGCATACTTTTAGTGCTGGACTTGGAGACTCGGATGCAAGTACAGTGCGGTGTGAAATTTTTAGAGTGAGTTTGTTCATGTTTGAAAATCATTTACGAGGCGGCACGAAACTACACTAGCAGTGTCTATTACATCACCCCTGTCCGATTTAAACGCATGATGTGGTTACCATGGCAATTGAATTTTTGATATTTCAATTGCGGAATAATTTTTATTTTGAGGGCTTCGAGATAATACAGTTTTGTCAAGTCAATTTAATCTAGATGAGTGGAATTTTATGTGAACTACACTGTATTTGTGTGTGTGGCTGTCATAGAACTGTGTTTTGGTATATACATGTACACTCCCTTTTCTCCGTTTGATTTGTCCTGCTATGAGTATACCAAAGTGCAATCAATAAGTTAGATCTCGGCACAATCTCACAAGTTCTATCACTCATTAACAGTAATGACGAAAATATTGAGAAAGATCGATCCTTTTATTTACCTGATGAATTCCATGACAAGGCTTCTAAACATTTCCTGATTTGCAAAAAAAGAAAGAAAAAAAAATATATATATATATTGTGCATGTAAATTGTCGAAGTATATCAAGATATTTTGATGACTTCAGAGTTCGAAACTTTATTTTTCTTTTTTTTTTCTTTTTTCTTTTTTTTTTTTTTTGTCCTGGGAGTCACAGAATCTTGGCTGAAGAGTGACATTCGCATGTGTAATACAATGTATTCAATGTTACAATTTTGCGAGTATAGAAATGGTAAAAGAGGTGTTGGTGTAATAGATGTTTTTGTATTGGTCCAAGTAAAATATACAGAGAAGATCTGAATGAAAACGATGAATTTTGTGAAAGTTATATTATTGAGATAGAAAATGTTTCGAATAAGAATGTATAATAGTGTTCGTTGTTACAGGCTACCTAATACATCTGTGCACTATTTTGATGTATAGAGGTTATAAATAATATGTCCCTATATAAATAGGGAAAATTAATTGATATATTTTTTATATGTGAATGTAATGAATTTCCTTTCTTGCCAATAACGATATTTCTAAATTCATGCGCAATAAAATTTTGATATCCATTCATACAAAGTCAAACCTGTATGACTGCCCAATCTGTAATTCATTTCGACGATACAGTCACAAGCGATGCCATACATGAATTTGTGCAGTTATTTACATTACATCAGTGATCAATTTCCTGTATTTTGTTTCTCATAATTGTTTTTCGATGTAGTGAAAAGAGTGATTCGTGTAATTTGTTCTTCTCTTTGTTTAATTCATGTATTTCTAATGGCCTATTCCCGGATCAGTTCAACATTGCGAAAGTAATTCCTGGTGTGTGTTTTTTATGTGATAATATTTCTTATTTGACGAGTTACCGTCCAATAGATGTATTAGTTCTGCCATTTTCTCCAATATATTTGAGAAATATTTACCTTTACAAACTACTTTACACTTATTCTCCCATATTTCATCAAAAAGGCCTACTCAGGATGGATTTCGTTCGGGACATTCCACGTCCACAGTCTTTCTTAATTTCACGTATTAAAGGGAAAACAGTAGTTTTTAAGACAGTGTGCTATTGGTCTGTTTTGATCCTTTCGATCATTCAATTTTGTAGAATTAGAAAAATTGTTCACAAATTATACATGCCTATAAGCGCTTTCAGTTTGTAATGAGTGGCAATTATATCTTTTTGTATACGTATTCGACGCGGAGTGCAATGGTCAAGGTTCGATTTTTGGGCCAATGTTCTTTCTGATTTTACACACAACTGAAAAAGTACCTCCCCTTTATCAAAATAGCGTAACTTTTGAACGAATATAATGCGTCGAGTAAATCAATTTTGCAGGAATATTCCTGTACTTATTGATTAACGTCTGTGTGAAAATGACAATGATCTGTTCAGTCACGCATTAGTGAGCAAACACTATAGAGAAAGTGGATGCTTTTCAAAAGTCACGAGTCATTTTGGGGGGTCTGTAAAACTTTTTGTTTCCGGTTTCATATCTACATGCTGTTATTGTGTTATCATTCATGGAAAAGTGGTAAATAGTCAATACACACACACATACAGACACACACACAAGGAAACACAATGCGGCGCCAAAGCGATGCGCGTAAGAATGCAGGATGAGAAACTACTTTATTTTTATGCTTGGCTTAATTTTCAATTTTGTCTGTCATCCAACGACAACACAGATTACACATATACATTGTACTGGTATTCCTCTAATGATTTTGTTTCAAAGCAAAGTGACTCACATAAAAAACATAGGTTTGATTATTATTATTATTATTATTATTATTATTATCACCATTATTATAACTCGCGTATATACGGCTTACTTCATCTCCAGATGCGGCGCTGGCAACCAACGCCGCGAAGGCCGAAGCTCGTGAAGAGCAGCATTGAGAGACGATATATATATACACTGTAATATATCCGATTTGGTTTACGTGAGTGCTTGGAAATACATGTACTATGATTTTGGTGCAATTTGGTAATGCAGAATATGAGATATATACATATATACATATATACATAATAGGCCTACTGACAGACGAAAGTACATTAGCGCCGGCCACTTCTTCTCCGTGGTACAAGTGACCGCACACACCTAGCTGATTTATATTAATTGTCATTATTCGCCAGCGACATTTCGCTCTATCTAAACACCTTAGTCTCAGCAATGGGATTACGGGTACGACGCCACTACAAACTGTATTTGTACTGAAATTATTACCAATCTGGATCTTTACCCAGTTGCTACAAACTGGGTTTAAACACAAGTGAATTTTCTAGCAACGAGGAAACGGGCTTACCTGGAATGTCGTATACATGTGTAGGCCCTATGTGTGTTTGCAAAGTAAAAAGAAGATGGCGAAGTGCCGACTCTTTGGTCTCCGTCGTTCACCAGCACCAGCTACCGGCACGAAATCTACATTTCACAAGATGGGGGAAAGCGAGGGATTGTACTGTAGAATTTGCTCAGCGTGTACACGGTGTGTAGCCAGCTGCAGTTCCCCCAACGCTGGTATACGCGCACTCATTGCACTGTTCACCGACGTACGCGGCTACGCAAGTAGTTATTGTACAAGCACGGCGGAATCGGGGAATCCCCACGCTGCAGCGCGCTGGTTGTCGTTGTTGTTGTTGTTGTTCTTCTTCTTCTTATTGTTACTATTGTGTTGTTGTTGCGTTATTTACTCAGTCATTCAGTCATTCAAAAAATAATCAGCAAAAAAATATTCATATGGAAAAAAAAAATCAATGCTACATCATTACCGCAATTTTTGGAGATTCTAAACAGATCGTCATTTTTCTGGTCAGCACGGTTTGGTATCAGACCTCCGGAGGTCAGTGTTCAGTATCAGTGAAGAGATTTTACAGCTTGTTATTGTGCAAGCACGTGCCAGTGACTTACTTTATTTCCATGCTCTTAGTAACTTTACCTAGCTCCTACCGTAAAAGAAACGTGCATTTCATTTTTTTTAAATAAAACAATAATTGATATGGCAGAGATGTTTTAAGATTTAATGCAAACATTGCGACTGTCTCATTCGATCACTACTTGTACATCTTAAGATAATAAACTGTCACAAAAAGAATGAATAACAGAAATAGATAATTTTAGTACATTACACCTGTGAATATAACACATTATGAAAATGCACAATATGGATCTAGAAAAGTGAAACATAAAATTAACATAAGGCCTGATCTTGTTATTGCATTTTACATACCAATACTATGAATATCAATACCATGAATGCAATAGCGTTATTGCACTTCTTAATTTGTCGGAAACTTTTCACAAATCTGCAAACTAAAGGTGTTTGCATTACATTCTTATTATAATTATCTATCTGTGACTATAACTCATGTGAATGCAATGATTATAAATAATATCATCTAAATTTATACTTAGCAGTGTAAACCAGAAGAAAATTAGGTTTAACCATACCTTATTGATGTAAAATATAACATATAGCAGTGCTGCATGAAACTCGTCAGGAAGATATCAGTATCAAGCTCCCTCGAGAGGTATATTTGAGCCAGGTAAGGAAGCTTCTTCCTGGGCCAGTTTCACCAATCGCATCTCAGAAATCATATTTTTGTGATTTCTTGTATATTTTCATTATTATACAGTATTATCATTCAATTAACTGTTTATATTCAGTATTACTGTTTCATAATGCAAACGAAAAAAAAAAATAAAAGTTTCATTTGAATCCTTTGATGTTTATAAAGTAGTTGCTGCAGATTTTTCCATAGCCTCTTACTCATAAACGTACAATTAATCATACAACTGACAACACACTTCAAATCAGAGATCTTATTTCTCTCTCAAACTAGCATCATACAGTTCCATCCAGACTTTTCCCAATCAAGGATGCACAAGGAAATTAAGAGTTCAATTTAATTCAAGATTTATTTTGACTTTTCAACAGAACATAAATTAACAAGGGGTGCGAGTAAGATGACTAGCTAAAGAAATCAACTGGCAAGTACATGTACTAGTATTATTCTTTAATACAAACATGCCTGCCATGACAATGAAAAGTAAGTTTATGTTTTCACTGAACAGGCCTATTGATCACTACATTTAAAAACTGGAAACCTCTTTTTCATGCAAAAGTGAAATTCGTTACTCAATTCTCATGATTTCATTTTTTGTCTTAGGTCATATTTCAAACAGACACAGGGTACTTTTTTTGTAGGGAATATACTTCACGAGAAATGGCAAAATGTCGAACGTTAGTCGTTTTCTCGGCTTCTTAAGTCATTACTAATAACTTCCTCTCTTTATATTATATTGTTTTTAATCCCTCACAAGTCAAATCTTACCTAAGACAAAATCTATTTGTTTAGTCCAAATAAAATGAATTAGGCAAGTTTGACTGTAGTTTCTTCGGTTCACAACACAGTAGTGTCTCACTTCTGTCATTTGAGTGGCATATCTTTGGATGCAACTTTTCTATGGTTCCCCTAAATGGTATTTCATTTACTGAATTGTAAATATTTTATTGCGGGCCTAACAGAGTAATGAAAATGACTGTATCATAATCTACCTACAATGGCATCTAAACACACACACACAGGAAAAAAATATCTGCTCATGTAGATAGGAACACGATGACTGACTGAAATTTACAGTTCCCTTGCATACTCTGCCCCCCCCCCCCCCCCCCCCGGATATTACACATTCATTTTGAATATCTACAGTCACCAGCACTACCAAGGATGATTTCTACCTTATCTCTTCAGAATACATCTTGAAGAAAATGATGAAAGTGCTTGTTTGTACTTGGTTCAGCACTGGATCTATCTCTGCAGATCTCATGAAAATTGTTGTCTCCACCCTGTATCTTCACAAAATAATGCCCGAGTATCTTATACTTGATATGGAGATGTTCTCTACCATCATGTACTTTGGATCTTTGGGGCATTGTATGAATTAAAAAATAAATGAATAAATAAAAAAAAAATAAAAAATAAAAAAATAATGTAAACAGTCTGCCTCCTTCCAAACAGGTTACCCACTTAGAAGCCGAATTGGGCTTTGATGTTCATTGATATTTGGGTCTCTTCAGCCCTACTTGGGGGCCGCTGGAAACAATCATAAAATTTTCATTCCTTGCCCCAAAGAATGATTCCAACCAAGTGTGGTAAAATCTACTGTGTATTTGAATGGAGAAAATGAAAATGTCTGTGGTAATCCTTTTGCCCCGCTCCAGTGTACCTCCCCCTCTCCCTTAGGTAATATCACAAAAGCAAGAAGAAAGAACAACTCGCCCTTGGCTCAGAAGAGCTAAAAAAAAAAAACAAAGACAACGCAAAGAGATTGTATTTGGGAGATGTCCTTGCAGAAAATATTTCTATGCACAAAACTTGATAAAAGCACTGTCAGTTTCACATATTTTACTTTTATTTAATTTTAATCAATGAACATCAAAGAGCCTTGTACTAACTCTGCCACCTCACATCTGAAGGAGATGAATACAAGAGTGTTCTTTCGGCTTTAATACTGATGCTTGCTGTAAGTATCCTCTGTTTACAGCAAATGGCAGCTCAAAAACAATCTTTCATGCCATGCTTTACAGCTATGTATTAAACAAAGTGTCTTGCATGCTTAGCATGGAAAACTTTCTTCGAGCTTACAGCTGGCTACGATTCATGATACAGATCCACTCTGATACTCTTGATAAAAAAGTAAAGGCCTTAATCTTGTACAGGTGTATTAGCAAGATTTCTGTACATCAAGTGCTATGACTTGTATAGTTTGCAATGTACTGAACGCAGAACAGCACAAGTATCGTCAATGTATTTACAACAAAACAGTCCAAATGTTTCTTCAATAAGTGCTTTTCTTCATGCCCTGACAGCCATTTTCCCAGATGAAGCAACTTTGAGCAATTTGGTTCATGACAGTATACGTAACACTTTGGGGACAGTCCTATTCCATTCATAGCATTTGCATGAATACATTGATGTAACAATGAATTAAAATATAACAGGTTGAAATATATATGTACAATAATAATGGAAATTGTTAGAATTCAATTCCCCAATTGTGAGGATGAGATAAAACAGGTGTTTTGCATGACTCACAGTATACAAGTTATTCAACTTTATGATTTATGGTTAATTTTCACTGCACAACATAATGTCATGAAGCTATCATGAAATCAATAACATCATATATCTCAAACTATGTGGACAACTGAATTGTACAATATTGTACTTGCAGAGAGTATCAAATGCTTACTTCTCTTCAGTCAAAGGTAATTTCTAAAAGGATAAATCTTTACTGTTTTAATGATCTGAAACACTTTTTGTTTAATATGAAAAGATATGCAGCATATAACATAAAAAGGGACCCTCCTAAGATAATTTTAAAGGCATATTTGAGGAAAACAAACATATCACAGCAACCTTTAAAGTAGCCATTTTGATTAACAGGTCAGATTTCAACATTTTGTGAGGTTTGGTTTTTTTTTGTTTTTGTTTTGTTTTTTCTCTCGTTCTGCAATAAATTATGTTATTGTTCTGGTCATATTTATATGTTTGTCTTCATGGGATATCATTTATCTTGGTGAAATTTTCCTACTTTGCTGATTGGAAGGACACTTCATATATCATAGTTTGTAAATTTGCTGGCAAAAGCTGCTTGAAATCTTTCACTTGAGAGAGAATACTAATAATACTCAAAGGGGGTTGTGAAATCACCATGGACATGTGCGGTCTCTTCAATCATTTTGGCCACGCCTATACCCCCACCACCAACTCTGCAGGTAATATCGGTAGAAACTGTACGGGGCTTTCCAAAATGGCACAATATACCAAGGACCTGGGCTGCCTTCCGCCTTCATGCTGAGCATAGCTTTTGTACGAGCTCTGTCACCTCGGTACTCATGCAAGATCCATCTTACCCAGGGTAGAATTGCCACAGGTGGAAGAGATGTACCACAAATGAAAATGACCCGCAACAGCATATACATGGTGTTGATGCCAAACCTAGTCAAAACACTCATCAAGCTGATGCAGAAAAAGACAGCTGCTGCAAAGAGATACCATGGCTGCAAGAAAGAGGTTTGCTTCGATGGGGTCACGTTGGTCACAAACGACACCAAGCTCTCCCAGTCCTCAGGATCCACCTCCCAGTTTGCATCAAGTCTTCCACACACCATGGCCAGAGATGAGCAAGCAAAAGTTGTAGGTTGCTGGTTCTTAAAAGCTGTCATCCGGCTCCTCTTCTTCTGACTGTGGCTGATACCTGACTGAGCATCCTCCTTGGAGAGAGGCCAAGAGAAGTCATGTCCAATCACTGCCACGTTTTGTTTGCCTTCACAAGGATTAGAAGGGAATGAAAATTTAAGAAAATTTGATATCAGTATGAAGAAGAGAATAACAGATGGAATAGGGAAAGAAATCTAGTAATAATGATCAAGCTTCTGGCATTTTTCTATGACACAGACTGTTCCTATCAACCTGAAACTTTTGAGACATGTCTGACATATAAAAACATTCTGCGCAAAAAAAAAAACTTGATTCCAATCACTGGAATGTCATATTTTATGAAAAATTGTAAAGTGGCAAGGGGTAGATTACAATGTCATTGTTGGAAATCTACACAAATTGAATTACTACTGTAAAGTAATACCAGAGCAAGCAATATGTTCTGACCTGGATTGTTAGAATTCTTTATGTGATACATCTACAAGGCATTGATAAACTGGTTCAGTCAATAAATGATATTCAGTAATTCCATGCTTTGCTACTGTATACAGTACTTGAGTAATTCAGAAGGGAAAAGTAGCACATTTCCCTGGTATATTTGCAAAAACTTTGATACAGCACAACAACTCGGGTTTATTTTTGGTTTGTAAGTTTTTATTCCTCAGTACATTAGATGTCCTTCAATGTGATAATGGGGAAAGAAAAACATGGATCAACTATATAGAGGAAATAGCTTGACTCCAGCTCTGTATGATCTGCTGAGTCACTGTATGAAATTTGGGCGTCGACAAGCAGAGAAGCTGTCATAGGCACCTTCAAATGCATCAATCCAAATTGGTTTGTCATGTCCAACCCTCAAACTACACCAATCAAGCAGTTCCCAATGTACACACAGGTATTCCCTACAGTACACATACAAGCATGTAGCAACAATAATTAAAGCTCTATCCCTTCTATTTCCAGTTAATGCAAAACAAACACCAGATGCAGGACAATGAATACTACATAAGCCATTATTTTTGCGAGGGTTTAATTTCTGTGAATCACTGTTGGACCGCAAATTTAACCACATGCAAAAATGTTGCCCATGCACTGGTTTAACAGTGCACTTACGACGACTTTGTGTCAACTTACGAAAAACAGCATCTCGCGAAAAATGTCCATGACCTCCTAATTTGCAAAAATATCTGCACTCAAAAATTACAGCTTATACAGTATTGTAACCCTATGCAATGCTCACTTCAGCCTTTGGCTTAAAGCACATATTCTATTATGGGCACAAACTTTGACTTATGCTACAACTGACCAATGGTATTTTCAGCATGTGGCAGGAACTTGTTGTAGAGGGCATCTGTGACATCTGTTATCGCGAAACGACGATTGTGAATGGAGTGACAGAGGATGATTCCATGCAGGCGCCCTCTTGGCAGTCGGAACTTGTCCACGTCATTGTACGGCAGCTCGACAAATAGAGCTTCTACTTTAGGAATTCTGTTCAGCCTTGAGAGCAGCCCACTGACATTGTCCCGCCTGGCAGATGAGCAGACCCCAATTGTTGTTGACATCCTGCAGATGATGACTGAAGCTTCTGTGGAAGATGAGTATCATTCTGTCACTTCATGCAAGAAATCTTCGATACAAATAGTCTGCAAGACATAGACTAATTAACCTATGCCATTTCACAGTCCAAATCACAATATTTATATCATATTGGATGGCTATGAATGGGATACCAGGGAATATTGCACGAGTTAGGGGCAATATTGCACGAATCGAAGATGAGTGCAATATTCCCTGGTATTCCATGAATCAATGCCATCCAATATAATTATTATCACCTCCAATTATGTAGAGAAAGCATAAACTGCACAAAAACACCAGGCTTCTACTCGTCTTTGAAGTTAATGTACATCCAAGCGCTGAAATGAGGAAGCCCCTAAAACTGCGTATTAAGCGATAAAGCAACTAGCAAGATGTTTGCGCGCTTGTGATGAAACAAAATGACGCGCACTAGTAGCAAGCGTTTGTGCACTCAGCAAGCGCTCGTGCAATACGGTGTGATCTTGAACCGCCAGTAGCAATGGTAGCCTATGGGGAATTAATGCATTGGCCTATGCGTTTAGTTCAATATGCTCTGATATTGAACAGTAAGAATTGAGCGGACGATACGCGTTTTTAATGCACCGCTAAAACGTCCTATATAGATGATAATGCCTCACGTTGACTGGTATTCAGTGAGCCTTTTGCATATTTGTAAGGCATTCCTGTGGCATATTCATTCATGATGTTTCTTCAAGTATAACAGTTTGTATTTCGATGTCTGCCCTTTTTTATCAATATGGGTCAGAATTTTGTCTGCAGTCATTGTCTAAAGTTATAATGTCTAATTTTGTCAAGACATCCAGCGACAAAAAGACTATTTCAAACATAAGGCACTGTTACTGTCCTTGTGACTTTATTTCCAAACAAAGTGATTATTTACTTCTGATCCATATTTTGTGTTTAAATTTAATCAGCTACTCTGCAGACATGTAACCAAAATGGATATTATGCAAGATGAATTGAACTTCAAATCGTTTCTATCAATTTTCAGTGATAGAGTTCATTCCCTATAAACATGAAATTGCCAGTTCATACACTAAAAACAGTCTTGATTACAATTGGACCACTAGATAGACTGGGCAGAGTTAGCATACAAATGTACATAACACTCATGATATTACAGTCATCCACATATATATTACGGTACCTGGTTGCTATATGTTGAACTGCATCACAAACTTTAAAAAAAAAAAATACACTGTATCATGCATAGCTGAATAAATAAGTTAATTTCAGGATATCTTGTGTTTTCGAATTAGAATTAAGTAGAAACAGGTTACTCTGTTGAAAGCTACAGAGTATTCAACTTTGAAGTTTGGAAGCTGCAAATAAAGCATGTGTCACACACTCTTCACATCATTTTTTTTTTTTTGTAGACCCACATTTTGCTCCATCTGAAAGAGATTTTCTCAGTATCCACCCATGGATGACACTTGTGACCGTGTGCATGAAAAAACTCAATAAGCTGTAAGAACAGTCAGCAGTTTATGAGTTGCTATGCTACTTTGACATAACAATGTTCTTACATTTATAAATGTGAACAGTTTCAAACACATCACTACCAAACAGTGGTTGCCATCTCTCCAGGTGGCTCAGTGCTCTGCCTGGTGCTAATCCCCTTTTCTGCGTCATATCTCAAGAGTAGCATTCCTAGTAAATCCTAACATTACAAATTTATTTTTCTATCACTTATCATTTCTTCATCATACACTTAAAGGCCAAGAGTTACCTTTTTCAGGAGATGGCCTTAAAGGGACTGTAGAGTACTGGTTGAGATGAGAATTCAGCTTAAAGTGACATCTTGTGAGATATTTAGAAACCACGAAAGGGCATACAATTCTATGGCGAGTCAAAAGTTTATTTGATGAAAATCAGTTTTGAAATGACTGAGATATCTAAAAACAAGGAAAAACAAAGAGATCCTAACAAAAGTCGTGGCCTGTCAATGTTATCAGGATCACTTTGTTATTTTTTTTTTTTGGATATCTCAGCTATTTTAAGGCCAATTTTCATCAAATAAACATTGAATCCTTCTTAAAATTACATGCTCTTTCATATTTTGTAAGAGGTTTCTCATTATCTCACACACACAAAAAAAAGTTATAAACCTGAATCCTCACCTCAACCAGTAGGCAGTACTGCAGTCCCTTTAGTGTAAGAAATAAAAATAAAAACAAAAATCAATGAATTAAAAAAAATCTTTGATGTCCAACAATTTCATGCAGGATCAACCACATCATTTGCATTGTATCTGATGCAGAGTCATACGCCCTGCCTTGCATGCGCACAGGTATATTCCTAGTAGTACAAAGTACATGTAGGCCTACGTACAACTACTAGCCATATGTGATCAGGCTATATAGGGTGAGAGTTTTGTTGTGGAAGAATGCATGCCTATAATAATGCCAATGGGTGAAAATGCAGCGAGTTACATAACAAATAAGAATACAATACCGAACTCCAGCCGAGTGCGAGCACTCAATTCTTCTGTTTCTCTCTAGCCAGTGACCGCAACACCGTTAGCTGATATACTAGTATTATGTCACTATAAATTTAATTGTTATACTACATGTATTACCATCACACTAGCACAACAGTCCAACTAATAGCTTAGAACGGCAGACACGTGCAGTGCTTACGTCCTCGGACATGATGATTTTACCCACCACGTCCCTCTTACCCAGCCATACCATTACCAAGGCCAGGTGGTGCAGTGTAAGCAGGGTTATCATTAACTGCGACAGCCGCCACACGAAGTGAAGTGCGGCGCCTCCGGGGCTAGGTAATCAGGGCAGAGCCAGAGCAGTGGCAATCTTGAAGAGGCTACCCTGGATAAAGACGACCTTATTCAAATGTGAGTAGGTTTATATATCAGGTCGCGACAAAATTGCTAATACCGATAAATCTGCCTCTTGTTTGACCGATCTACTGCAATTACTATAAACCGCGTTTAAACATGGGTCATGGGCTTACCAGAACCAGGGAGTCGTACACGCACGCGGGACAAAATAGGTGACCTGGTGACGAGGGTGGTTGTCTTGGTTGTGGCTAAATTGCTGACAACATAACAGACGAGTTAAACAAGTGTCTCAGTTGAAGACAACTCCTTGATATCTGGCTGTCGCCACCGCACCGCTACCACGCGGGCTATCAGCTGATTTACTACGCAAATAACACGATGTCTGCATGCATGAGGCCGAGAGGAGCGTGAGTAACTGTTACAGGCGCGACCCGAGTACCAGTTCTGGATCGAGATAGCCAACTTTACCTGTAAACGCGCATGCTCAGTGCTGGTCTGTGGCTCGGGGAATCCCCGCGTTGTTGTTGTTGTTGTTCTTGTTAAGATTTTCCCCAAACGTGAATATTATTGTACATGTACTACATGAGTGTACACCTTGTATTTATCCCATTGATTCAGTGTCATATTCTTTCTCTGCTCGGCCATGAACGTCAATGCCCGTTGGCGATCGCTGATGCAGTAAGCCCACTGATCTCGATGGAAATAGGCCTAAGCGATAGAGGTCAGTGCATGCATGAGTGAGCCTCTTACAGCAGATCTCCCCGGCTGC
Source organism: Diadema setosum (assembly GCA_033980235.1). NCBI lineage: Eukaryota > Metazoa > Echinodermata > Echinoidea > Diadematoida > Diadematidae > Diadema > Diadema setosum. The sequence continues at coordinate 46,952,734 of CM067060.1, forward strand.
ATCCCGTCGCTAGGTGCAGCGTGCATGTGGATGCGCTTTATCAAATATCCTACGTAGGATCTTTGTTTATAGGGCCTATCCAAGCCATTCATTATGAAATGATGCAGATGAAAGTTGTTTGCCCCGTGAACTTTTACCGTTTACAAATCTAGTCAGGTTCCGTTTGCATATTCCGTTGGACGTACGCGACCTCTGATAAAAATTTTATCATTCAGTGTGGATATTTACGCCGCCTGCATGCTCTGCTGATTATAGCTTCTTTCCAGTTTTCATGCTCTTAGCATTATACGTCGCACATTTAAAAAAAAACCCAAATAAACAAAACTAACAAAAAAAAACCTGCATTTCTTATCAAAAGTGTAGCTATAGGTAATTGCTAATGGCAGAGACGATCTATTTTTTTTTTTTTTAACTGTGGCTGCCTCACTCAGTGAAGAGCGCTAATACTAAATCTTGAGAAGAGAGACTCATAAGAAATGAAGATACAAATGCTTAACCAATGAACCATTTTAACACATTACACTTGTGCGCATGACACACTGTGAGCCTTTAATTCAATCCAATTAAACTTTATTTACATCCAACATTAGGTACTATACATAATACTAAGTATACACCTAGCAACACTGGCGTAGCCAGGGGGGGGGGGGGGGCGATGGGGGCGGTCGCCCCCCCTAAGATTTGGACCGAGGATTTGGGAGGCGGAAAAAAAAATGCGTGTATACTGTATGCATGCACATGAAGCGGGTCTCCTTTGCAACCTTTCATCAAATAAGATATTTTTTTTGAATATTTCACTCAAAGTGTGCACCAGATCGTTGAATTTCAATTCAAAATATGCAAAATCTCTCGTGCTTGGGAGGGGGATACCCCCTCCGAAACCCTCCCCCTCTATGCCTCTTTCCCTAGCTAAGTACACTTATTAGATTTACAAAAAAAAAAAATCTGAATAGTTCTGAGTGCACAAGACTTTTCACTAATATTCCGAAAACTGAAGGTTCCCTCATGTATAAGGGGAATTTCCCCTTGTAATCGACCCTTTCCTCCCTCAGCCCCCCCCCCCCCATCAGTTTTTTTTTTTTTTTTGATTACCCAAATGTTGATTCCATCAAATATGCGTATTATGTGTATACGAGATATCTCAATTTCAACCTTAAAAAGATAAAAGCTCCATCGGAAGGGAAGAGTGGAGATAACACTCGCCAACGCCTTCTCCCTGCTCGCCCCCCCCCCCCCACCCCACCCCCGCCATGCAAAGAAGTAGACTGTGGCTATACCAAGATCGCTTTATTTCAATTCTAAAAACGCAAAAGCTCCGCGAGTGGGAGGGGGAATCCCCCTTCCCCTAAGTTCTACCTCACTAGACTTAATACATACGCACAGATGGTGCACATTCGGAATAAGAGCTAAATTCCGTGATTTTAACACTTCGATGAAAAAGTGTTGCACCAAAAATTTGCACCAGATCGCTGAATTTCAGGTCTGAAAACGCAAAATTACCTTCGTGTGGGAGGGGATAGATGCCCCTATCTACACCCTCGTGTGCATGCTTTTTCTGTTTGATTGCTGAGCAGACAGCGTTCATGATATTCAGTGTAAGAATTAATACAAGAAGACTAGTGTGTTTGAATTATACTGTTTTATAGGCAAATTGTTCAATAATAATCTACACTAAAATATACTGCAACATTAAACAAGTGGGAATGTTTCAACTCGTTAAAACACGCAAAAACATGCATCAAATTGCACCATTTGCAACATCAAAATACAAAAAGTTCTCACCGCAGGAGGGTAGACACCCCCTCCCACACCCTCCCCTACCCGCTCGCGCGCTCCGCTCGCTCGGGTTCAGTCGAGTTCGTGATATACAGTGAAAAGAATTAATACAAGAAGTGTATCTAAATTATATCATTTTATAGGCAAATGATATTGTTCAATAATAATCTACAATAAAATATACTGCTACCTTAAACAAGTGGGACTGTTTCACGTCGATAAAACGCGCAAAAACATGCATCAAATTGCACCATTTGCAAAATCAAAATGCAAAAAGTTCTTACCGTGGGAGGGGGGACACCCCCCTCCCCTCCCCTCTCCTCCCCCCCCCCCCCCCTCGTTCGCTCCGCTCGCTCGGGTTCAGTCGCGTTCATGATATTCAGTGAAAAGAATTAATACAAGAAGTGTATTGGATTTATACTATTTTATAGGCAAATTGTTCAATAACAATCTACACTAAAATATACTGCAATCTTAAACAAGTGGGACTGTTTCACGTCGTTAAAGCACGCAAAAACATGCATCAAATTGCACCATTTGCAAAATCAAAATGCAAAAAGTTCTCACCGTGGGAGGGGGGAAACCCCCCTCCCACACCCTCCCCTACCCCCTCGCTCGCTCCGCTCGCTCGGGTTCAGTCGCGTTCATGATATTCAGTGAAAAGAATTAATACAAGAAGTGTATTTGAATTATACCATTTTATAGGCAAATTGTTCAATAATAATCTACACTAAAATATACTGCTACCTTAAACAAGTGGGACTGTTTCACGTCGATAAAACGCGCAAAAACATGCATCAAATTGCACCATTTGCAACATCAAAATGCAAAAAGTTCTTATCGTGGGAGGGGGGACACCCCCCTCCCACACCCTCCCCTCCCTCGATCCGCTCGCTCGGGTTCAGTCGCGTTCATGATATTCAGTGAAAAGAATTAATACAAGAAGTGTATCTAAATTATACCATTTTATGGGCAAATTGTTCAACAATAATCTACACTAAAATAAACTGCTACCTTGAACAAGTGGGAATGTTTCACGTCGATAAAACGCGCAAAAACATGCATCAAATTGCACCATTTGCAACATCAAAATGCAAAAAGTTCTTATCGTGGGAGGGGGGACACCCCCCTCCCACACCCTCCCCTCCCCCTCGCTCGATCCGCTCGCTCGGGTTCAGTCGCGTTCATGATATTCAGTGAACAGAATTAATACAAGAAGTGTATTTAAATTATACCATGTTATAGGCAAATTGTTCAATAATAATCTACACTAAAATATACTGCTACCTTAAACAAGTGGGACTGTTTCACGTCGATAAAACGCGCAAAAACATGCATCAAATTGCACCATTTGCAACATCAAAATGCAAAAAGTTCTTACTGTGGGAGGGGGACACCCCCCTCCCACACCCTCCCCTCCCCCCACGTTCGCTCCGCTCGCCCAGGTCCAGTCGCGTTCATGATATTCAGTGAAAAGAATTAATACAAGAAGTGTATCTAAATTATACCCTTTTATAGGCAAATTGTTCAATAATAATATACATCAAAATAAACTGCTACCATAAACAAGTGGGACTGTTTCACGTCGATAAAACACGCTAAAACATGCATCAAATTGCACCAATTACAACATCCAAATGCAAAAAAGTTCTTACCGTGGGAGGGGGGACACCCCCCTCCCACACCCTCCCCTCGCTCGCTCCGCTCGCTCGGGCTCGGTCGCTTCGCTCCCTCGCAGACTAACCGCCCCCCCTAAGATGAAATCCTGGCTACGCCGTTGCCTAGCAAACTATATGTTGTTTAACAGTCTGAAGAAGTGCAAGTCATAGATTATGAGAACTAAAACTAAAACTTGTTACATTATTTTGAATACGCATTAATAGCATGATATTGTGCTTCTTAACTTTATACTTGATTTGTCAAAAACTTTATTTATAAATCCACAAATCACAGTGTTTGTTACAGTCTAATTCATTTTGTATCTGACGAACTCAATGTGAATGCAAATAATAGATTATCAATAACATCTCTTGAATTCACACTGTTGACGTGTAAGCATCTATGTCAACACTGAGGTTTACGGAAACACTATACTTATGGCAAATAGTAATACACTGCAATGTACATTTTCTTAAGATATGAAAAGTAGAGTAAGTTGTAACTTGTAAGCGGTGTCAGTAATTCTTGCAATGTGAGAATCAATTTGATTTATATTTTGCTTTTACAGTCATCTTGCATAGGTCTGCAAGTCTAAATTTTAATGATTTAATGCAATATTGCAATGCTGTGACATTCTCATAGAAATTGATTAGGTGCCAGCCTTTTTATACATTTCTTGTTATACGGACGGCTATATCGGAGTGCAATGCATGTAAAACAATGTATTTACCATAGAACTCTAGATTTATACAAATGCAATGAATACAATTCTTGAAATTAAAAGCTAGTAAATTATCTCTTATACTCAAAGATGAGACTCCGAGTCTTGCCCTCACCCTCCCCCTTTCTCCCACATCCTCTTTCCTTCCATAAATGCAGTGAATATTTTATTTTACACAGGTTAATTTTTCCCACTGCTTTAGTACATATAGTTATATTGATGCTATATCATATCATTATTGCTAATCAAGCTCTTTTGATGGGATCAAATGACCTTAATATACTTAATGTTGTGTCTTGTCTCTTATCAAAATGGAAGAATATTTTTCCTGCATTGTTCCATTGTTTGATAGTTCTTATATTTGATTTGATTTTATTGCTCCACATCTCAATCCACAATAACATCATACAATCACTTGAATATTATACTATACAGTGGCGGATCCAGAGGGGGGCCCAACCGGCGCACGCCCCCCTTTATTTTTCGTTAAAAACAAGAGAAAAAAAAAAGATGAAACCCGGAAGTGGCACCAAAAATATTAGCTACGCCCCCCCCCCCCCCCTTTACAGAATTCCTTGATCCGCCCCTGCTATAGACATAGCTTCTTAATTCAAATAGAAGACAAGACAAGACAATTTCTACAAACATGAAATGTGGGGGACCTACTAAAAAGCAGAGCTTGTAGATGCAAGATGTATAGGTCCCTTGATGAAAATATTCGCCTTGTTAATTAAACAACCTAGTAAACTATGAAAGGAAGGACGGGACGTGAAGGAAAAGATAGTCTTATCAGTAGTGGAAATAAAATGAAATTGAATTAAATCGTCGATCACACACCATCTGATTCATTCCGTCATGTTGTCAATATCTAAATATTTGATTATCACGTAGAAAACAACTGAACTCACCGGCGTTAAAATACTGTTTACCATTAGGAACCGTGATTTCAATCATGTTCGAGTTATTACATTTTCATTCATAGGTGTAGGTCAGGTGTATCACGAAACCTCCTATAATCTAAAAATTGCGTTAAAGGCTAAAATATAACGAGATATCACTATTTTCTCTCTGAATCATGAAAGCTGTAGACATTTTAGTCGATGCAAACATGAAGTTACTTCTGTTCCCTTGAGAGACAACATCGATCCGAACCTTAAAGAGGCCTTCTTCTTTAGATACTGAGTTGTGCATTTTCTGCCAGACTGATACTGACAGAGCATTCTTAGTAAAGCAAGTGATCAATGACTAACAATCATCAAGGATCCTGCTTGTACAAGGAGAAAACTCAATGATTCCAAGAACATGGCTGTTATCAGTCGTCTTCAAAATAAACTTATATTCGATTCAAAAGATGCATCACATAAACTCGTTTGGCCCAAAGTATCTTCCGCCCATTTTACCGACAAAAGTAAACTGAACGCTTGCGAAAGCAGTAACGACAATATCTACTCCTGTATAAAAAAAAAAAGAGAGAAAAACCTGCTCACTCTGTCAGACCTGATCTTTCTTCACGAGTAGACAATGGGTGGGAACGTTTTGATCTGGCCTACAGCCTGTACTTATATCTCAAGCTCCAATCCTGCAAAGTTGCCTTGAGATGGTTTCATGTGCATGCGAAAGCAATGCAGAACATTCGATGCAAATGTCACAAATCAGGCCTACGATGTGCAGCAATGTGTGCACGTCAACAACAATCTGATGATGAAAACCTTGCATGAATGTAGATTGATTCAACTCCACTGAGAAATAGACTTTTCAACTCAGATCATGTTTCTTCGACAGCCAAAATATAAAGGGGGTGAAGTATGTATTACAAAGTCATCCTTCTTTTCTGTTTCCTAGATTCCACGATTTTTCTTACTATGTTTTTTTTTTCTTTCTTTTTTCGCTTGAGCCTACAGAGGGGGAGAAGAGATAAAAAAGACATTTTATGTTCGCAGACGAGATTTATGAAAGTTGCCACTGGATTTTACATTTACCTGCAGAACGAAAATATATAATTATATACCAACTTATCCAATGTAAACGACAAAGTACAGGGAAAGAACAGTGACCTTCCAGTAATATATAGAGCAATGTATAGTGATCTGATTGCCTAACTTTTCCTTTTTTCACGACGCCATGATACACTCTGATAGCAAGGCCTTGTTTTTGTGGAAAATATGCATAGAAAATGGGCAAATATTGGCATAATTTATTATGCAAATACAGGCGTAGATTAAAGAGGTGTTTTGTTTGATAGTTACAAATTTCTGTATATCTCTATCACAAACCATGAACAGGTGTAGATGTAATAACTCTTATGAAACATATTTATATATCGCGGCAGTGTGTTGCATACAATCTCGAAACCTGCCTGCTCTGCATTCTCTTGAATACCAATCTGAAAACATATTTCCATAAGCGTCACAATAATGTGCACCTTGTTTGCTCAGTTAACTTAGCTTTTTTTTTCAATACGCCAGAGTATACATTTTGATGGCAAGATTTTGTTTTAGGGAAAATAATATGCATAGAAATGGCCAATTATTTGCATAACTCATTAGGCAAATTAGATTATTAAGATGTATATTGTTTATGCAAATTTTGTTTATGCAAATTAGATGGTCTTTTACTCAAAATTCCGCTTGGGAACCGGAATTTTAGATTCAGCGTACTTGAATTATACAAAAATAGACCGGTTCCCAACTTTTACTAAAAAATACCTCTAACATTCATATTTTCCCCAAAGCCCACTATAGACTATTGTACATGCTCTCTATCACTATCTGAACCAATTACGTTTCAATGAATGCCATATTCCTGTAGTTGAATGCTGTTACTGTACTGCTGTATATCTCATCCTATATTGTTACTCTATATTCATTGTTGGGTTGGGTTGTTTGTTTGTTTTTTTACACTGTAGTGCAAATAAAGCTCTTCAATTTTAACTTTGCTTTTTATCATAATTCTTTGTTTCTGATGCAGTATTTTGTACACTTAAATCTATATGACTTGCAACAGTCAATGAAGTCAACAGTGATTGTGAGTTGACGTTTTCCTTTATTGTTTACCACGTATTACCTCTATGATCCATTGCATCAACATCAATACGAACACCAAAGGAATAATGGCCAATTGCAAGAAACTGGGGATGATGGCCCTATTACCATCATGATCCACCATGTTACCAGAGTGATCTAAACGAGACGATCGGGCGGTCGAGATCTTTGAGACGGTGGGGCGGACTTGAGACACAAATTGGCGTAACTTTTCCACGTCCTCCGGGTCCATCTGAAGTGAGGTATCCAACCTACCACACACCAAGGCGAGAGCGGAACGTTGGAACGTTGTCGGCTGCTGGTTCATAAACCTCTCCATCATTCCCTTCTTTGTTTCACCGTGGTCCTCCATTTCCTCACCCATCGGCCACTTGAAGTCGTGTGCAATGACAGATATGTTCTCCTTTCCTATGTAGCATGGTATTTTGAAAGCAAAACAATGGCATACCATTAGATTTGTGATACCATAATGTATAAAAATTACGTTGTATCATCATCACATTGTTAACAATCAGCACTGGTTTTGGAGCAATACTGGACTATGATAGCAACATATATTAACAGAAGAAAAAGAACTTAAAAGAAAAAGATATCGTACTAATAGAATCTTCAAGGAGGGCCATATACGCAGCATGGAGCATGCAGTAGGGGCAGTTAATTGCCCCCACCCCACACCTCCTCCCCTCCCCCCCCCCCAAAAAAAAATGGCATTTTGTAATATAAACATTAAATATGGCCTACAATGTCGAAATATTGTTAAAATCGGAAATATCACACTTCAAACAGACAAGTTTGGGGGGGGGGGGTTATTTTAGAAGAGGGAGCTAGTGATCCCCCCTCCCCACCCATGATGATTTTCTGCGTGTTCCTGATAATGCTTTGTCCCAAAGTATCATATTTTCAAAACGTAGGTATAGGCCTTACAGTGAAAAAAAAAAATTAACAAAAGAAGCATTATGGTTAAATGTTAACAAATATTCAGGAACAAAGTCTGAGTGATGTGATAAGCCTAAAATAGGTCAAGAATCACAACCCCTCTTTAGCACAACTCTTACCTGAAAACCATTCACTCAAATGACCTTGGGGCAACATTTTTGGAGTGATTCACAAAGTCTTTTAAAGCAATGTAAATTTCATTGATTAAGAAGAAAGAGTTTAAAAATTGCTGTTGCGAAAGGCAATTAGTACGTTATTATAAGGGTAAAAAAAATACTCGCCACGCAGTTCTAAGATTTCTTCTCTTTGTTCTTTACTTTTGTAGTTTATCACATTTGTGAAGGATTGCATTTTGATTTTTGTTAATGTGTCTTGATTGAAGGGTGCTGTTCGTTATTCCGAAGGTTCGCTATTCCGAAGGTTCGTTATTCCGAAGGGTCGTTGATCCGAAACACGCAAATTCCCTATATATACCTAGAGATTCGTTAATCCGAAAATGAAAAAGGGTTCGTTAATCCGAAAATTTGTGGCGTTATTCCGAAAGTTCGTTACTCCGAAGATTGGTTAATCAGAAAATGAAATTCGGAACAATGAACCTTCGGAATAACGAATCTTAGGAATAAAGAGCCTTCGGAATAACGAACCTTCGGAATAACGAGCTGTAACCTGATTGAAATCGGAAGATATGAGATGGCAGAGGGGACTTCTTATTTTTACCTTTTGCCAGAATTTTACTACGCACTTACACATGTTACTGTCTATCATGCTATTTGTATTCAGAGTCCTGTGTACAGGGAGGGTGCACCTTGCTATAATAGGCAGCAAGCATGAGTGCTTTTTAAAGAGTTACGGGGCATATTATTCTTACTCAATATGTTTTCATTCTTTTGATGCATAATAAACATGAATTCAAAAGCATTTTTACAATGGGAGCATTGATTTAAAAAATATTCGAATCATCACATTTGATATATATAATATGTTATTTGTATCACAAAACTTCCTTGAGCTATACCTTGTAAAATTTTGCAATGAAGCTTTTTTTTTTTCTGGAAACAATTTTACTATATTGTTGATCATATTTTTGTACATTTAATATTAACCCTACCTAACATTGATTATCAACAAATCATACTGATTAACATTTTGACACTGTTTATTTTTTCTATCCCTGACTCACATTCTAAGACTATTTTGAAGCACTTAAGCTGGGTGTTTTGTTTCATCTGCAAATAGTAAATAATGTCTTTAACGAGAATTTTCCGAATTCTCTTTACCCACGACGTCTTCCGCGTGTCGGAGAAATTCGTTGTAGAGGGCGTCTGTCACATCAGTGATCGCAAAACGTCGGTCGAAGATGGAGTGACACAGAATGATGCCGTCAACATCACCTGGCGTCATCCGAAATTGGTCGAGATCGTTATACGGCAGCCTAATGCTTTTGATTTGCAGGTCCGCAATGCTGTTGAGCTCTGTTAGAAGAGCCCGGATGCTTGATTCCATTGGCGTACAAATTCCTAACCTGATTGGCATTGTCCAATGTCTGTTTCCTAGTCAAAACAAAAATCAGTAGAAAAATGAAACTTATCGACACTGCCGGGCCCACTGTATTATTTAAAGGGGATAAATTAACATCAACTGCTTTGAGAAATACGTACCGACAACCAAGCACTATTTGCTGGGCAATTACTTTAGGTCATACCGTCTTACGTCTTTAATTGCTATTAATCAATGTAGAAATTATGTAGGAGACATCAGTTATTGAATGGGCGAGTGTATGAGGATGTTTACACCAGACAGTGATGGAAATACAAAATGGTCTATCTCTACAGTTTGGACCTAGGCCCAAAGTACACTGCGACACACACACACACACTTACGTACATGTCCTCAAAAACGTGTGTACAATATGCTTAATGTGAGCGAAAACTGTGGTAGGAACTACATGCCAAATTAATATACGATTTTACAAAATTCTCTATACGCCTAAAACTTACCGTCGTCTTGTTGCAACAAAATCTCTGTCTAGTTGTTAAGATCTGTGTGTTTCGTCACTACGGCCCACCAAAATTGTAAGCCTTGTCCGTCGTAAAACGTTGTCTACAACTCCTTTTTCTCAAATAGATTGAGCGATAGTGACTGAGTATAGGCTACAAGACATGGCATCTAAGGATCTTGGGGAATCCCCACTGCACGCCTGCACGCCTTATTCACGCCTTTAATGATAATGCTCCTGCGTTGTCTGTTAAATCACCCCCGATATAAGGATGCAGTCACTTCTTTCTTTTTTTTTTTTTTTTTGCTCTCCCCTACTCCCCTTCCATTTCTTTGTCGCAATACACAAAATCACACTACGCTAACAAAGTCATTATTAAGCACTCTTTCCCTCTGCATTGTATACCATGTGAGCAGTATTGTTTCATATACTTACTGATTAAAGATGTCAAATTTTATTCATCAGTGTATCCAATCCACTCAGCAAATTTGGTGAGTAACTGAATGCCAATTGAACTGTGTGTGCGTTTGTGGACGAACATTCACTTGAATTTGTAGCAATCACTTTCAACACCAGAAATTGCACTGCACGTATGCATGTGACGATTGACGATTCCCATATCACTTTGACACAATTTCACATATGATTGTGATATCAAATTGGATTCAGATTCAGGTGAAAACCCCTTAAAAATCCCTATTCACTACAGACAGTGGATCTGCTACAACTTACAAGTAAATAGATCATAATGACGCTCTTTATCAAGCTACCCTTACGCCTATTGTACATTCGAATCGAATTTTTGATATTTCTCTTAGATTTCAGCATTTTGGTTCAACTGACTTCACTTTTCAGTTTGTTCTCGGGGCCGCGGAACAGGGGCCACGTAGGTCAGAACAGGCAGGTGTCCCTGGTCAGAAGGAGGGGGGCTGCCCCGGACGCCTCATGTTCTGTCTCGTCACACACACACACACACAAAAAAAAACCTAACAAAAAACTAACAAAAATTGGGGAAAATATCAAAACACCCATGAATTTTCAGAGGTCCCGTCTTTACAGTCTTCCCGTGGGGAGTTACTATTGACCCTCACCACCCCCCCCCCCCCCCCCCCACCACTCCCCCCGCCCTGCAGGCTCCTCCCTGAAAAGCGTTCTGCAATCCCTGCAGTTATCGTTCTTTAATTTTTATTACATGTATTTATGAACAGAATGGATTATAACTCCGCGTCACTGTTGAGATATGGAGAGTCACTACGAGCATTTCAGCGTATATCATTTGTGCACTGAGCACAGTCTGCCTTGACTGTCTGTCTGTGTTTTACCAGGGTCAAGGGTCAATGATGGCACATACTGAACGTTCGTACTATGGAGCTCAACAGAAACCATGTCATGTGTAGCCTTTTTGTCAAGACCCTCTCGCTGTGACGATGAAGAGAGCCCAGCCGCGAGTGGCGGTGCGCGAGGTTCGCTTCACTCGCCTGTTATACTAGTAGCCATCTTACAGCGAGAGGGCCTTGACAGAAGGCTACGTCCTGTGGGGAATTCCCCATGCTCACCGCAGTATCGACGAGACACACTCGACAAGATGTCATGCCGCCACTGTCTGGCGGAAAAACGCTGCAGGCCCGCCGCGTGGTTGAGACTTCTCATCGCACGGGGATAAGTAAACGCTGTAAACGCTGTGACTTACGGACTATCGCTCACTACAAACATGGCCAAGCTACAAGTCACTTCACCTGTGTAACACGCTGTATTTGAAGAACCTCTCTACGACGCTGCACGTGATGTATATATATATCATTTACATACATACATCTACTATATGCCTATACATTGTGTGTTCCTTCGCTTTATGATTTTGTTTTTTATTTTGTTTGGTAAGCTTGTCTTATTTTTTTCACGGCGACATATGGAGAGGATCATGGGCCTGTCAAGTGTTATACGCAATAAACTCCCGCGCTACATTTTGTCTTGTCGTAAGCTATAGAATAAGTTTCTTTCAATATGCCAGAGCATTTTCAGCGCTCACCAATATAGGGTGCATCTCAATGATACCAGCGTGAGTGATACAACCGTTTAGAAATAACTTCATGATAATAATAATTGATTCATTGAAAGCTAGGCTTACACTCTTTCGTTGCATAATTTTTTATGGTGAGACAATTACTTTATCTCGGGCAAGCATGCATCCAATCAAAACAACAATATACCTGTAGGCCTGCACATACGGGTACCGTACCGGAAGAATGCGCATGTTTCAATCCCAGCAAAGGACTAAAAAGAAAATGTATTTGTGTGTGTGTGTGTGTGTGTGTGTGTGCTGTCTATAAGGCCACAAGTTCTTTATCTCATGACAATAATTATATCTTCGGCCAACCAATTATTCTTTTCTTACAGTTTTCACCATACAAGATATGGCCCTGGCAATACTCTTCGATACGAAGGCCGTGATAGGCGTGTGCGATTCAGGACAGGAATCCAGCATCAAAAGTTTGCTCCATGAACTCAGAGATCTTTCGTCTAGGAGTGGTGGCGAAGTGAGATTCATCCAGCTACCATACAGCGACCTGGACAGCTTTGAGCTGGCACGTGGCACAGTGGATGGAATTATTCTCTGTCACTCCATCCACAATCGCCGTTTCTCCATCACCGATGTCGATGATGCTCTGTATGATAAGTTTCTGCCTCGCATGGCAGAGACTTATGGTGAGTCGAATTAGTTTGTGTTTTGATGATTCAGTCAATATAAGAACTGTGGAAAATGAAAACACAAGCTGGGATCATAAGTGCATGATTTTCTTGATCATAACAGATCTGTTACCGACAATGTTCTTGAATTTCTCACCAAACAGTCAAGCTATACCAGTTATGAAAATTATGAAGGACGTACAATAGCTAAAACTAGAGATACAGGATATTCAACTAATGTAATCAATTTCATTCACAACACAATTCATTACGCTTAAACACAGCTGGGTGGTTGTTGTTGTTGTTTTGTGTGTGTGTGTGTGTATTTGTGTGTGTGTGTGCGTGAGAGTTTGAAAAATGTAAAATATTATAAAATTAATGGTTCATTTGAGATGTGTACGTAATCAACACGTTAACTTAGTACACCGTATTTCACGCAAAGTTCAGTGAAGTATAATCAATTTACGTTACTTTGAACTGTAGGGAAGAACAACGTGGCTGTGATCGTGTATGATTTACCATGGCACACACACAAAGGGAGTGAAGAGAGGAGCTCCATCCATCGTGTTCGCATGGACAGCTTCCGTATCAAACAGCCCACCACCTTCGAGTATAGCGAGCTGGCGATCACCTGTGGCAGGCTGGATACCACGCTGGAGATTGACATCGAGGACAGAGAGAAATTGGCCGTGTTTGTGCAGAATGTCCAACCCCGCAGACGCCAGTCTTTACTTGAAGGCTTGTTTCTTGGTGGAGTGAGAGCACTCTTTCTTGCAGCTTCTTATATCCTGTGCACACGCATCCTGTACAAGCGTAAGACCTTCTTTTTTGAAGAAATTGTTCCTCGTTGGAGCAGGCTCATCAACACACCGGTCTTAATTTGTAATATAAGTTGTCTGTTAGTTTGCAGTTGGATTTCAGGTTGTTGTAGTTGAAAAAGTGCAAACTTCGCACCTTTGATTGGCAGCGTTTATTTTACTGCCCCACTATCTTTGAGCTCTATGTTTATTAATATGTTTATTTCTTTTTTTATTTGAAAGCCAGTTCATTGATGTAAGTAATGTTCAAAGTTCAAAGTTCAAGTTTATTTGACCTATTTTATTGGTCCAGTTACTTTCTCATAAACTTTTTAACTTTCCTTCTCAGCTGGTTGTTTCATTGGCGTAGATTTTCCCCCGCACAATAGTTTCAATTTTTTTTTTTTGCCATCTGTAAAATGGCAGAACCGCCGCTGGCAGTTCTCCTCTCCCCCTGCGTCGTGTTGCAAAGTAGCTTTATATTACGCAAGGACGCAACCTACACAACGTAAAATGGCGTCCCATAGGATCATTGTATCAAGTAGCTCTCTGCGTCGTGATTCGAGTAGATGCAATCGTTAATGACCCAGAACTGACCGTGCAAACTCGGACGACTCGAGGTCGATTTTTATTAAAAAGAACACTAAAAACACTTAAAATACTCAGGACGTTGCATCTCTAATCTAAGTTTCAATACTTCCTTGATTATGAATACGACTCTATATACGAGATCAAAAGATGGTTTAATAAAAGTCTTATATAGTTATGTTACTCTCGGTTAGGGCCTATTATCTACAATTAACAATGATAGAATGACTCCACGATAAAGGAACAATGAATCGAGTTTAACTGATTAATAACCTTATTTCTCCATTCAAAATGTTATACGGTTAACATTTGCCATGTGCTAAGGACGCGTTTCTCATTGTTGAGTGAGATAATTCCGTGATTAACTAATAGACCGAGGACTCACTAAGTGTCCAATTGAATGAATGTTAAACAATGATATACACATGCTTGATTATGTTATCTTGAAACGTACATTGTATTCTTCATAGTTGTGAAAACATGCAATACCCTCAGTACTGCGCACACACGCACACACATTTACACACAACCTATTGACCGATTCTGTGACGCGCTATGTGCATTTTTGGCATGGGCAGCGCCATTACTGCGGTGTCTCAGCCGACCCCCCCTTCCCACTCCCCACCCCTCTCCCTACATTAGCACGCGCGCAGAATGAAAAACTGATGCATGGTTGTTTTAGCCAATGAGCGTCTCGTACTGAGTGCGCGAATGCTTGCTTAGTGCGCGAACCTTTGTTACAAGTGCGCGATAAACATGTTGCCCTTGGGGTGGGGGAGAGCAGGGGGGGGGGGGGGGTCGACTGAGACACCGCAATTTGAGCTCATGGCTGCGCCCAGTGCCATAAAATGTCTGCTGCCCTCAACGAACCCGAATCGGTCAATACATAAAAGAGAGTAATTTTAAACTGGAGCAACGTATAGAGGATGATGTACTCAAGTTCAAGTTCAAGTTAATTTATTTCATTTCCATCAGAATAATTAGGAATATAATAAAGTGTTCGCATATACAGATAATGTCACGAAATCGGTACAACACTGTGATGCACATAATAATATGTATAGCTATGAAGTCAGAAACAAAATTGCTGGAAATGAAGGGGCCTGTTAAACAGCAGAGCTTGTAGTATGCAGGCCCCTCATAAAAAATGAAAAATCAAATTGAAAAACAAACCAAAAAAAAAAACAAAAAAAAAACAGACATCTCTTGAGCCGTAGACTTTAAAATAAAAAAGTTAACAATGTACATCTGTCTGAAATCAAATCTTCTTCTCTTCTCTTCTCTTTGTGATCTACAAGATTTTTTAACCTTTTCTACCTTCTCCATCTGTTATCCGTGTTTGTTCATCCATCTCCCCCAACGACTTCCGTAGGCTTTATTCCTGATTCTCACTCTATTCTTCCTTACATCTGTCCCTGTCTCCTATATTTACCCGTCTCCACCAGTGCGACTCGACCTCCGGATGATTTTCAGACTTTTACATTTCAACAACTATGAATTATTTATGTATAAGTACGGAGTTTCAGAATTTATATATAGTAATTGGAATAAGAATGAGAATGTTTTCAAAATTTATAACAAATTGCAATGAACAAGGATAATAACATGACATTCTCGCCTTAAGAATGCATGAGTTGGCTCTCAAGGAAGCAGAACAAAAAGAAAAAGGCATACAAAATTCTTCACAGGTGAACTTGTTAAGCAGGCGATATTTTGTAATGGAATTACACTGCATTTCGAAAATATGTGAGGCTCTGATGTCATCAAAGCTGTTCAGTGTAATTTTTTAAAAGATTTTCAGTTAATTGGTTTCTTTGCTTAATTAGGACGACAATGGATTCAACGAATCTATACATAGAGCTGTCGATTTATGTATTAGACGATGTGAAATTATGAAAATCGTCTGGAATGTCCCTTTAAACTTCCAGCTCACCGCTCTCCAGTTTGCCTTCATTATAATGCTCCCCTGCGAACCCGTCTCCCTCGTTTACACCACCATGGCAGTTTATCCTTTTCATACATAGGCGCAACAGAATGGAACAGATTACCATAATTATTATCATGTAAATCAGGCCCCAACAGAAGACACGATTACACAATTTGAACATCAAAAATTTGGGCAGCCAACATTGGTGTGATTAGAAATCCATGAAAGCTAACTAACCAAAATTTGTGTTTAGTGTATAGGTACAGTATTATACGTATATTGTTGAATTGATGTGCATCTATACTTCATTGCATTTTTATTGTGTATTTCCAATGTCAGCCATGTGATGTATATCAATGCTTCATATTCATGTTATTGTTATGTCATATTTAGATACAGGAATCCCAAGAATATCAGTATACAATCAATGACCGGCCGGGTTACCCTGCTTAGATAAGGCAAATGTAGATAAAATGCAAACCTTCCAACAAAATAAAAGCCGGCAACTTTTTGAAGTAAGTTTGGCACAGCTGAAAAAAATTCCTGCCGCAGCTATCAACCATTAAAATTTACTATAGTCACTGTCAGTGCCTCATGCTGCATGTAGTTAAGTGTGTTTTGGAGTTCAATGTGATGTTTAACTTGTAGAGACTGGACTATAGAACAAGACATGCATTTTGATTTTTCTTGTTAAGTGGTGGACATTTATTAAATCATTCATATTTGGGCCCAATTTCATAAAATTTGTTTTTAGTAAAAAGTTACGATAGTTGTTATAAGCTACTGAAATCTTTGAATCTGATCGGCTGAGAGCAAATTTGTCATAGAAATGTGGCAGTTGTCACTGATAACAACCCAGGTTGAGCTGTATAAGTCATTATGAGTAGAAATGAAGTTAAAGGGGAATTTACCAAGGACATATTTAAGTGTATTATGTAGATGCATATGCGTATAAAACAGTGAAGTGTGAGGAAAGTCGCACAATCCATTTAGAAGTTCTGACTTTGAAATTCTAAATCCATAATACTATGCCGTCAACGCTGGAAGAGAAGGCTACGCCCACTGGTATGTCACGGTGATAAAGTACAATGGCTCCTTTGATTGCCTGTCGAAAAATACATTGTTTTTAAATTATTTTGCTTTTATTTCACTGTTTTAATGGCTCGGTTCCACAGTTTAGCATTGACTTGATCAGCCAATACATTAACTCTAGACATTTACGTTCCCAGAATTCTGACCCCTTGTCATCATAAAATCCAAATATTTTACGCGAAGCGGTGGGAACAAACTTTTGCCCACGCCGCCGGGTCTCCTTCATGGATCTCCGTCCCTATTTTTTTTTAAATTCTGTTGAAGTGTTTAAAATAGTCTCAAGAAGTATTTGTTTGATATGGCTTACAATAATTGATTATTATCATTTTCATTATGTCCTGTACTGCTATTATCTCTCGTTTTCTATCTCTGATGTACTCGTATGTAGTTCGTATATTTTGCACATGATTACGCCGAGAGCATTTATTCATTAGAGTGATTTGGCACCTTAAATTGCATTTATTATTGTTATTATTACAATAAAAAGCAAGGAATTAAACAGAATACCACATTTTCATTTACAGGCGCAATAAAAGAGCATGTTCATTGCTGTAGAATATCCCCATTGACACACATGTATGTAAGAAACAGGTTGACGAAATGTGCACTCTTCATATCATTTTTAAAAAGACGGGCGTTGTATAGTCTTGTCATCCGGCTATGACGTCACAAGGGTTTATCTAATCGGGCTTTAAAGAATTACACAATTTGAATGTATTGTATTATAAAATATCTTTGTGCTTGCTTCACCAATATGTTCTGATATTTTGTAGCATTCATTTCATCAACCTTGTTCGTGGGGGGGGGGGGGGGGAGGGGGGAATCTCCCTGTATAAGCTCGTTGTTCAAACACATATGATTTTGTTTCATTTGTACATCTCGTAGAGCACGAAGATATAGAACCTAAAATGCGCACTGCAATTTAAGATTGATTAAAAGCATTCTATAGAGTGCACCATGTAATGTTGCTATCGACAGCAGAAGTAGTTGTAGACGCTTTAGTTACAATTTGTATGTTGTAGTGTAGTCTCAGTCGTAGTAGTAGTGGTAGTAGTAGCGGTAGTAGTAGTTGTAGTTGTAGTATAGTAGCAGAGATCAAATAACAAGTTTGGTCTTTTATGTCTTAAAATAACCGTTGCTGTATGCCAGTAACAGAAGAGTAACAGAAGAACATGCTGGCTCAAATTTTCCTACTGTCTCTGTTCTGCCATGGACGTCACTGCCCGTTGGCGATCACTGATGCAGTAAGCCTCCTCCAGCTTCCCTGTCGTGCGAGTGATGTATGTAATGACGATGCTCTCTCGCCAGCTATCCCAGCCATTGTGGAAAGGATCGCGAGTCGTTGTCGTCCACGTGATCTCTTTCCATTTACGCGCGACGTGACCCCAAAAAACTGCATCTGGCGTTTCCTGATGGTCGAGAGCAGCTCACGTTCAGCCGACACCATTTCTAACACTTATGTGTTTGATTTTATCATTGTCCATGATATTCTCAACATTCTCCTGTATAGCACCACATCTCAAAACTTTCTATTCTGTGTCTCTTCGCTTTGTTAACTGTCCATGTCTCTGGACCACTGTGCTCCTGTATTCAGAATGTTGCAGCATGAAGACGCCCAAAGTATTTAGTAATCGTGTAATCCGAAGAGGAAGAACACAAGAGATAATGCTATATTAAAGTCATTAGAGACAGGACGATTTCATGAATGAATAGCCACACATTTTCTATATAATTCACTGTAATCATTCAACATGATTGAATGGCTGAGTTAAACAGGCTGTCTTAGACATCTTTTGCATCTGCCAAAGGGTAATAGCAAACCTTTCCGGAACATTAAAAATGTAAAGCATTATTTTGGAAAACAAAATATTCAGCAAAGATTACTGTGTAACATATCTGCCACACATAGTGATGTTTAAAGCTTTGAAAATACGTCATAGCATCAAATGTTGTATGTATGTGCTCTTCTTCTTATATAAATTTGTCAAGTAATTGCAATAAACACCAATTTACAGCTTGAATGCAACACATGTCATAAGGCTGATTGATGATGATGAAGACATCAAAGTGCATTGTAGATGACGGATGAAAACACAGGAGAACGCGGTTAAGAATGAAATATATGGAACGAGGAAAAAGAAAAAAGTTCAATTGAAGATGTGTCGATATGAGCATGATATACTGATGGGTATAGGGAAATGCACGGTAACTGTGTAGAGATGAATGCGTGCATGTCTGTTTGCTGGTGTCTGCATGTATACAATGCCAATGGGGATGTGTGCGTTTTAGTGGCATATTGATCCTACAATAGGTTCACAGGTTAGCAGGTTATTTCAAATGTTTAATAAAGAGTTATTAATAAGGTCATATTTCAGTCATATACACACTACTTTAAAGGGTGTGTACAGTTCTGGTCGAGGTGAGGATTTAGCTTTTAATGTTTTGTGAGATATTCAGAAACCACTCTATGAGATGTCAAAGAGCATGCAAATGTAAGGACTATCAAAAGTTTATTTGATGAAAATCAGTTTTGAAATGGCTGAGATATCCCAAAACAAGGGGAAACAAAGAGATCCTAATAAAAGGCGTGGCCTGTCGCCTTTTATTATTATTACTTTTTGGATATCTCAGCCAACTGAAAACCAATTTTAATCAAATAAACGTTGAATCCTTCTTCAAATTACATTCTCTTTCATATTTCATAAGAAGTTTCTCATTATCTCACTTAGGAATGTTCAAAACATGAATCCCCACCTCAACCAGTACTGTACAGTCCCTTTAACAGAATCTTTTAAGAATGTGCCTCAAAAGAAAAATTTACTTTGCGTTCACGTTGACTTTAACCCCCCCCCCCCTCAAAAAAAAAGAGTAAAATTAAACAAACAATCAAGGTTCTTTGAAATTGGACAAAAGTTGCCATTTTTATCGTTCGTATATGCTTTCCAAGAAGGTGATGACTGTCTATATTCAGTCACATTTGCAAATTACATGAAGTGATGATGCCATTGCCCAGTTAAGTCTCTCATTCGCTTGCACACATTATAGGGCTCACACCCATAAATATTTCCCCATAGGGACGTGTGTTAAAAATCAAATTTCAAAAAATTCTGTAAAATAGCTGGGAGAAATGAGGTGTTTCAGCTTCACTAACCTAAATAAGTTAGATGTACCCTTTCATCCATCAAATTCTCAGGGTGGATTATCCAGTGCAAATTCTGTTCAGGGGTCCGAAAAGCCAGACTACGAGTTCTTGTCACTCAAAAAGTCACCCATTTTCCGTACACGTACACAATGAAATATAGTCCCCTCAAATTCCACCAGAAAAGCTTTCATCTTCTAACCAAAAAGCAATTTGTAGAGGAATTCATACTCAATATCTACAGCTATTCAGTTTTTTGCCAAACTACATCATTGATTTTTAATAAATTTTTTTCTTCATTTATTTTGGTATCTTTGGTACGAATTTGTGAAGGGGCCTGGGGCATTCCCTTGTATTTACGGGTGTGAGCCCTATATTCCCTGTAATAATGCGTGCTGTCCAACTCGAATTCACGACGAAAATCTATTATCAGTGTGCTCTGCATGGAGTGGTAATGATTCGGCAATATGGCGTTGTAACCCGAGGAGGAAGTAACAGTAAAAGGATTCCTGACACTGACACCAATACTATGACTGTGTGATATTTTCTGTATGTAAAAGAAAGAATTGGAGACTTATCATCATGTTGTAAGGATTTTTTTTTTTAAAGATTTTATGAGGTCCTACTATATAAATTGTTATGTTATTCAGTTCATTTCAATTTTATTCTATTTTATTGTCCACGTAGGAAATTTGTTTCGTTTGCATGCATACACATTACATTGGTAAAAGCATTTAAAAGAGATAATATAGCAATAAACATAGATACATATAGGCCTACATGGATATGGTAGACATTATAGAACAATACAATATCAATATCAATGTCGAAAGATACAAGTACATAACATTCGAGGAAATCTACCTCTTGAATGTAATATAATATGAATATACAAATGAATAAATATTATATTATATTAAGTCAAATTGATACCGGTATCCAAATAACATATTTATCACACATTGTGTTGAATGCCCTCCTTCTTTAAACCAAGATTAAAAAAAAAAAAGAACAAGTCAGTATTTGGGTCCGCTCAGACATGCTGAACTTTAAATGTCATACATTCTTACCATATGTTTTTGTATTTGTATTAATTTGTATTGATCTGTATTTCAATGGTTTTTTCTGTGCTTGTGCTTATAGTGCATTTGTGTGTGTGAGTGTGTGTGTGTAAGTTTGTACGTATGTGTTTAATTTGCATATACGTAGGCGTGAAGTATATTAAAACTAGCTTTGAATTATTCACAGTACATTTTACAATTAGCTTTACGAAATACTGAAAAGTTGTAACCGGTAGGAAGACTGTACAGTCGTTAAAAAAAAATTTGGTGGTCATGAGACAAACACAATGGAAAACGAAAGCCGGGGATTCCCCTGCAAATCACACAGTCATGATAACACTATATACCTGTTCACAGACTGCAGGATAGTCTGTCACATGGCTATACGACCACGGAGATGACGTACTGCATGTATCGACCCTGCAATGGTCATTCGACATTTTGACGTGTTTTACGTTGTGAAAGGTTTGCCATGTTGAATGATCGATGTACAAGATGCTTTGGTAAGTAAGGAGTGCTCTAATTTTTGAACTTTTATATCCGTTAAATTGATGTCGAGCTTAACTCACAACCGCATTTATAAAGTGAGGCGGGGGGGGGGGGGTGAACTGAAGGAAGAACAGTAGTGGTCTGATCAGGGAGGTGCAAACGTATAGCATCAGGCAGTAGGCCTATAGGGCCTACTTATAAAAACATTCTGACATTGGCAACGAGAGTAGCTGATACATTGTGCAAATCGGCTATTGATGGGCATATATAAAATTACGTTGGCGTAGGCTACTTATCGGAGCGAGTGTAGAATTTACTCAGTGGATCGCACTGTTAATCCCAACTGTCAAAGGATGTGTAACAGTACACTTTACTAGCGTAATATTTATGTGCACAACAGAGTATGTGGAATGGGCTATTGATGCTTGTGCTGCTTGATATTTTCACATATGGTACTGTAAATGTAGTTTGAATATATGTATTTCTTATATAAAATTGGTTTTGGTGTTGGCAAGACACTTTTTGTGACCGTTTTTATTACAGTAGGCAAAATCTAATGGCAATACAATAGAGTGATTTTTTTTATTCAAGATCAAGAGTGCCCAAATCAATATTCGAAAAACGTATCATTAAGATGTTTCGAATTTTCATTTACTTTTTTCCATCAATGTTAAAGTCTAAAGGTCGAGAGAACGACTACTGCATCATGGGTAAACTTATAGCAAAGAAACGAAAGCAGTGAGAATGTGAACTGCATCTATTCCTTACAAACTTAAGACTGATAAGAATAATCACTTAAGATGGCGGATACTGCTAGGCTGTAGGGTTTACACCCGCTGCAAATTTTGCCTGTGCCTTCGCAGTCGCCCAATCCATCGCACCATCATTACCTGTTTGATATATTGTGTATGTATCTGTCACCACGTATGAGTCTGTTTCATGCCCTGAGGGACTGCATCTATAAGGGATATTCAGTGTCATTTTTCCTGATCACTGCTTGCTCTGTCATGGATTCATGTGCTCAGTCCCACCAACTGCATGCTATATTCGTATGATGCTGAACCATGCTTTAACGGAATCAGGTGCCTGTGTTTGTCTATTATTTCAAAGGAAATGATCCATCCATCACCATGATCCAGAGTCTTTTATCGCTGATCGTGAGTGCCTTTATGTTTTGTAGGGATTGCATCTGAGAAATATCAAGTGACAAAAATTTAATTTTGTTCCAATTCTTGTACTGTATTGGATCCATTTGCCTAGTCCCACTCGTAAGACTTACATTTCCTATTACTGTATTCACATACTGCGGAACACTGCCGACGGAATCCTGTGTATGGGAAAGTCTCATCCTTCTATCTAAAGAAGTGTGCTATTCATCATGACCCAGATTCCCTTAATCCTGATTGTAAGTGCCCTTCTCACACTTGGCGTCAAATCGGGTCACTGTCGCTCAAAGTTCAACATTCCGAACTTAGATGCTGATGAATGGAAGCGATTAGACTCCGATTTAAAAGCGCGAATAGCCCCTATTCATCATGAGTTAGCCATTGACGCTATCAGTCCGAAAGAAGCTTGTAAACACTTTGTTGACATTTTGACAGAGATTTTACTAAGCCATCCCGACTGTACTCTTGACGAGACGAGTGCGTGCAGCAAATTTTACTCCAGATTTTCATCAAAAACACTGCAAGATGTTACCAAGCTAAAAAACAAACTTAGAAAAAAGGCATACGGAAAAAATGCGACTGAAGAAGATAGGAAACTCTTCAGACAAGCAGTCAAGGCCCATAGTCATCTGAAGAGAATTGAGAGGGATAAGAGAAACGAGTCTAAAGCCAGACGTCAGGAAAAATTGTATTTGAGAGATTTTTGGAATTTTGCCAAGAAATGTTCATCAGGATGCCTAGAGAAACCCTCCACTAAACCGTCATTCACAAGAGAAACTGCTGACCGTTATTTTGTAAACGCATACTCTACAGGCAATCCCATCGACAAAGCAAAATTATCATGGTTCCCATACATTGATGTGGACACTAGATCTTTTGACCTCAGTCCAATTAAACCCAAAGATATCAAGTGTATTCTGAAAAGGAAAAAACCTACGTCTGCCCCAGGTAATGACGGGATAATGTATGGGATGCTGCGAAAGCTACCTAGCTCTCACCACTATCTGGCAACGCTGTTCACGAAACTTCTGCGGACCGCGGATCCTCCCCTTGACTGGTCGAGCTCCATTGTGTCCCTTATTCACAAGTCCGGTTCGACTGACGACCCCAAGAACTTTAGGATGATAGCTCTTACGTCGTGCGTTGGCAAGCTACACCACCAAATACTTGCGGAGAGGGTCGAAAACTTTGCTATCCAAAACGGTCTTATCAACCCTAATATGCAGAAGGCTTTCTTGAGGGGTGTCAGCGGTTGTATTGAGAATAACCAAGTCCTCCATGAACTTCTCAGTCATGCAAAGGCTAAGAACAAAACTCTTCATGTAACATTCTTCGATCTCCAGGATGCGTTCGGGTCAATAGAGCATGATCTCATTCATTATGTTCTTGAATACTACTCCTTCCCTATCGAACTCAGAACCTATGTCAAAAACCTGTACTCTAGACTTGACGGGGAGGTACGAGGACCCCAGTGGTCGACCTCTAAGTTTGAGTTTCACAGAGGTGTGTTCCAAGGTGATCCCCTGTCCCCCATTATATTCCTGCTGGTATTTAATCCTATTCTAAATTATCTTCAGTCAGTAGAAGATAAGTTTGGTTACAACATGAACGGAACACGGTATATCAGTGTGCCATTCGCAGATGATTTCAATCTAATCACAGGTCATAAACGTACGCATCAACGTGTGATGAATGAAATTGCTTCTTTAACTGGTAGTATGAATTTAACTCTGAAGCAATCCAAATGCTGTTGTTTTTCGATCTGTTGTGGATCGCCAAGCGATGTTGAGTTTTTGATTAATGGCACTCCAATTCATAACGTGAAAGAAAATTCTGAAAAGTTCTTGGGCTCATTGTTAACATTTTGGATGAAGACTAGCGACGCTTTCATGTTTATCAAAGAGAAACTGTCACATATCTTGAACAATGTTGATGAAAGTCATGTCCGAAATGAATACAAAGTAGCCGTGCTGACCAGATACTCTTTGCCTTCTTTGCGTTATGTCCTTACTGTACATGATATGACAAACACCCAGTTATCTATCCTTGACGGAATGGTAACTAAGCAACTAAAACTATGGCTGAAGATACCAACACACGGCGCTACCCCGGCTATTCTCCACAGCCGAGATGGTCTCCAATTCAGAACCATATCTGAGTTGTACAAAGAGTGTCATGTACTAGCACATGCATCCTCCCGTTTGGGAGCTGACAATAAGGTTCAAAATGCTCTGGATAACAAAGTATCACGGGAGTCAGAATGGTCAAAGAAAATGTCATTATGTAATGCTGCAGTCTGTGAAAGTTATGTACATCAAACACAAGGTGTAACCATTGGAAAGACAAAGACTACCCTGCCGGAAAGAACACAGCGTCAACACAGTGTGTTCATAGAGTGACCACACAGTTGACTGTATGAACACATAGTGACCACAGTGTGGTCATACCTTTGCCACATTGTGATTACTCTCACTATGTGTATCATCATGGGTTTTCACATAGTTTTCATACAGTGGAATGGTAACAACTGTATGAGCAGCTTCGTTCACACAGTTTCATAGAGTCACCACAGGGTGATCAGGACTTTCACACAGTGGAATAAAGCTAACACACAGTAGTCATAGAGTCTCACATAGTGTTCACTATGTGGAAGTCGTCGTCATACAGAGGGAATGCATGGACACACAGTGGCCACACTGTGGAGAGATCTGTCACACAGTGAAAATGTATGGACACATAGTTGCCACACTGTGGATAAATCTGTCACACAGTGGAAATGTGATGGACACATAATTGCCACAATGTGGAGAGATCTGTCACACAGAGGGAATACACGGACACATAGTTGCCACACTGTGAAGAGATCTGCCACACAGTGGAAATGAATGGACACATAGTTGCCACACTGCGGGAAGATCTGCCATACAGCGGAAATGTATGGACACATAGTTGCCACACTGTTGGGAGATCTGTCACACAGTGGAATGGATGGACACATAGTTGCCACACTGTGGAGAGATCTGCCACACAGTGGAAATGTACGGACACATAGTTGCCACACTGTGAAGAGATCTGCCACACAGCGAATAGTATGGACACATAGTTGCCACATTGTGGTAAGATTTGTCACAGAGTGGGAATGGATGGACACTTAGTTGCCACACGGTGAAGAGATCTGTCACACAGAGTCAGTGTCAACACGCTGTGTTCACATAGTCACAGTCTCCACCCCGAGGAGATATCTCTCACACAGAGGCATTACCTCGCAGTGTTCACATAGATACACACAGTCTCCACACAGAGGCAAAATCTCTGAGTGACGCAGAGACAATGTGTCTTTTTGACAATGTGTCTTTTTTTTTTGACAATGTGTCTTTTTTTTTTGACAATGTGTCTTTTTGTCAATGTGTCTTTTTGACAATGTGTCTTTTTTTGACAATGTGTCTTTTTTGACAATGTGTCTTTTTGACAATGTGTCTTTTTGTGTCTTTTTTATCGTACACATTAAATCAACACACAAGATTTTCAGCAATCTTCAGGACTGAAGGATGCAGAATAAACATAAAAAGAAGACACCCAGGAAAATTTATATTACAGAGAAATAGCGTCAAAACTAGGGATTACTGAAATGGTATGATTCTGCAATGTAAATAATTTATGCCAGAATTAATCAATTGAAAGAAACAACACAAGCTTGCAATCGCACAACATTTGATGAATCTTTTGCCGGAAGGTGATTGCAAGAATAATTAGTCCGGATATAACTCTCCAACAGGTACGAGTATAGAATGTTAACACAGATACAACATAATGCATTCGCGATTGTGTTCTTCAATATCTTTCTACGAGACTTGGAAGACATAATTGTGATTACAACTCAACTTGCGCTTTTAAACCTGAAGGCAATACTGCAGCCTGACTAGAAAACCTCATGGGATTTGGACGCACCGCACTCACACAAACAACACCCCTCATAGTCGTACTCACATACAGCACATACACCCTGCATATACATAGCGAACACACAATATCTGCATGATTACGGTTCTGGTGCGGTGGACCTTGGTTCTAGTTTGTTTGACCCTCCGCTGACCTCTATGTACTTATCTCTACGCTGTACGCTACGTAGAGATCTCACAGTGGTTTGACCCCTTGACTTTAGGAAACAAGCGGCTCGGCAGAGATTTAACCGTCATTTTGAACTGCGTACCCAGTCTAACCACTCCGTATATGCAGGGAGGTTGTCTTTCTTCCACCTCCCTGGTTTGCGTACAGTGTACGTATCGTCCTTGGCCATTGATGAACGCACGCGAATTAAATAGTTTGTTCATGCGTTTGGTGGTTTCATCGTGTTTTCGTTCCTTTACAAACTTGGACAGTGTGCATATGTGCAGTGCTAAAGAATCAAAAGTGAGTGGTAATTTTAACCGGGCAAAACTAAAAGCAAGTCATGTTGCATGTGACGTTCGGATACGGCTGAGCGACAGCGACAGGTATACCAGCCAGCCTGGCAACGTATACAGGATGCAACCATGCGAGTGTTTTCATGTGGCCTATACATGAAATGGTGAGTCCATCAAACGTTAGAATGTATTAGTAATCTAATTAAGAACCCCTAGCTATAGTTCTCTACTTCGTCATCATAATAGTGCCGAGTATATACTCGGACAGGTTTCAATAGGAAAACGTGTGTTATTACCAGAACGGTTTGATAGCGGGCTTTTTTTATCGGATTAGACTCAAGCTGAACTTTTTTTTTATGTGATCAATCTAACTAACAAGAAGGAAACTTGAGTACGTCTCAGGAAATATATGCTGCGATGTTAAGAAAACATTTTTTAGACTCTAGTGAAAAGACAAAAAACGGGGACGGGGGAGGATGATAATGATAAGTTTGATTAAAACCACTGTAAGAAAGTAATGGACAGAATGCCAAGACAAATTAAGTAACCACTGGTGTTGTTGATGGTGTGATGTACACTAGATACCATTGTGCATTGTGTGATGTGGCCTAACAGTTACGTATGGATGGAGGGTGAATGCATTAATATGTGTGTGGCTGCATAGTCTGCAAGTGCAAGAAAAAAGCGATGTTGAGAAGATGGAAAAGAAAATGAGCCTCAAACCTAATAGCGCAAATATTTGATATTGTTATTATTTCAGTCCTGGAGGAAAATACTTTGTCTGCTCTGGAGAAAGCACAGCCGATAGAAGCAAAGAGATCACCGGTCTTCTGCAGCACGTACAGCACCCATACCATCAAAGAAAAGTAAAGATGATTTTGCCTTCTCCGGCTCAGCTTCTGTTCCGTTCTTCAGAATTACAATGACACCACCCCTCCCTTACTACGTAGTACCATCACGGACTGTCTGGTTCTCCACAACAATGTTCTCACTCCACATATGCCTGCCTCGATCTCGACCCCATCTACGTCCCCAAATGACCAGGAGATGCATTCTTATGAGTCAGGTGGTGACTCAGTTAAGAAGGTATTGTAATTCAGGTGGTTCATCATTTCATTTTCTCCGGACATATGTAACAAAAGAGGTCTCTTTTTTTATTGAAAAAAAAATATTCATTACCATGTGACTCTTGTAAAGCCAACATTACTCATTAATGTGCTAAGTTTTGGTGATAATTTGTTTTGCTGTTTTATTTGTGTAATTCAAATGAATTCCCGAAGGCAGTATACCATGTTCTACGGTATGCTAAAGCATTTCACCTCATTGGCAACGGAATGTCCAAGACAGGATTTCGAGACAAGTACTTCGAGGGAAATCGAAGTATTATTGATTGATTACTTGCGAGCAAAATCTTCAAAAATTTCAATTACAAGATGATAGCTAAGAGAGAGTACACCCTGGAAAGTTATACAAGAAACATCCATACGAGAGAAATAATGATAATACCATATTTAAAAAAAAAACAACGTTGAACAGTGTATCAGAAATTAAACTGCAATCTCCAAAAGTTTTAAAAGACTTCTCACTAAATTGTTTGAGTCGAGTGTGGTACATATGCAATGAAGTTTGTGCAAAACATAAGTACATTGTACATTTACTTTGACTTTGATTGTTCTGCCTTTCACTGGCTTTTTGAAAACGTATAAAGTTGTGATTGATTGCAGTTTATGGATATTGTTTGGTTGTTTGTTTGGTTGTTTAGCATTGTAAAGCACTTTAAAACATTTATTAAGTGCTAAATAGATATTTCATATAATAATAATAATAATAATTATTATTATTATCATAATTATTATTGTTACTATTACTATTAAAGAGGGTAAATACCCCTGTAGACTAGCAGCCATTACAGTGCACCAAATATAACACCTGTGATTAAACAATTTTACATAACTTTTCCTTTTCCTGTTGTAGTAATATGGTACATATTTTTATTATTACTTTACATAAATTTATACAAGCAAATGAAATTTCGTAATAAGATTTAGATAATGAAACATATAAACCTAATATCGATTATGTTATAATATGCTAATAGTACATGGCACTGCGTGCTTTTATCATCACTAATACTGTCTTCAATCTTTCTTTTTCATTCTGTACAGAAGATTCGGACATACTGAGCGATGGCTTGGCTCAACTGGGAATGCTACAACCGCGCCAGCAATCCTGATCAAAGGTAGTTCTGGCCCCGGTGGGATACTCTTCACCCAAAAGGAAGTGTGATTTGTACGGCTTCGCGGCACATCCAAATCCATCGCAGTAGATAAACCAAATACAACTCGAATTTTGGTAACTATACAATATCTCAACATTCCTTCCTGGAACACCTATACAGTTCAGTGAGTCATACCAACCCTTTTGTTGAGTATAAGGTGATCTAGCATGCCTAGTACTAATGGATTTTTTCCATTGCGTGTTTTTCCCTTTCTTTTTTTTTTTTTTTGGGGGGGGGGGGGGTAGAGGTCTAGGGTGGTTATGAAGTCAATTTCAGGTTTCGGGCCCAAAAGTTAATAACATTTGTAGCCTTGACTAGGTATAATATCGATAAAAAGAATGCATCTAGCCTAACTTTTTATTGATTATCAGTGATTCAAATTGTAATCATTAAACTTGCCTGCAAACAAAGCTGGTTACCAGTCATAGTACCATAATTGGTGTTGAATTGTGCACAGATCTCAGTCTTACTGATAAGATCACACCTCATGTAGAAGTCCTCATCGGTAATGATTTTAATCAGTCAAATCAAGCCCTATAACATACTTGATTGCACCAAGAAACCATCATTAAAAGGTTTTCGCTCGCCCAGATGTGGCTGTTAATGAGGTAAATGTACCACAGATTAGTCTGTTTAATTGTTATTGCCCTGAAAGTAAGATCATTTTTGTTTGTTTGTTTGTTTTGATAAAGGAAATATGAAGATATATGCTGCGAGAGCTCGCTGCTGTAACATATTCCTAAATTGGTTTGTAATAACAGGAAATGAAGCAAACTTATATTTCATAACAGTCATGCAAATTGTCATTGATACATAGCTTTTTCTTTCATAAAACTGAATGTTTTGTGGGCAATTACAGAATAAAGTACGTTTTGATATTTGATTATATTTTTCTCTTATTTTTGTATGATATAGATTATCATAAAAGTCTTGTCCTGGCAAGTTTGTACCTTGAAGCTTAAAAAACTATGATGCCGAGATACATTATAGATATTACAGCAAACTGTATTATTTTGTAAATCATTTATATTGTGATTGATTTTGTATTATAAGAGAAGTGTTTTTGATTTTGATATTAAATTAGTGTATAAATGCAGAATACACATTTTCGCACTTTTGTCTTCTCCTTTAAGGTGTAAGTAGTGCTCTACAAGACTGCATCGTAACAATCTGGGGAGTTTGACAACATGAAATTTCATCAATTAAAGGACAAGTTCACCTTCATATACATGTGGATTGCGTGAATGCAACAATATCAGTAGAACAAATTAGTGAAAGTTTGGGGAAAATCGGACAATCCGTTTAAAAGTTATGAATTTTTAAAGTATCTGCGCAGTTACTGCTGAATGTGAAGACTGCTACAGTGTATGATGTCACAGCTTACAATACATAAAGAAAATAAAAAGAGAATTTCACAAAATTTTACTTTTTGAAAAAAGTGTACATTTCCTCACCTTGTCACAGACGTATGTTAAGGGTAATATTATTCTTCTTGCCTTCTAAAAGAGTTGAATTTAAAAGAACTTTTATTAAGCGAGGAAAGTGAAAATATGATGAATTTTCTTTATGTTTTCTTTATATCGTTGTACTCATGAATGTGACATCACAAGCTATAGTAGTCTTCTCATCCAGCCTTCAGTGAGCAGAAACTTCAAAAGTTCATAACTTTTGAACGGATTGTCTGATTTTCCTGAAACTTTCACTGATGTGTTTTACTAATATTGCTGCATTCACTAAACACACATATCTGTGAAGGTGAACTTGTTCTTTAAAGCGGATCAAAGTATGCAGGAATCGCCCGGGCCATAACCAAGAAAGCTTGTCATGTTCATGAAATTTTCTGTATTTCTATTTCAACGAATGAATTAATTATTGGAAATAACTCATTCTGTAAACTGCACTAGAGTTACTAGACAATGTGACAGCACTGGAAGGAAACTCACCACGGAGTGTTCACAGTGTGAAGACTGGATGGAAAATCACCATAGAGTGTACACGGTGTTGAGTCTGGATGTAAAACTGCCGCAGAGTACTCACAGTGTGGTAACTGTATGGAAAATCTCCACAGAGTGTACACAGTGTGGTGTTTGTTTGGATGGAGAGCTCACTGAGTGAAAGATACCACATTGTGCAGAGAGATCACTGTGTGAAAGGTAACGGTGTGACAGTAAAGGTCACTGTGTGAAAGGTACCATAGTGTGGCAGGAAATTCACTGGGTGAAAAATACACAGTGTGGCTGAACAGTCATTGTGTGAAAGAAACCACAGAGTGACGGAAGTTAATGTGTGAGAGATAAGAAATGACTTCTGTCATAAAACATATAGTGAAACACACAGTGAAACACAGTGAAAACACACAGTAAAGCATATAGTGAAACACACAGTAAAACACACAGTGAACACACAGTGAAGCATACATTGAAACACACAGTGAACCACGTAGTGAAACACACAGTGAAACACACAGTGAACCACGTAGTGAAAGACACAGTGAAACACACAGTGAACCACGTAGTGAAACACACGGTGAAAACACACAGTGAAACATGTAGTGAAACACACGGTGAAAACACACAGTGAAACATGTAGTGAAACACACAGTGAAACACATAGTGAAACACATAGTGAAACACTTTCACCACAGTGTGAAACACACTGTGTTCATACAGTCATTCCACTGCGTTAAATTGGAACACTTTTTAATACAGTGAACCACACAGTGATACACTCTGTGACTACACTATGAACCACACTGTGGTTGATCGGTTGAGATCACACTGTGGTAACAGTGTGGTTCATAGTGTTGTCACACTGTGTTCCACTGAGTGGTTCACTGTATTAAAAAGTGTTCCAAATTAACGCAGTGGAATGACTGTGTGAACACAGTGTGAACACAGTGTGTTTCACACTGTGGTGACTATGTGGTGCACTATGTGTTTTTTCCGGCAGGGTAAGATCAAAGGGATACTCAAAGAGGAACAGAAAGATTATTGGAGATCTAAAGTCGCTCCTTTGGTCTTTCAGGGTGACTTTCTGAAGTTGGTGGAGTTAGAAAAGGGTGACCTTACATGGAGATCACTCATATTTAACCTCCCTAAAGGCGTGTTGAGCTTTATAACTCGTGCGGCCATCAATGCCCTTCCAACGGCAGACAACCTCAGCAGATGGGGCAAAAGGCTGAACACCCGCTGCACTTTATGCGGAAACCACGAAACCCTGTTGCACATTCTCAATAATTGCAAAAGTGCACTGGAACAGGGTAGGTACAATTATCGACATGATAGCATCTTGCAATACTTGGTCTCTTTCATAGGCAAAGTGAAGCCCGACAAAGTTATCTGTCATGCAGACCTCCCGGGACATGACATCAATGGAGGTACGGTTCCGTCTGATCTCACACCCACCTCAGAAAGACCAGACATAGTCTTAGTCAATCAAAGTAGCAAATCAGTAGTAATTGGCGAGCTCACCGTCCCTTTTGAATCAAACATTGACTCCGCTCACAACAGAAAATCTGAAAAATACGCCTCATTGGTGCTTGACATTGAAAACCAAGGATACTCATGTGAGTTAATCTGTTTCGAGGTAGGATCCAGGGGACTGGTGACCAAGGAAAACAAACGTCAAGTCACTAAGCTGTTCAAGTTTGTAAGTGACACCCGAAGAATTCGGGAACATATAAGAACCATATCGAAAATTGCTATTCTTACCTCGTTTGCCATTTATAATGCCCGTAACGAACCCTCTTGGACAAAACCGGCATATCTCCAGCCTGCAATGGAAGATTCTTGGTGTATCTAAATAGTTCTATGTACACACACATGCATAAACACCCATATGAATACACACACCCATACCCACATATAAACACACACACACATCCACACACACATGCACATACACCACACACACTAATTATTCACACTCACACATGATTATAAACTTACAAAACGCATGCACATACACACAAGAGCGGGCCCATGTGCGGACCTATGCATGCCTTATATTCACATGTTTATTTTTGGCGAGTACAGTATAGTAGATTGATCATTATTGGTCAATGATATTGATTATCATCAATAATATGTACCCCTTATTTGTATTGGACATTCTGCGCTCCATATCAGTATATTATTCTGTTATACATGTGTCTTAATATATCTGCAATGACGACGAATGGATTTTGTATTGTATAGGTACTGTGAAAAGATTACATATCTTAAATTCTGATGAATTGTTTTTGGCACAAATTGTCAGAGATAATTAGTTAAGTGTTGTTTTGCTTTATGTATTGTATTTGGGGAAGTTTTCATACCTGGATTTTTTCTTTGATTTTTTGTATTTTGTATTAAGCATTTGCAGTACATTTTTTTTTTCCTCAGGCATCTTTACAGTACATGACCCAGCTCCTTCAGAAGGCTTAAAGAATTACATGTTTTTTTCCTGTAAAATTGAACATATTTATTTATAATGATATTCTTTTGTTAAATATGCCAAATAGAAACAATAAAACAGAGGCAAAAGTTTAAGAGGGTTGAAATGAGATGAACCTAAAGATTGCACAGGTTAAGATTTGGTGGTTTGCTGGCATCTTAGACTCATCCTCTTCCTCATCGCCACTATCATAATCATCATCAACATCAACATTGTCATCATCATTTTCATCAATATTGTCATCATCATCATAATCACCATCATCATTAACATCGTTATCATCATCGTCATCACTATGAATACCACAGAGGTGAGAGGAATACTATATGTATATCATATGTTTGTATAAAGTAATTATTTGTGGGCCGGCTATGTCCATTTTGATCTTCCCCCTTTGTATTGTTAATTATGTATATTCATAGGATCTATATTTTTGCATTATGTATTTATCATTGTGTATATTTTCCCGTTTTTTTCTATAATATTGGATGTGAAATAATTATGATTATGTTGGGTGGATTTAATGCAATTCATCGGTAGTGAATTTCGGTAGATTCGTATAATTGAACGAATGATTGGAGTTATTTGTGTGTGTGTGTGTGTGTATTTCTTAGGTTAAATTTATGCTGATATAAGTTCATTTTAGCGGTTTTTTTTTTCTTTTCGTCCTGAAACAGCTGTTCATGTATCATGTTTGTCTGTAAATGTACTTGTATACATGTATATATTTGTGTAACTGTCAATTGTGGTGTGATGGACCGGGTCCACTGTATTTCTTTCCTTGTACTTACCTGCCTGTTGGCAGGTAGTATCCTAGGAATATTCATCACATGCTTTAATTTGCAATTGAATAAAGTATGTTATATAAAAAAAAAAATTAACAAACTGAATTGTATTTCTATTTTTGAGTGTTGTCTCATAATGTATAGGCATACTCTGAAATATCTTCATGGGGCAATTGCCGTTGAGTTCGTATCGACAGCAAGAACAGAGAATAAAATTATGGCATTCTGCAAGCATGTTAAAGAATGTTATCATGATATTACAAAGTGTGTCATGATGCAATAATATCCGATGATATACAAAAGCGTGAAGCGAAATAAGATGTAATGATGAAGCAAAGGGTCAACAACCTAAGGAAATCAAGGTTAATGAATGACATCAACCGTTTACAATGTATTATAGTAGAGCCTTGTGTCGCCATTACGAAAATGTTTCAAACAGCAAATTAAAATAATTCGAATGAGATTATTATATGGAGAGAACTGTTGTTTTAGAAGACATAGTATTCCTCTATGAGCATGCAAGCAGCAGTGGTTGGCCTATTTTATAGCGAATAGCGCATACTACTTACTGGAATGTTGGTTAACGCCTCATGAAAAAAAAAAATCTTTCACACAGATGTCCTCGCGTGACAACGGTAAAAGAAAATACTGCATCGTCCCATCAGGACCATGGTGATTGTCGGGGTTTGCTCGTCCTCGGGGCGGGAGAGTATTCGGGCCTTCCAATCACAGCTACGATCCGAACAAGAAGTGGTGGTCAAGTTCATAGAGCTGCCTTACAACAACCTCGACGAATATCGCCTCAAACGAGACTGCGCGGACAAAGTCATCCTGTGTCACTCCATCCACAATCGGAGATTCGCCATCACAGATGTAGTGGACTCTCTCTATGACAAATTCTTGAATCACGCTAAAGGCACCTTTGGTATGACGTTATACTCTTCTCGTGTGATGTTGATTTTTCCGAAGGTTCTTTAATCAGAAAATGAAGTAAAGTTCCTTGATGTTCGTTCATCCGAAAATGAAAAGAAGAAAAATTGGGTACAAGCGAGTGTTTGGAATAACGAATTCACCTTATTTCATTTTCGGATTGAAGATGTAGCTTTCGAAATAACGACCCTTATTTCATTTTCGGCTTAACGAACCTTCGGAATCACGAACTGTAACTCTCTTCTCAAGATCTTAGGCTATAGAACGAGTTTCAAAGATAAATATATTCAACTACGTATGATTACATTTTGTGTGAAAGGATGCACAAGCAATATTTGGACCGCACTTCCACGATGACACCATGTGTACGGTGCAATCGTCAAGAACAAAAATACGAAGAATCGTGAGTGAGAAACATCTTGAAGAAATCATTAATTTGACAAGAAAATGTATTTATTAATTCTCTTCCAACAAACGACAAAATGATTATTCCTCTTCTCTTTTTCAAGAAAAGAAAACGCAAGCACAGCATTTTCACTCAAATATTGAAACCTTTTTCTTCATGTTCTCACATTATAGGAAAAGAAAATGTAGCCGTGATAGCCCATGATTTCCCCCAACCAGAGAGCGGGGATGGCGAAGCACGCAAACGACTGACGAAAGCGCGAATGGCCAGCTTCCACATCAAGCAACCGACCACTTTCCAATGCACCGACCTGGCGTTGATATGTGGCAAGCTGGATAAAGTAGTAGATATTGACAATGGCGATTGGCTTCAAGTCAAGAGATTTTTGACACAGAGTCGACAGACTGGCGGAGATTCGTCCTTCTCTTTCGCCGTCATCATCCAAATCTTTAAAGATAATATTGCTTTGGCGTCATACCCACCACCACTGGCGTAGCCGGGGGGGGGGGGGGGGGTGGGGCGATGGGGGCGATCGCCCCCCCCCCCCCCCCCCAAGATTTGGACGGGGGATTTGGGAGGCGGGAAAAAAATGTGTGTATACTGTATGCATCCACATGAAACGGGTCTCCTTTGCAACCTTTCATCAAATAAGATATTTTTTTTTGAATATTTCACTCAAAGTGTGCACCAGATCGTTGAATTTCAATTCAAAATATGCAAAATCTCTCGTGCTTGGGAGGGGGATACCCCCTCCCAACCCCCCCCCCCCCCCTCTGTGCCTCTTTCCCTAGCTTAGTACACTTTTTAGATTTACAAAAAATTATGAATAATTCTGAGTGCACAAGACTAATCACTTATATTCCAAAAACTCAAGGTTTCCTCATGTATAAGGGGAATTTCCCCTTTTAATCGACCCTTTCCTCCCTCAGTCCCCCCCCCCCCCAATCAGTTTGTGTGTGTGATTTCCCAAATGTTGATTCCATCAAATATGCGTAGACGAGATATCTCAATTTCAACCTTAAAAAGGCAAAAGCTCCAAGGGTGGGGAAGGGTGGGGAAGGGTGGGGATAACACTCGCCCACGCCTTCTCCCTGCTCGCCCGCCCCTCCCCCCCCCCCCCTTCCGCCATGCATAGAAGTAGACTGTGGCTATACCCAGATCGCTTGATTTCAATTCTAAAAACGCAAAAGCTCCGTGAGCGGGAGGAGGAATCTCCCTTCCCCTAAGCTCTACCTCACTAGACTTTATACATACACACAGATGGTGCACATTCGGAATAAGAGCTAAATTCCGTGATTTTATCACTTCGATGAAAAAGTATTGCACCAAAAATTTGCAACAGATCGCTGAATTTCAGGTCTGAAAACGCAAAATCACATTCGTGTGGGAGGGGATATGCCCCTATCTACACTCTCGTGTCCATGCTTTTTCTGTTTGACTTCTGAACAGACAGTGTTCATGATATTCAGTGTAAGAATTAATACAAGAAGATTATTTAAATGATACCATTTTATAGGCAAATTGTTCAATGATAATCTACACTAAAATATACTGCAATTCTAAACAAGTGGGACCGTTTCAGCTCGTTAAAACACGCAAAAACATGCATCAAATTGCACCATTTGCAACATCAAAATGCAAAAAGTTCTCACCGTGGGAGGGGGGACACCCCCTCCCACACCCTCCCCTCCCCCTTCGCTCTCTCCGCTCTTTCGGGTTCAGTCGCGTTCATGATATTCAGTGAAAAGAATTAATACAAGAAGCGTATTTAAATGATAGCATTTTATAGGCAAATTGTTCAATGATAATCAACATCAAAATATACTGCTACCTTAAACAAGTGGGACTGTTTCACGTCGGTAAAACGCGCAAAAACATGCATCAAATTGCACCATTTGCAACATCAAAATGCAAAAAGTTCTCACCGTGGGAGGGGGACACCCCCTCCCACACCCTCCCCCCCCCCTCGCTCGCTCCGCTCGCTCGGGCTCGGTCGCTTCGCTCCCTCGCAGACTAACCGCCCCCCCCCCCCCAGATGAAATCCTGCCTACGCCGTTGCCCACCACACATGATGTAAATAATCATCATACTCGTCTGGCAAACAGGAGTGCGTGGACCTGGATAAGGAATGCTATGACGCATCGATGTGATTCGACAGGGGATCGATCGAGGGTGCAAGACGGTTCTGCTTTTCATGGCTTATTATGATCATTATTATCATTTTTTTTTAAAGGGGGACGACTAGTTTTAAATGAAATGAATTCCAACATAGCTATACGTCTGGTATCTCTTCTCCTCTCACCCCCCCCCCCCCATTTTTCTAAAAAAAAAAAAATAATAATAATAAAAATTCTGATTCACAGGTGGTGGTGAGATTAGAATCGCATTTGCACCGAGGGCGTTGGTGCAATAAAGACTTATTAATGATTTGTGAAACTGCATAACTTTTTGTAAGTAAAAGTTTATGTGTTGTGTAGCTCAATAGTCTCTCTATACATTGTACAACGTATCTGGTAAAGTATGTGTATGTCATGCATGTGTGTAGCGGGAAGAAGGCGGGGGGGGGGGGGGCGGGGGGTTACCACTGCTCATGATGCTCCTATCTTACAACCCATCCAACCAGATACACATCGTACAGCATGCATGTGATGAGTTTGTTCGCAAAATGAGTTAACTCCATTTCTGTTAATTTTGAGTATTTTTACGATTAAAGCTACTTAAAAAAAACATAGAAGATTATATGAAAATATGGGATATTTTTCATTGCTTCATGAATATCCCTTGTTATGTAACAAGTGAGGTGTCACTGGAAGGTTTTATGTGCTCTCTCTGATTGTGGACTTAATGGCGCTTAATCCTTGTTATGTTCTAACTCTTCATATTATGCATTTAGTCCCTGTACTATATTATATCATCGGGCATTCTAATAAAAAAGAAGGAAACAAAAATTTTGATAAAAACTAATCATATCTCACATCAGCAGACTGAATGTAAGATGCAGTTCTTCTTTATTTCCCCCTAGAAGCATAATAAAATGTAACTATACACAGCCCCGTCCCTATACACTGCTGGCGCACGAAGACGTCGTGCGAAGCACTACGTCTGGTTGGGCTATATAAAACGATGTTAATGTCTGCAGGAAAGGTTCAGCTTTGTTAATGTAAGAACTTAGAGTAAAAGCATCTGTAAATAAAGCACAAAATTCGTGCAATATGTTTGATATGCAGTGCGTCCACTCGCTCACTGATGTTTGCCTGTTCTATACACAGTTATGCAAACCAAAGAAATTGTGTGTGTTTTTCCTGTTGATATAAAAGTGACTTCTGATATTTCTATATCCATCATTGGAGATAGGTTATCGTTACTGCCTGTATAAAACTTTTGAATCTGTCATTTCCATGTGGGGTTTTAATTGGTAAGAATTATACTGCCAGAGAAATTGTCAAGTACAGAATTTTTCAATTCAATTCAATTCAATTCAATTCAATTTCGGTTTTATTAAAAAACACCAAATAAAAGTCCGAAGACTAACCATATTTGGTTTACATCAAACTTTACAGTTTTACAACAGGGAGACATAAAGAAAAGAAAAAAAAACTGACATTTTACACAACTGATTCATATGGACACCCCCCCCCCCCGAAAAAAAAAGACAAACTATACTCACACTAACATAAAAATTGATAGCACCAATAATAACAACAAAGATAAGGCATCAATGTTGCTCTCTGGATATTATATCAGTGATTTCATAATGTCATTGTAAGTGTACTACACACGAGATTCCTTCGTGGAAATATCGCCGTACTTAATTTAGTACGTAATCATGCAACCGACCATGACCTGTAACTGTTCACGTACACCTCGGTGAAAAAAGAAAATATTTTGCCATGCCTTACTGATAAGTGATCCAGGTGATCTAACTTTGTGTAAAGCTTCGGTGAAAGCAGACAGACCTCTCCTTTCCCCTTTCTTCTATCCTATCTCGAAGCAAGTCATCCATCTCTCTTCTGATACGTATTATCTACGAGGGCTGCATGCAAATCAAGCTCTATATGCTTAAACTGTAGCGCCCTTCTGTATTCAGTGGCGGATCCAGAGGGGGGCGCAACCGGCGCACGCCCCCCTTTAATTTCGTAAAAAACAAAGAAAATAAAAAGAAACAAATGAAATGAAACCCGGAAGTGGCACAGAAATATTAGTCACGCCCCCGCCCTCCCCCCCCCCCCCCCCCCTTTACAGAATTCCTGGATCCGCCCCTGGTATTATTCATTGTATCACTGATACGTCTTGCTGTACTCTGTAAATGCATTGAAGAAAAACAACATGGCATTGTCAACAACTCATATTCATGGCACCAACAATGTGCACACGCTGTATCTATACATGTATGTGCATGTACAATGATAAGGCAGGAACCAATAAATCAAATCAAATCAAATCAAATTTATTATGATTATATATCATCATGACAATTATCTCTGCTGGCCTGTGAGCACGGAGGGAGTGAGAACGTCTCACGAACGTTTCGCATATTTATTTCCGGAACAAGAATATTGCGATAAAAAGTACACAGCTGGTCATGATTATCCCGTTCTTCCCTGAAGAAGAATGTATCAGGGAAGATGAAAAAGAGGTTGAAGTTCAGATGATTGTAAAACACCGGCATGATTTTTCTTCAACGTCTCTGCATGGTTACGAACGGAGCGTGACCCGAACCCCTTGGGATTCAAGTAAATGGGGGTAATGATGGTGATAATCATGTTTTCACCAAACACGGATATAATGATAATAATAATAGATATCATTTATAAAGGGCTTATTACAATGTTTCTAAGCACTGGAGAAAAATTAGGAAAGATAAATTCACTTATGGAATATATACAAAATGTGATACGAGGAAACACAATACAAAATACATAAAATAAACATTGTAAGTTATAACTTATAGAACAAACTTAACATTTATACAGACTGTATATAGTAAATCAATACAAATTACATAACATGGGAAAACAGATGAGTTTTCAGTAATGTTTTGAAGGAGTCTACTGTTGGAGCTTCACGGACGTGGATGGGTATAAAAAGTTGTTCCAGAGTGTAGGTGCAATTACGCTGAAGGCGCGGTTGCCATAACGAGTACGGTTGCGCGGTGCCGATGTGAGTTGAAGATGTGCAGTGGAATGAGAACGAAGGCGTCTGGTTGTTGAGGTAGTAGATATAGTCCGGAGGGAAACCAGGTGATGAAGATAGGATGGTGCTAAGTTGTGGACAGTCTTATAGGTGAGGAGTAGAACTTTGAAGACAATGCGGTCATGAATTTGTAGCCAGTGCAGTGATCTGATGACAGGTGTGATATGTTCATGCTTCTTCGTGCGTGTGATGAGACGTGCAGCGGTGTTCTGGATGCGTTGTAGCGGAGCAAGACAGGAGCGAGGAAGACCAGCTAGGAGGCTGTTGCAACAGTCCAAGTGTGAAGACACAAATGCATGTACATGTACCAGCTTTTCTGTAGTTGGCTCATTAAGGAATCTCCCTATTTTCCCAATCCTAACAATGCCAAAAGAAGCCGATCTGCAGACATTCCGAATGTGGTTAGTGAGAGTGAGATGCTTATCGAGAGTGACACCGAGATCCCTCACATAGTCAGAGGAAGAAACGCATTCTCCAGCCATATTATCCAAAGAAGGTTGAAATCCCGGTTGCTGCCTAAACTGAGATGAGATGAACAACAGCTCAGTTTTGGCTTCATTCAGTTTGAGATGGTTGCGGGAAGACCATGATATCGCTCACTCATACAAGTTTGGTCAGGCGGAAATGTCAACATGCTCCTTATTACATCTCTTTGGTCAGAGTTGCATGATATGTTGCATTGCATTAATAGTGTTAGTCGCAGTATTTACCAACTGTACCAACTATATTTTCACTCTTTTCATAGCACTATCATATAGGTAAATCATTACAACTCTAAAACGATTTAACTTGAATTCATAAAAACGAAAACAAAAATCTGAAGAAATACTTAGCATGCAAGCCAGGGAAAAACTTGTAAAGTAATAACAGTTGTTCTCGTCTGTAATCTTTTTGTCCCCTAACCACTAGCAGTAAAGACTACGTGATTTTTTTTACCATTACCAGTTGAATACGACGATTCGAGAAAACCATGTACAACTTAAATATGGACATGCCTTTCCTATTTTCAGTGTGCCTTTCACTCTTTTTTTTTTTTGTCAAAACTGATTTCACTAACCCTATCTCATGTTATCCACTATTATAATTGTTAATTGAAGTTGGAACAGAAAAAAAGACGCAAAATCTTACTGACATGGTTGTCAGTTTAGTGGTGCCATAATGGCAACCGGCAATATCAAACAAAGCTAAATTATATATTAAAATATATGCAATGAAATTTTAGGAAAAGTCACCAAATTTAGTTGAAATCGAATCAAGGGCGTAGGCGTGGCAAATAAAAATATTATGTTGGGGGCCCTACCCGCCCCCCCCCCCCTCCCCCTGAGATTAATAGTGTCAAGTTTATCAAGCCGTCCATGAAGCGTAATTCCTCTTTAATGTGAATATAGAAAAAATCCCCTTTTTCCACTATATATAATTATATATATATATATATATATATATATATATATTATTATTATATATGTATATATATATATATATATATATATATATGTATGTACACTGAAAAAACATCGGTGTTAGATCTAACACCGATCAAACTTCAATAAAGGACTACACCCACAGGTGTTGAAAATGCACTGTGATGGTGTTGAAAAGTGTTCACCTGACACTTCGTGGTGTTAATTTGAAACTGTACCTGGTTTATTTTGACACTGTACTGGTGTTAATTAAAAAATGACACCACATGGTGTTGATTTGATATTTGTTGGTGTTAATATCAATGGTTTAACACCCGTCCAGCTTCAATAAGAGACCGCACCAGCTGGTGTTACTTTGGTGTAAATTTATTTTCAAATTTTTTCAAAAATCTAGTATTTTAATGTAAAATTCTTGATCGTCTTGTTTAAATTAAAAATCAACAAGAAGCGCAGTTACTAAGAAACTCTTCAAAAAACAGTTTAAAATTGGGAAATGACACCAGGAGGTGTTAATTCAACACCATAAATGAGCACCGAAAATTTAACACCAGCTCGGTGTTCACTATTTAACACCGGACTTTTTGCAGTATATATATATATATGTATATATATATATATGTATATATATATATATATATATATATGTAAATATATATATATATATATATATATATATATATATATGTATATATATATATATATATATATATATATATATATATATAATTTATCCCACTCCCTTAGCATTGTCCTATTTTGGATGAATCATAAATCATATGGCTTTAAAAGCGTACAGTAATCACAGATATACATTTTTCGCTCAGAAGAGGATTCTGGAGAGGATTTCAATATTTTACTGCTTTATACGGCTTAATTCTTATTTGTTCATAAAAATTATATAAAGTTGAACTGCTGATCAGAGCAAGCGACATAATGGTGGCTACAGTGGTGGGGAATTCCCCGATCATGTGCCCGGATATAATAATTTGTGGCATAACGTGCGGAATCACTTGCCGACATAAGAATTATGTAGTCCGACCAGACGTCGTGCTAGCGACTGGGCTGTGTGTAATTACAGACCATATAGGACACCCATCACATGCTACAACTACGTGCAGTTAGTTCAGCTGTCGATACATGCTTTTTGAATGTGACTTTCAAAAACATTGTTTCAATGTCGCCACGTTAGAAAGACAAACATTATTGACATTAACTACAGAGGGGTCACATTAATTCAAACGACGTCCGCTTGTGGAAGGCAGCGCTCCAGAAGCCAGGGCAAAATAAGCTAGGGTCTCGGCAGGCAGTCATATGAAAATTAGCTCGTCATCTCGAACTTCGTCACTTGTCTTGTACGTGTATAACATTCGATATATTTTATCGAAATCGTGGATTGCTGTCGCATGTTCTCCCCAGCCAGCCACCAGAGACCTAGCAGCAGTTACAAGGTACAGTGTACAAACTCTCTTCGAACAGTAGAGCAGTCAAGCTAAATCGTGGAGAATGCGTGTATGTTTGCTTTTGATATTATACACTTTTCAAATCATTGCCTTTTGTATCAACAAACCTAGAAAGGCCTAAAGGTTGACGATCTCTTCAGTAAGTAGGCCTATATGCCGCACTTGGAGGTCATCTTCTCAGAAATTAAAAGTAAAGAGTGCTTGAAAACCACAAGACATTGTGATTTCATTTGGCCATAAAGTATGTTATCGCAGTAGCAAACTTTTGTACAGTTTTCAGGTATACAGTGTAGATCTGTATGTTTCCACTTTGAAAACCATCCACTGTTTGGTAATAAATCTTCACGGCATAGCTAGATTCTACAGAATCAAATTTTGATTAAATCTGAAAACATCGTGTGTAGTATGTCAGTGAAGTATTTTGAAGGTGATATATATATATATATATTTTATTTTTTTTTTTGGGGGGGGGGGACTTCAACTTTCTGTGGAAGTATCAGACAAGCTACAGTGAAACCATGACCAT
Source organism: Diadema setosum (assembly GCA_033980235.1). Lineage (NCBI taxonomy): Eukaryota > Metazoa > Echinodermata > Echinoidea > Diadematoida > Diadematidae > Diadema > Diadema setosum. The sequence continues at coordinate 46,997,646 of CM067060.1, forward strand.
GATATCCTGGAATTTCAAGATATGTATATAGTTATGATTTTCTGGTGTTTACATTATGAGAAGGCAGCATGATCAAGGAAAGAGATGGCTGATTTCTGTTTATAGGAATATTGGTGGAGCCAAAAGAAGTTGCCATGAGCTTAATTATCATGTGAATGATTCAGGGATTGCTGGATCAGTGCCAATGTGCAGCAACTCATTTGCATGCTGGAAGAGTAACTGGTGGACACAGCTACTTGTGCAGATTTTAAAGGGATGGTATAGTTTTGGTTTCGATTGGGATTCAGATTTTAACTCTTTGTGAGATAAATTATGAACCACTTCATATGAAATATTAAAGAGCATACATATAAGAGGAATTCAAAATTTATTTGAAGAAAATTTTTGTGACAGCTGAGATATCCAAAAACGAGGGGTCCTGATAAAATGTGGGTCCCATTTTTTATTAGGACCACCTTGTTTTACTTTGTTTTTAGATATCTCAGCCATTTCAAAACTAATTTTCGTCAAATAAATTTTGAATTCCTCATAGAACTGTATAATCTTTAAAATTTCATATATATATATTTTTTTCAATTATCTTACAAAGAGTTAAAACCTGAATCCCACATCTCAACCAAAACTATACCATCCCTTTAAAGACGGGAAAAAATAAGAGGAAATATTCAATCGATTTAGGAAAGGTTTTAAACTCTTCAAAAGTAAATCAAGTCCATCTCTTATTTTGTAGCACATGTCAAAGTCCTGGAAGCACAATTCTATTTCACATGTCATTTTTTGTTGTATGTTGTACAGAACTAAACAAGGAACAAGTTCTGCCAGCATGGGTATAATCGGTGTATGCAGTTCTGGACCAGAATCCAGCATCAAGCGTTTGCTCCGTGTGCTCCGAGATCTTTCATCTAGGAGTAGTGTTGAAGTGAGATTCATCCAGCTACCATACAACGACCTGGACAGTTTTCAGCTGACACGTGGCACAGTGGATGGAATCGTTCTCTGTCACTCCATCCACAATCGCCGTTTTTCCATCACCGATGTCGATGATGCCCTGTACGATAAGTTTCTGCCTCGCATGGCAGAGACTTTTGGTGAGCAAATCAGTTTGATGTGTGATACAATTACTGTCACAGTGGTTTCACATTATTTTCTCTATTATGGACAGACGAAATTATGAATCTTGTATCCATATTTTTCTTAGTCTATTTCTGCTATTGGTTGATGACAACAACAACAACAACAAAGAATCGGATAGTTTCAAAATGAAAATTTAGATTCTTCCAGAATTCAGGTGATTGCTATTCAAATGTGGCATTAAAAAAAAACAAAAAAACATTGAGTTTAATAGTTGCAAGATAAATTAGTGAATCAGTGTTGGGAAGAAGAACTATAATATAATATAGAGAAATAGTGGTATTAAACTTGCATGATTGTTCTTATATTAATTCCCCCCCCCCCCTCTCTCTCTCTCTATCTATATCTCTCCATCTCATTTTCTACCTATTCTCCCTTAATTAATAATAATGATGATGATGATGATAGTAATAATACTAAAATATATATAACTATATATATTATATAACTTATAAGTTCCTAATACTGATGTTGCTAAGTGCAACAATATGGAAAATATTAAATCAAAATACAGCATTATGTACATATAATATAACACTCTAATCCACCCATATTCCCCGCTCTGCAGGAAGAGAAAATGTCGCTGTGATAGCTCATGACTTTCCATGGCCATCTAATGAGAACCTGCACACCCAGGTCCAGGAGGCTCGCATGGCAAGCTTCCGCATCAAGCAGTCAACCACCTTTAAGAGCTCCGCCCTGGTCCTCACCAGTGGTAGGCTGGATACCATCTTGCAGATGGATGTGGGTGACCAGGAGAAGCTAGAGAGGTTTGTCACCAATCTGCGCATGGCTACCACTCACTTCAAGGTCACAGAACTCCCAGGGATTATGTATGAATCCGTATGGAACCTTTCTCAACGAATGATTGAGATTCTCCTGATCATTTTGCTTGTGTTGGGTCCTTCTTTGCGGCAGGGGATATTCTTCCTGTTTGCTAAGGTTGCCATCTCGCTGATGCTCGTCAACACCAAGCTGAAGGATGTTTCTTCTACCATCATGGAACTTTCAGTGCAACACTGGTCTCAGACGGACAGCAACTTCCTGAAGACGGCCTGTCATGATATGAAGAACTCTGCGAGCAGGATGTGTGTTTCAATTCAATCCTATTCCAAAGCCCTTGCTAATGGTATATGGTGCCTTCTGCCAGTCAGCTTGATCCATTCTGGTACGAAAGGGAGAGTTTCATATCTTTTTGGATTTCTTTCATCTTACACCCATGTTAAGGACTATGTTAAGGACTGTGCTGGTTGGCTGTATGGGATGATCAAATCACTGTCAATCCCAAAAGAGTGGGTACAGAACAGTTGTAATGCAGTATATACAATTTACATCGGCATCTATGAGTTTGTGTGGATGACGTACTCAATGATACCATCACATGTCAATTTAAAGGAGTGTTTCAGATCATATTTGTCATTCACTGCATGGGAGATACAGAGAGGCAATGGGTCTAGCCTTCTGACATCAGTAACCATAGCAACAGGATGGCTGAAGACCAAACTACAGACCTGCCTGTACCTGTCCCTGTGGCTTGCTCGTCTTCCGTTCTTGATACCATGGTATGTGGCAGCTGCGTGCTACAATACCACACACAACATGGTGCATTATCTTTACAGAATGAAGAGGGCCTGTTTTAGTATGATATCTTATCAGTCTACAAAGAGCAAAGGATGCAACTAGAAAATTTGGAAGCATGAAGGACAAAACTGCTAGAAGTGCACATTTTCCTTCCTCTTTCCAAACTGAAATATCCGAAGTTATGCAGCATATATCATAAAACTTCACAGCATAGTTGCCAGCGACAGAATTATGCTAATTGTTTGTTGTTGGCAGATGTCTACTTGTATGCCTGTTTGGTGTCAAGAAAATATGTGCTGGATTTGTTTAACAAGATATTCAGAGACATGGCCCGCTCTTGATTCTTCTTCTTCTTCTTCTGGTTATGTCTGCCTCCTTCAATAAGCTGAAGATTCTTGCAGACTGTGTTATTTCCATTATAATATAGTGTATTTATTAGATACAATGTATTTGTAAGCACATAACAAATATGAAGAACACGACTCATAGCCACTGTGTTCAACCGTTAGTCGGTTACGGAATGCTCCCACAGATGGCGCTGCAACAATTTCCGATGCCAGCTCCTTACTGTTCTTGGAAAGAACGAATGGCGATGTGATTCAGATGCAATTTACTACTATGCTGTGGATGAGCAATTCCCTTTGATAGCTTCCTGTAATACACTGATGATAATTAAAAATACGATGAAATAGTCGTTCATTGCCACACATGAACATTTCGATACAGAGCTACTTTATCTTGCTAGTATGATGTTTTGAAAGTTGGGACTCGTGAGACAATCCGTGCCAGCAGTTGAATTTGTGGTTTTATATAAAGCAGTGACAAATTGAGAAAAAAAAAATCAGAATTGTACCTTGCAAAAGTCAACACAAACAGGGCCAGAGAAAATTTGTTGACTTATGGGAATATTTCTACTGACAAAATAACAAAACAAACTGGTAGATTTAACTATTCTTGATTTTTACATTCCATCAACATGTGTATGATTTGTTGACTTACGCAATGTTCACTTACAGAAGATTTACTACATTGTTTTTGCATTCAAATGAGAAGTTATTGATTTCCTACCTTAGTGACAATACGTATGAGGCACATGACATTTATGTTTGGGAGGCAGTATTTTGAAAATGTTCAATATCATGATTGCAATTTGCTTCACAAAATGTACTGCATTACATACAGTACCGGTAGTCATTTGGTTTCAGCCTTGCTTATACCACAGTACATCAAATGAATGCTCATGATAACAACTAAGATTGAAAACAAGCAGTTTTCAACATTTTTATTGTAGTGATCCTACTTCATGGTATACTTGTGTAATGTTAACAGCAGTGGAGCACCAGTGAATATGCCTGTAAGTGACTTTTACATGTGTGAAGTCGTGAACACTGGATGTGTGGAATATTTTCTTTGCCTAACTATGCTTGCCTTATTATGCTTACCTTTCGAAACTGTAGTAAGCTTCTTAAGTACCAAAGAATACTGGAATAGACAGTACACATAAGGAAAAACATTGCTATTTTATGCAATTGAGCCTTACAACTACAGTGTAAATGTTGCTTACTAAATGCAGTTTCCCATTGTGTATTAGAGTCATTTATATTGATCTGCTGGTGACAGCTTAAAAGATTATACTTTGTGCGTTCTAACCAATGCACTGAAATGCAATGTACAGACGTCACACAAGCACTTTATGTATTAGGACCTTGCTTACCATTACTCAGTTTTGGCTCCAGTTAAGGAATATACAGTGTTAAATTTTTCTGTCACATCATAATTATGCATTTCCATTATGATGACAGGATTGCTAGTTTGTATCTTAGCTTTGGTTTGTTTTGTTTTTATTGATAACAGAGGAGGAATTGCAAACAAACTGAGGTGTTGGTTTAGTAATCTGGATTGATTTCCTTTTTCTCTATCAAGTAAAGTACTGACTTGATAAAAGGTAAATAACAATAAGAGTTGGGGGAGGGTAAAATATCAACTTCTGTGAAGGGTTTGTAGATAATTTGGAAAAAAAAAATGATGGTACAGTGTATCTGGATCTTATGTTGGCTACTAAGCTCAGACCAATGTCAGAAAAATAATTACTCAAAGTACATGATAATGTATCATCAAACATGGCAGGATTGGGAATTGCTTATTGCCAAATGTTGGCAGTGCTGATAGTTTCTGCTCTAGCCTCTCCCAAGAGATCATGAACAATAAAATCTACCAGACAACCTCATTACTGATGTGGATATGGTTGTATGTCTTCTAATGTCTTTAGGAATTTGGGGTCACTTTGGCTTATAATTGCTCACTATATAGATGGTTATGGGTTGATATTGAACACGTAATACCCCATAGTCATCCATGGTTGTTTATTCTTCCTAAATGTTTGACCAAAGGAATATTTATACAGTGTACTCTCATTACAACTAACGTGGTTATTACAAAATTCCAGTTACAATGAAGTTAAAATTCATGCCACAACATTATCCGCTCTATGTACATGTATTTTCATTGTTTATTTGTTCGGTTATAACAAAATTTCGATATAACAAAAGAATTGTGCTGGTCCCGAGAACTTCATTATAACAGGAGTCCACTGTATCATAGTTGTCTTTTACATAACAGGAGTCCACTGTATCATAGTTGTCTTTTACATAACAGGAGTCCACTGTATCATAGTTGTCTTTTACAGTGGACTCCTGTTATAACGAAGTCGGCATTTTTCTTTCGTTATATAGAAATTTCGTTATAACCGAACAAATAAACAATAAAAGCACACAGAGCTGATAATTTTGCGACCTGGATTCTTATTGCGCTGTAACCGGAATTTTGTTATAACCGTGTTCGTTATAATGGGAGTGCACTGTACACAGTGATTGAGGGATGAATTTTTTCATACACACTATTGGAATAAAGAAAAGGCTAATGAAGGCTGTTAAGAAAACATACATAATGAGGCACATCACTGATAGAGTCATAGCACTAGAACCATACATGGCATATTTATTGAATATCAATGGCTATCCATATTTACAATCGTGTACAAAAAACAAACATGCAACTCTCTGAAGGGGCAATGCATGGTATTACCATAGTCCAGAACTTACAGTCTAACATCTAAAATGTACATAATTTGTCTTTTACCTTTGCTGTATAACTGGTTTCTTTTCCAAATCATGAGAATAGAGAACATTTCTGTCACAAGTTACAAATGACACCCTGGCATTGATGCAGAAGGATGTCCATGCACATTAGTTCAAATGTTTGTACAACATGCATGATGATGATGAGTACTACAATTAAAAACTCATTGGACCAAAAAAGAAAAAATAATAATAAAGTGCTCTCACTAAATATTCTTGATTGCGAAAAGTAGTGACCAGGGCACTGACATTGCAAAACATGTCAAACTTGCTTTGGCTCAATCACTTTACTCAGCAACATTTGATATAGATGAAGTAACTGAATGCTGCCTTTTGCAAGCAAAATCTGAAGTCCGCATGAGTGCATGTTAAATCAATTTTCAAATTTGATAAGAATTACCTGACAAAGATTTCAGTCGTGTGAGGCATTCCTGATCCTTTATAATCATCATTGCATCTGATTTTACCATGGAAAGGCAAGAAAGCATGTGGCCAGAAAAATTACACTTTTTACTTGAATCATTTAAATAACTTTCATTTCATCATCAGCATTACCAACCTGTTACATATATTTGCAGCTTCTGTTTGTTTTTCTTTTCCTTTTTCTAAAAAATGTGCATAAATGTTTCAAAAGCTCCTGGATATATGCTTGCTTAAGATTAGTTTAATGTCGAAGTGCAGGCGATGGTATAGATGTTTCCTCATTTCATATTTTATTTCACAGTGGGCCTAAACTTGCAATAATCAATTCAAACAAAATAGCTTACCAGTATTCAAAACTGTGAACTTGCAACGAATGTAGCATTCTTACATAGGAAGTAAACTTGCAAAATTGATTTTAAATAAAGAAACACTGTTTGAAATTGGATTATTAGAAACTGAAAAATTAAATGTATATTGATGAATGTCATCTGATTGTTACTTCCCGAATTGAAAGAGCCAGAGTAAGCTAATTCTACGGGCATTTTATTTGTTTAGATTGCTGCAGCACGTTTAGAAATGTAACTCATTCACTGGGATAACAGTAGCATAACTAACCAAACTTTCAACTGTCCAACCCTTTCAGTCTTGTTGGCAACATGATTACATTAAAGGTCAATTGGACTTCAGGCTGGTGGTTGTGAGAGGGTTAAAGGTATATATAACAGGGACTCAAGAGGGCGCAGTTGCATTGACCCACGGTAAATAATTATGCATCTGCCATGATTAGAACATCCGAATATAATTGATTCCTTCAGTGAGCCTGTTGAAAAGGGACAATGTAATGTCAGCCTCAGTTCATCTCCATTGTTCCTAGCTGGTTCTGGCTACAGCATGTAGATCTTTCAAAGACAAAGTTTGTCTCCCGTAGCTGTGGAAACTTACACGTAGATATTTCATCTACTTTGATTGACACTTACAGTCAATACTTTTACATTGTTGATTGCTGTAATGAAGACAGAAGTGATAATCGTGTCATTCAACAGCGCCCTCTCGAGTCAGGGGTCTGTGCACCTTTAATCTCTCATTGCTGCAATAATGGCATGGTGGTGGGTACTGTGTGTTTTTTCCTTGCTCCTCACTATAAACAGGGGGTTCCATGCCAAACTAAGTAGGGTTTTACTAACCAATTCAGATGAAGAGGTGGCCTCAATGGTGCATTAAGCAATGAATGTGCACCACACTGCAACATGAGTCACATCAATACAAAAAACAAAAAAGACAAAGAAAGAGATCTTTGATTCTGGTTCCCTATATGACTGCAAGATATGCATAAGACATAAAAATAACAAAGTGACAAAGAATGCTCAATGACCCATAATTTCTTGCAAACATAAGACAACTATAATTTGTGGATATCTATCTGTCTTTGAAAAAATAGTGTTTGCATCTCGACTGGTCAGTGTAGTCTCTGCTGAAGGCTGCCTCTGGCATATCTGAAGCAAATGTACGTAGAGTATGCTCTTAAACTTTTCAGTGACAACAAACAAATAGAAAACAAAAACAAACATGGAAGGAGAAAGCCAAATCACTGTATTATAAACCACTGCATACAGACATTGAAAGGGTTTTAAATTACATAAGTCTTTCACAAGCAAACAGTGATCTCACATTTGCTCTTGCCGTCTATAACTACTGAAATCCTACTGTCAATGAATACAGCTGTGGTGGAAGATTGTCTAAATATGTGGAGTTATCCCTTAGTTTTTCTTTACTTCAGTGGTTGGTCACTTGTATCACTTTGTGGCTAGGGAGGGGCTTTTGATATAATCAGTGAAGTACCATGTCATTTCTATACGTATTGAAAAGTGGAAAGATGACCTACAGGAAGTCAGATGCGCAAACAGTTGCAATGTGTTCCCAATGCTTCTACACTAAATGGGATGACAAGATAATGGACAACATACATAGCAGGAAGGGAATAGAACTGCAGTAAAGGACACAATGATACAGGCCAAGGTTAGATTAAACATCGGAAGTTATGACATAGATAAAAATCAATCACTACAGGAACAAAGTCGAGTTTCACTTTCAAATATCATTTCCTGACTTGGGTGACATACCTGTGCAAATCAAACTACATGGTGTAATGTCAACCTATCAAAGGTGCAAAACAAGATCACTCTTAAGTAGGACCTCTCTCACAGAAAAGTTCTCAGTGATGCAATGACAATGTGAGCTCCACACAGATTTGATTAATAGTGCCTACACGATACACAGCACATGTTACTCCAGACACAATCAAGAGCTAAAAATGACAAATGAGGCAAGTATATAAAAACAAGGAGTGCAATTCTCTGGAATTCCCTAAAACAATATATCAAACTCGCCCTTGCACACATATTTGTCGTGCTTGCATAATGCTGCTGTGTAAAAGTCACTGTACTGCTCACAAGCATGGATTTGATAATGAACATGAAGTGTGCTCTCAAATCCCACTTCACACTCACCATATATGGTAATCAAAGTGATCTCCAGCTCATCTGTCAGAAGAGAGCAAGCATCGCACTCATCATCCTGTGATGAATAAATGTTCCATCAAATCTCTTTGATAAAACTTGATAATAGACTTGGCAATTAATACTGGTGAGTGGCGCTAAGACAACACACAGTGGCATCAGTATGTGGCACATTTGATATCCTTGTGTTCTAAACAGGTCACAATTCGTTGCATACAACATAAAATTTAAGGTACAAAGAAGTGGGATGATGACAGCTGCAACTTCACTTCAAACTTCGTTCAGCATGCACTTGTGTGCTTTCCTGACATAGCAATACGAAAAAATAAAATACCATGTCAAGAGAGATGCCAGCATCTTCCATGACTGGTCCTCTTTCTGCTAGCTATCAGCAAAGCTGCCTTTGTGCTGCCAAGGAGACTTGTGCTTTGGCCACAGCCTAACGCAATGGTACAAGTAAACTGTGTGATAACACTGTGAGATAACACTTTCTGCAATAACTTCCTGTGTTTCAGTCTGGCTTCGTTTAGGTAAAAACAAAACAAGGTAAACTTTTCATCTCTTCATCAGTACGATTCCAATGTCGAGGAGGTCAGTCTTGTGATGCAATGAGAAGATAAACACAAGTAGCACAGTATGCAAAACCCTTTCACAAAATAAGAAACAAATGCTAGTCCACTTCATATCAGTAAACATATAAATACCCCTCAGTGACATGGCATAAACAAACATATTTGTACATAAAAGTTGTATATAAAAATATAAGTGTGCAACACTTTCTTTCTCTCTCCACTTACGTCATACAGTCTTGATCATCATCTAAGCGTATTCTATAAATTTTCCTTCTAAGTTTTTGGAGCTATTGTCATATTGCAGGACACCAAAAACAAAAACAGCAAAAGACGACATAATGTTGATAATGCAGTCATCCGCAATTCCTTAATCATATTATAATGTGATAGTCAAAATAATTGACAAACACACTTTTTTATCCTCTGTACTGCTATAACTGAATTTGAAGGAAGTACCCACTCTCAAGAGAAATACAATGATGTGGCAAAGGACTTACTGAATGTGCAGACAGAACAAACACAAAAATGTAAATTTTTCATGAATGACTTTTGAAAAAAAATCTGCATAATCATACAAATTCAATCCAGGACAATGATGATTAAAATCTTATTAACATTTAACTTCCCATCTAGATTTCATTGCAATAGATTTACAGGCAAATCAAGTGACAGTGACAAGAAAGGAAACTAGAAAGGAAATTCCACTATGGCTTTGAAAAGAAAAAAAGAATTAATTTAAACCTTTGCAATGACAACAAAAGAGAAAGACGCAGTGGAATATATCTCATTAATAACGCCAGCACTGGTGCAGTAAGTAACACACAAAAACTGTGACTCCAGTCATTACTAATCAGAGAGTTGTGCTAGAGGTAATGCTGATAGTAAAGACATGTAAGATTACACAAGACATGATCTGTAACTTGGCAGTATACCAAACAGTGCCCTGCACTTCATCAACTCCATCGCTTGTAGAGCCAGATGGCTTGCATTGACCCCATGGGAGAGCACCTTGCACCTCGAATCGGAGACGCAGACGATGACGTAACGCTCGTCAAGGTGCCCCGCGTCAGTGCCTCTGCAAGACGCTCTGCAAATCCTCCGGCAAGTTGGTGATGATGGACGCGATGTGGGACTCCAGCTGAGCTCTCAGTTCCGGCTTCACTGTGATGGTATTGTCGCGTACGCTGGCCTGCAAAGAGAGTGTACAGCTTGTGAAAGGCACACACATCTTTTTCCTTTTCTTCGTATGGCACAATGTGCCTGGTTGATATCATTTGCTGATCATTACTTGCAGGCCTCGAATTTCATCAAATTTGGGTCAAGGTAACTTTTCTGAGGGGGCTCAAGTAAGTAACAAAATATTGTGACTGTGAACGGTTTGAATTTGAAAGGGGCACTATGGCCAGTGGGAGGGGCATGGCGGCAAATTGGCAATGGCCCGGGGTTATTTCAAGCGCTGTACTTGCCACCTGGGACATCATTCCCCCATTTTCTAGTGTGAGTATGTGAATGGACAACTTCACCAGGTTAGCAAAGAAGTGAAGTGGATCTTATAAGTACATGAGTCATGACTCCCTCAGAGACAGGTCCTTCATTAAATGTTCTATCCAAGGAACAACGTCTTGGGGGGAACAGCATGATTACTCACAGCACTGCTCAGATAGACTCGGTGAGAATCAAACCTGAACCATTTGATGGCAGGCAAACATGCTCCCAAATGAGCCACATACCACTCTAAAGTACAAATTTCATGGATGAATGTTCCACAAAAGTAGCCAACGCTATTAAACAACAGATTTTTTAAATTCAATACTTCATTTCAATTTCTGATTTGCAACTATGCTGTATGCAAAGACTTTCATTGACAAGTATGCACGAGCACACACACACACACATACGCAAATCAAATGCCCAAATGGAATCTATTGAACCTCAAATGCATTTTCCTGGCCCCCAATGTGTGATATTGTACGATACAAGTATTACACGGTACATTATATCATAAATTCAGTCCTATGCCATGACTTTCAGAAGAACATACCACTCAAATAATTCTGGAGATCTTTTCACAGGAACTGAAAGAAACTGCCTTAAAATTGCAGCAAAAAAATATTGCACTGAAAAGGTCAGTGAAAGTAAGGAACATGCATCAACATCATTCATATCCCCACAGAGACATCAAACATAGCCAAAGACATCGAAGATCAGATATTTACACCATAAAGCTACCAAAAATAAAAAGGAACACAACTGTAATCAAACACACAAAGTCAATGAATATTCAAGTAGAAGAAAACACCAGAAAACACGAGACCCTGTGGGTCTCGCACTTATCAGAACAATGCTAAGTTTTCCCTCCATGCATTCTCACAGTCTATTATCTAAGACAAACATAGCAAACTTGTGGGGCTTTGGGGGGCTTCTCAGGGGCATGGTGTCCATTTGTATATGCCAAATATTTTTGGCAAGGTTTTTATTTTTTTTCATATTTTAAAACACATGAATATAATAACTCTGATCCCCGACACGAATGTTATGTGCACATGTTTATTTCCCCGTTTGGGTGGTTATCCGCAACTGCAAATTCAACCACTCAAGAAATTGTCGGGAAACTGGAGAAGAACTAGACTCGCTAAATATATGGCATATACAGCACTCCATTTTGGCGAGGGTGAGCAAAAAAAAAGAAAAGAAAATAGCTGGTGAAACAAATAGAGCATTGGGCCACCTGGACTCACCATCTTTTCTCTAAGTTTGAGCAGCAGGTCCACGACCTCTACTTCCTGTTTGTCCTTAACCCAGTCTACAATGTCTGCCTGACATAGCGCCTCCAGGTGGAGTGCAGAGAGCTTGAGGTTCACTTCATGCTGACGCTGCTGGAACCAGCCCTCAAAGTTTGACGACCTGAAGAACTTCCTGCCATGACATCACAATGGACAGTCACAGACTCTGATCTAAGAATTATGAAGTCATACACTTTTCTTTCCCCAATTATCAAAGCTGAAAGTGCTCTGTTCAATGTTGTGTTTGTTTGTTTGTTTGTTTTTTTTGTTTTTTTTTTAGGGGGGGTTCTATGAATCAAGCCCTCGAAGTTTCAAGTAAATGCCATTAATGGCAAGTGATATCAAAATAAAGTACATTAAAGCTTAGCATAAGCTACACAAATGTTTCTCAGGCAGATATCATTCAAGGCATAAGTTCTATCTTATATTCCAGCTACTTTTTAGACACAAGATGGTTTCCTAGATATCCTTGGAAATCATTGATTTTTTTTTTTTTAACAAATAATCAAAGTAGAACCATATGTACCAGTTTGTTATCAAGAAATCATGTCAAGTGCACATAATTGATGTCTGTTCACAATCCTACTGATATGGTATCACCCAAGAGCTGCTCCATTGAAGGCAGAAACGGAGAGAGCGAGAGAGTACAGGACTTACTTGTAGAGTCCAACCCAGTCGCCTTTCAACCCCGATGTCAGCTGTGGCCCAGAGTGCTCCAGAGTCTTGAGGAACTCCTCAGCATCAAATGGCTTTAATCTGGGTGGATGCTGTAAAGTCACATGGTGCAAAAACTTGAGTTAATTTCATGGAAATCCCCACCTCATCAGAATTTACTCTTATAACTGCCAGCAATTTCTTGGGTATGTGCCTGTATCACTTAAATCTGTACATATTACCAACATGCCTGATTTCACACTTGATGTAAATATTGAAATATACAATGTAGTTCACCTGAATGCAGTGAACCAAGTTTCACAGTATATAACACTCAGGCTTTTCGCTTGCTGTGTCTATTCATAAATTGTAGTTGCCGCTCATATGTTATTGATTGCAAGAGACACAGCAGCAAAGGTCATGCAACACATTTACAAACTGTATAATTTGCATACAATGTATATCTATTATCTGTGATATGCGAAACGAGGCGATGCCCGTAATTCAATCGTAATGTGATCCTGTTTTGATATACCACAAGAATAACCTATCAAGAATAACCTATTAATGAGTTGTTTTTCTGTTTTTTCACAGCTGGTCACAAACATCTTCCTCTCACTTGCACACAAGAAATGAAAAGAGAAATCCAAGTCCAGACTACATAACTACCTCATGATTTTTGCAAATAATTGTGGCACATTAACTTGATGGGTCTCTTGCTAAACTGTAGTCATTTATTCCTGTTTGACACTTACCATCAGCTCTGCTTAATGAAAACTACTTTCTTCATAAGTATACTTTTCTTCTATCTATCTCTCTCTCTGTCTGTCTATCTTTTAAAAACACACACACACACAAGCATATGATACGGGTATGGGTATGGGAGAAGAAAGCAATTGAGGAGTCATTGGGAAATAGAAACAGCTCTGTCTCTTGGTACCAAAGACAGCCAGCCAACAGGCAAGCAAACTGAACCACTATGAGACTGTCACCATCAACAACAAAACAGTGATGTAAAACAACAATAATAATAGTGAGGACAACATCATTACCATCATCATCATCAGCAGCAGCAGCAGCACCACTGTTACCACAACTTCCATCCTCTTTCTCATCATCAACACCAACATCTCATTGCCATCATTATTATCATCAACACTGTCATCATCATCATCATCGCCGACATCACTATTATCACAATTATCACCATCTCGACCACAACAGTACTCAACACCATCATCTTCATCTTCACAACTGAACTCACATAAAAGATGGAGAAATTTACCTTCCAGGGTGAAATGTTCCTCTGGAGGGGCATGAGGCTGGCCACATAGCGCTCCAGTGGTATCATGAAGCTTTGGGTCAGCTCAAGCAGATGTCTCCTCAACATGGCATCCTGGGCCTCTGTGGGTCTCCTCGTCTGCACTCCCTGTAACCACGGCAACAACAACACCACATTCAGCAAACATATACATAATGGTCATGCAGGGTGTTTACCTAATTTATCAGTCTGTCAACATGATCAGTGTCATGAATGACAAGTACCTGTATGCCATTGTATAAAGTTTACAATGAAAAGTTTCTTAAAAGTTAATGACTCCAGCTGTGTAACTTTTTGAATAAACCAAAGTGACATATCCTTCAGGGCTATGAGTTTGGTATGTGAAAAATATGATTCCATGGAAGGAAAAAACTTTCTGTTACACTTGACTCTTGAATCAATGGACATGGTGAAGTGAAGTCAAGACAATTTTTGCAGCTTTTTGTTTCCGGTTTGTTTAGATGTTTAACCCAAACTCATAGAAAGATCCAAAGGCACTCAGATAGAACCAATGGATGTAATTAGAATCACACTTTCGTAATTCACAGGAAAGGCAGGTGGTAAGCCAGCGAATAAAAGTAGGTATCTATATATGAATCTTTACAGTGCAACACCCATTACACTTCATGTACTTGAAACTAGGAAGGTGTATTCTAGCACTCTTACAGTCCTCAACTTACTAATTCTTCTTTAGCACACTTCTGTGATTACCTCCATTTTAGGATCAATCAAACAATTTTTCTTCATTTCAACTTTAAATTGTTATAGCAGCTAACTCAGCTTTCCGTTTTCACCAAAACTTTGTACTACAATGTCTCAGCTTTGCTCACTTTTTTTATCACTTTCATGATCCATTTTTATTACTTGAATTTCTCACCTTGGCTAACTTTTTGAAGATGGTCTTGTCCTTGTTCAGGAACGGCTTGTACTGGGTGTAAACACCTGGCCAGAAAAATTGCATAATGATGAACATTACTTGAATCTACTTTACAATATCAACAGAATGCAGCTTGTGTGCACTCACAGCAGAACTAAGTACAACAATGAAAACAGCAACTCTCCCCAAGAAATGACTTCACATTTTATTTTGTAGAAGTAGCATGTAGAATGGATTGAATTACGAGGCACAAAAGCATGAAACGGGAAGCAATTGCAATGAAATGAAACGGCAACCACTTGCTTGAAAATGACCCAGTTGCGCTCTTGTATCAAATGAAACAAGAAAACCCATCAGCTTAATGCTCCAAGATTTTTTCCCCACAATATATCATGGATAAGCATAACATAGATACATGACAGAAAGGTTAAAGGTATAATGTGAATTGAAACCACAAGTAGTAACCAAGACACCACCACCAGAGAGATTGAAAATTGCTCCCTCATTCTGAATTACACTACAAAGTTCCTTACAATCTTGAATCTGTCAACAATACTTACAAGAAGTTTTGAAATTCACTTTACATTCAACAGCATTATCATGAAATGTCTTGGTACTAAATTGACAATCAATTACTAGCATACCAACATGGTAAATCACAAAACAAGATGTTCCTTTGTAATTTCTGAAATTACAGTCTACAAAACTACGGACTGGAAGGGTGTTGAAAGTGAAGATGGCACACTAAGCAAGTCCTTTTGATGTTGCCTTTTCTATCTTCTTGCTTCTATCTACACCAATGTGTTGTGGGAGAGTGACTCTTCTATAGCTGCAGTTCTAACTACACAAGTGTTAAAGATATTCTGTGGAACATAGTAAAGACATGACTGAATTCTACAAAAGTAGGTGCAGTAGTGTGACAAATACTCTGGTAAGCCCTACAAAGTATTAATGGGGAACACTTTGTACTGTTATGTATGATGCTGTATTGGCATTTCTACCCTCTTGGAGTGGCTATTGGGCTAACATAAGACTTCTCACCTGGTTTTGACTCAAGGGTTTTGATACTTCCAGGCTTCTTTGGTTTAAGTGCTTTAGAGTTCTTGTCACCTATCACAAGTAACAATATGATAAATCATAACATACACAGATGAATGTGAGGGATGAATGTCAGACTCCTTGACAAATGCCAGGGATGCCACTATCTGCTGACCAACAAACATTATGATGCACAATATGAAAATCAGTATAAAACATATTTGAAGCCAAGAATTAAAATAGATATGTTTAAATACAGAAAAATTCAATATTAAGCTCACTAAATGTTAAATCAAATAAGGAAACAAATTACTTCAAAAACATATCTCCCTATAACTGATGAATACGTAAAAAGCATATTAAATATCATTAATTAATTAACATGAATTGCATGGTAAATGTACATAAGTGTACATGCTTCTATCTATCACTGCCCATAATGGCAAAGTGACATATTCCAAGTATGTTAGATATCTATGATTATAATCTAGGCTTCAAATTATAAGGTTTTCTCTAGGTGGACATACATGTATAAGCAACAATACCATGTTGAAATGATATGATGACATTACTTTTGACCGTAAAGCATGTTGTATTAGTCCCTAGAATCATGCAGGCTGTGAATATGAATTCATAATTTCTACTAGCACAAAAGGCGGCAGATGTACATCCGTAATCCAGCATGACTATTGCAGTTAGCTTGATTTACATAATTAGTTCAATATCAAAAGATATACCAAGAGGTTTAATACAGTTTTAAAAAAATACTATGAAATTTTACTAAAAAGCTTCCAATTAATTGTCACTGTTATAAGAAACAAGAAATCAATGCACATGTCTGCCAATGGTGTATAGGCAAGAAATACACATTAAGAATGGCATTACCACAGCATGGTCTTTAAGAATAATCGTTTTCTGCCCCAATAAAGCGATCCCACATATGCGTGTCCATGTAAGTAGTTTTGTAGCATACATATTGCATGGTTAATTTTTGATTTGGTTTGTATCTGTTAGTATATCCAAACAAGAATGCATGAAATCTTATATTGCAATGACCATTATTTTTTTTTTCTTCTAATATTTCAGATATATTCACATTAACGGTTTCTCTTGAAATATTCTCCTGCATAAAAATGTAAGTCTGCACATTGACCTCGGAATGATTCAATTTGACAAGTTTCATGATTGATAGATGTACAAGCCAACATAATGGTAAGCTAATGCACTACCATTTTTTTTTTATAACAAAGGCATAAGCAGCACCATATCCTTTTCACCACATGGTGGTTAAAAAAAAAATGCACATTGACATAAGTGGAAAAGCAAGCATTGTGGCAAACCCTAATACATCTTGTTACAAGCAACGGTTTTTATTTTATCTTTGAAAACTCACATATGATTAACATTACATTATTTGCCAAAGTGTGAGTACGCGAGGATGTGTTCACAAACCTGTCACAGGTTCCCCTATCCTCAATATATGGGGCCAGTGTTGCAGAGTCTTGGCAAAGAAAGGGTTGGTAACTCCAAGGATTACTGATGGTCTACATCATGAGGAGGCAAGACAAAGAAGAGGAGGAATAGTTGAGTTTCAGATTCACTTTCAGCACCATTGATGTCTACATGGGATGACATATATTGCCCTATAGTAATGGCATTACAAGACAGGGCGATATGATTATGACTTTATCAATCTATATGACTTTAATATATCATCAATATATAATGACTTTATTATATTATCAATATATAATAACTTTCATTATAAATCAATATCATTAGTATATAATGATTACATTATATATTACACAATGTACATGGATGGTGGTCACTGATCAGTGACTTTGATATCCTCTGGTAGACATATAGCTGAAGATTCAAAAGAAAAACATGACAAGATACATTTCAAACACTGACATTTAGAAAGATGATATAAATTCTACAAGTAATATCTATTAAAATTCTGCCAAGAAGATTAATTTGAAACATTCAGCATTCAATCATTTCAAAACTATCAACGAAGAGCAATCAATTAGGGAAGAACATAGAAACAAAACTAAATGCTAAGAATGAATTCCCGGTCACATGATAAAAAATATTGTCATCATAGACATACAGCCGATCATATATACATAAACACACACACAAACACACACACACACACACACACACACACACACACACACAGAAAGTATGAATGACAAGACAAACGATGAATTTGAAACATTCACCAATGTATTATTTTCTATGACAAAATATGCGACAGCTTAAATTATAACCCAGCATGTCACTCACACTGAACAGCTCAACCACTAAATTGTGGAGTCTCACTAAAATGAGAGGAACAAACAGTTTACCACATGGTAAGTCTTTTTAACCTGTAGCTCAGGGCATGTCTTATGCATTCTGTCTGCAGCTTTGACTTCATCTGAAGGCTACTTACGGGGCTTGCGTTCTGGTCGTGTACTCCTTGAACTCGCTGTCGTGGATGGTGAAGTAGGGGCGGTAGTCTGGCATGAATCTAAGGGGAGCTATCATGCCCACCAGAGCGTGGACAGTTTCGGCACACATGCTGGGGCTGGGTGCCATGACAACCAACGTCTGCAGGAAAGACATGAGAAAAGGAATGAATATCAAGGCTCCTAGGATCTATTTATCCAATGATCCATACATGTAATCTCCCACTCTCACCCAGTCCCTTTTCATCTTTGACCAGCAAACTTCAATGTCTATAATTCTAGTCATTACAATGTCAGTCCTTATGAGTATATCACCATATTCCAAACATGTGTGTATTAATCCATTGCTATTCTATGTGAAAATTCATTATGAGAATCTTGTGATGAAATGCTTTGGTCTTTGATTCACAATTATGAGTTTTGTAAACTTCTTTTATTTGCATAATATTATGTATCAGTGCAACCAATGGAAAACCATTCTTCATAACTTTTGAATGCAAAGAGAAGTTTGACAACTAAAACATTTCAAAGGAACTATTTTATATATGCGTTGTTGCTTTAACTGATGCATTTCCCAAAAACCTACAAAAATTATACAAAGATACAACAATCATGAACCAGAAAAGATAATTTACAATCAGCACACCATAGGATGACTGATATGCTTGACAAACACTATACAGTGACAAAAACTGACACTCTTTGAAATGAAAGAAACTATAAGCAAAGGTTCAACCACAATAAAAAATAACAAATTTGGAGATCTTAACATAATACCAACACAATCCTCAATGTTGCCATATTTCATATGAATGGAACATATTTTGTCTTGGAGTCCTCAATCTATATCAAGAAAATTTTGTGTCATCAGTAGTGAGTTGCAGATGAATTCACAGAACATATTCCTCTTAAAATTAATTCTTCTAAAAATTAAAAGCTTGCACTGATCTGCCCTATACTGATATTATCAGAGATAAGCAAATCTCTACCTCTCCGGTGAGTACCAGCTCCCAGAGCAGCTGTATGTGAGGTATGACGGGGTGAAGGCATCTGAACATCTCGGGCTCGCTGATGGAAGGCACGACAGTCAGGGGGGAGCCCATCAACTGTAGAAGACAGAGATGGGGGTGTGGGGACACGGGGGCAGGACAAGAAGGTGGGGACAAAGGGGTGTGGATGAGGGGGCGGGGACAGGGGTGTGGGGACAAGGGACAAGGAATGAGAGAAAACAATTTGACATGCTGGCCATCAAAGCACATGCGTGAATGTAGTCATGGGTATCAAGCAAAGAATCAAGGGTTGGTACATGTAGTATCTGTGCCATTATAGTGATATAAATGCCAACAGCTAGTTGCCTTCATCCCTATGGCATGTCAATCACAAAGATAGTCAAGATTTGACTTCATTTGTCATTGTTGTTTTTGACCAACTCATTTTTATAAGGTACAGTGATGGCAGTCAAAGAAAAGACAGGCCCAGGTTACAGTGGACAGAACTATAATCATTCCTGCACTTTGTTTTTCTGTAAGAGATTCAAAGGAGACAAGAGTATGTACTTACATATTGCTGCCAATTAAAACATCATTGTTATCAGATACTGAACAACAAAAAAAAAAGAATTAGGTATTTCATAAGTGAATATAGTGCACAAACACAAATGTTGAAAGATGTGCCACATTTACACAGATAGTAGTTCACAGAGTGTATACAGAATGAAATCATATTTCTTTTAATCTTTAAATGCATTATATCCATGTCAATGTATCTGTCTTTTCAACCTACTCGTCAACAATTCATCATGATGTACCATCCATACATATTTGCACCCTAAAGCACAAATCTGCCATACTGGCATTCTGTCTATCCATGAAGAAACTCATCATGTGTGGAAGAGCCGTACAGTATATTTCGTGTGCATACCATTTTCGGGAATCAGAAATTGTAGATTTTTTTTCATGTGGTTGAATTCATAACTGAGAAACACTGTAATGGAATTAGAAATAATTGGAATCCTTTTTCAAAAGAAACGCTAGCAATTTCCCAATTTGGAGACCATATACACCGCATGATGTTATAAAACACATTGTTTTTCATTTGCTATTACTTTCTGAAATATCAGGTGACTCACAAAAAAAAAACGAGAGGAGGAATCTAAGTTTGCTGATGACTGGAAACCTTGAGGCAGTTGATATCAGTTATATTTTTACGATCTATTTAGACATGAAATATAGTGGAAATAATTAACAGTGGACTTGAATAGGAAAACTGTCGACTCATGGGTGGCAAGTATTTGGGTGGACACTGACCTCTACTGGACTCTTGGCAGAGGCTACAGCACTAGGTTTGTCCTGTCTGGATGGAATGCGGACCTGCAGGACACAGCCCATGATTGGTAGGTGGAGGATCTTTCCTGGGCAAGGTGCTGGCCACTGGTCAATATCATGGCACGCTGCAGTGAATGGTGACCAACATTCACATCACATCATATGTCTTTAAAAATTTAGCACCATTAAAATGTGAGTTTTCTCTACTAAATATGGATGTACATTTATAGGGTATATTCTATACGGTCATATTTTTATGATCACATTCTATCGAAGGTGATAGACATGTACAGTTTTATACAAACTGCAGTTATATGCTGTACATGACTGTGCATGTAGGAAATGCTTGACTGTAGAAGTTTTTCATTTTTGCTCTAAAATGGAGACATATGAATAAGAAATGTGTGAAATAATGCTGTTGGTAAAGGCAAAAAGGCAAAATATTCCCCAAACAGGTATGCAGGAAGTATCACAATCTTAGTGCATACCTGAGTGACCATGGTTTACTATGTGATATTCTATAACCGATAGCCTTAACTACATACATCTCGCCATAGTGGTGAGAGTGGATCTCATGCAGCTTGTTGGCTGCATGCAATTCAATACACCTGCTAGGTTCCTATGCGATTCCTATGCGATCATCATGTAAAGGTAACATTCTACCCACCCAATACTGAACAGGGAGGGTACTTCTGGAATAAAAGTTGTGTACTGCGATCGAAATGATTATGTAACTTTGGTCTCAGAATACTAAAAAACAACTTATCATCCCATCATTCACATCAGCCAGACAAGTTTGTCAGTAGCGCATTTCAACATATTTAAAGCAAATTCCGAACGGTGGAAGACAACTTTTAGGCCCTTCTGAAAACTATATTTTAGCTTTAATACAATTCCACACAAATATGCAATCAATCTTACTCATATGTATACATACACACAGTTGCACATTACACATACAACATGAATGTATACAGCACATGCCTTTGAAGTATGGGTATCTTGTTCAACTGTTTTTCAATATCTAAACCATAAAAATCATGCAGAAAAAGGGGACACACATACAGTGAATCAATTCAATGCATCTTTCATCAAGGAGTATTTGTTAGTTGGTGACATATCAAAGCATATTAGGAAAAGTGTATACAGATTTGGAAAAAAAAAAAACAGAAGGAAGAAACAAGCCTTTGACTTGTCCAAACTTATATAAAGTAAAATGTTTGCAGAAGGCCATAGCTCTGATATCTAATCATGGGTATTTAAAGGAAATAGATTATCTGACTACAGTTTAAAAGGGTATCATGAAACTGTAAAGCACTGTCATCATATACTAATCCCCTAACCTTCATGCCTTCAAGTCTACAATAGTACAAGTGTAAACAACAAATTGTCATTACAACACTCACTGAACCTTGGAGCTTTGTGATTATGTAACATGTGGACAGAAGTTACTCACATACTTATGCCTCTAATGACAAGTTAATTAGATGAATAATGCTCTGTAGTCTTGAGCTTTGAGGCATGTGACTATGCATGGGTCAAGTGTATTACCACAAAATTTGATATTACCCTGTAACAGTTATGGTAGAACTAACATTCTAAATCAAAATTCCTTTACTCTCACTCCTTAAAGGACAAGTTCACCTTCATTAACATAAGGATTGAGAGAATGTAGCAATATTAG
This sequence comes from Diadema setosum, assembly GCA_033980235.1. Lineage (NCBI taxonomy): Eukaryota > Metazoa > Echinodermata > Echinoidea > Diadematoida > Diadematidae > Diadema > Diadema setosum. The sequence continues at coordinate 47,020,146 of CM067060.1, forward strand.
TAGAACACATCATTGAAAGTTTGAGGAAAATCGGACAATCCGTTCAAAAGTTATGAATTTTTGAAGTTTTTGTGCAGTCACCGCTGGATGAGAAGACTACTGTAGTGTATGATGTCACATGCTTACAACAATATAAGGAAAATATAAAGAGAATTTCACAAAACTTCATCTTTTGAAAAAAGTACACATTCCCCTGACTCGTTACTGACATATGTTATGGGTAATATTATTCCCATTGCCTTTAGAAAGAGGCAAGTCAAGTGCTCTTTTATTATGCGAAAAAAATGAAAATATGTTGAATTTTCTCTTCATTTTCTTTATACTGTTGTACTCATATGACATCACAAGCCTTAGTAGTCTCCTCATCCAGCGGTTCCAACACAAAAATTTTAAAAATTCATAACTTTTGCATCGATTGTCCAATTTTCCTCAAACTTTCACTGATGTGTTCTACTAATATTGCTGCATTCCCTCAATCCTTATGTTTATGAAGGTGAACTTGTCCTTTAAAACTAATATGTGCATCATTATTCATATGGCATATCTAGCTAGTAGTATGACTTGGTGCCTGATTACAATACTGACTTTATACTATGGTATTTAACCTTTAGCATCTGGACATGTCTTGCAATGTCTACCTGTACTTTAATACTAAAAGATGGCAGTAGATTTCATGCTTTTCAAGATTTAAAAGCAGAGTGAGATGATACAGCAATGAAATGAACCAGACAAAGAAACATACATATTTAATACATCAACACTCAATCAGTGACACACACATAATTATACATACACAAAACATACAAGCACATACACACAAAGGCAGCTGCAGAGTGTTCACTGATTCTTCAAATTGTTGTCTGTTTCTTTGAGTTCACTGTTATGTTACTATAACCTGCCCAAGTAGAGTGAAAATCACAGATAGTATCTCTAAGAAAGACATCACAATTATGACTATACCTGCTTCTATTGATGGTTCTCCATTATCAAAGTACTCTGGGGCAATAAGACTGGCCAGTTGAGTGAACAAGGTTGTGAAGGGAACCATGCTGAGAAGGACTAATGACTGAAATCAACAATACATCAAAAACATCAGTCACTAGATGCCTTCTAATAATGTTCTTGATGTCAATCACTCTTATCTCTGCGAGGATATACATATGTATGGATATATATTTTTAACACGTGTTTTCATGTGAGTACAAGTGAGGATATATATATATATATATATATATGTATATTACCTAAGTTACAACTAATTTGTCCAAGCAAGAGCACTCAGATAACTACAATGTAGATGACAATATTCATTTATACAATTCAGACATGTCCTGGCTATTTGCCAAAACTTGCAATTCTTACATTATTCGGAGACAAAAGTAGATATTTGCTCACGCTATCTGCAGTGTCATATCAAACACATTTTCACATCAAAGCAGTGTAAGATAAGAGTGTGGGATCCCTGTGCAAGTATAAACACCTATTGAAAGATTCGTCAGCCAGATTTCTCCGAAATTAATCACTCCTTCAGGGAATCCTGTGCCGGAAAACCACAAGGAGAAAACTAGCTACACTGCCTTCAATTGATGACAGGTGCTTTATAAGGGGGTGGAGAAGGGAAAGCCTACACAAACGTACATGCATAGCTCCTTTGACAAATTTTCATTTTGGCCAAATCCAAGAGTGCCATACAATGCATTGGTCATTTCACAGAGTTCATGAGCATATATCATACATATCATGTGATTTAGAAATGGTAATGCCTGATTTGCTGCATAAGAATTAAGATTCATCACTTTTCTTGTTGATGGATAATGTAGTGATAATATCGCTCAATGATAATTATCAAACCGCAAAGTAGTATTGCTGGTTCAGGGAATTCTTTAAATTTGGGTGTGTTTGTTTGTGTGTGCCTATGTGTGTGTGTGTGTGTGTGTGGGGGGGGGGGGGTAATGGAGTAGGATCTAGAGAGGTTGAGTGGCTCTACTACTGAGGACAATGTACACAACATCCCCAATTGTCTTCCTGACTACATTGGCAACAGTCTTCACTGGCAAAACAATACATTTAGCTCAACTTTTCACACACATCTGACAATGGGAAATGAAAGATGATTAATAGCTGACTGATGTATGCTGAGTAAACATTGCATACCATCATATGGCATCTATACACATACATGTACATGTAGCTATGCTTTGAATGTGTTTGTTCGTGAGCAATTCCTTAGGTGCCTACAAAGAGTACAGGTTCAGTCATCTTATGTTTGTCAATTAATGCTGAATAGACTACATACCCTGTACGTACAACTTGTACACAGTCAAGTTACATTCAGTGAAACTTATGATACCTTCAACAATACTCACGAACAAATAAACTTTTGATGTATTTGCTATACAATATGCATTAAATATAATAAATCAACCTCTGTACTTAAAATCCTTACCTTCTGAAAATAGCCTCTTCTTGATGTCTTGTCTTTGACTTGCCTGAAGTACACATACCCGTACAAATGAGCAGCATCAGTCTGGAATAGAATAAGAAGAAAAAGAAACACTTTACGTACCAAAAATAATTTTGTCCAATATGACAAAATATTTGACAGTAAAACATATACAATGAGGCATGATATATTCAATCTTCTTATTCAATGTTCCTGCAAATTTAAGATTGGAATATCTCTTACACAACAAAATATTTCTTACAGAAATAAAGACAATTTTGGAAAGGAACGTTTATGAAGCTGTTCAGAATTTCACCAGGACCTGCATTGTACTTTTGACCACTTCAGTTGTACAACTGCAGCGAGCAGCTAAAACAGCCACAGATATTTCCTGTGATTGATGCCTACTAACCATACTATTAAACTAATCCTGCAACTTTTCATTTACTTTCATTAACTTTTTTTTTCATTTACTTGGTTGCATCACAAGTCATAAAACCCTTTTATAACTACCCATGACTGACTATGCTCAAATTTATGATTTGTCAAGCTTTGGTGTGTTACATATCACAAGTAGTTGTGCAACTCATGGGATAGGCAAAATTACGAGGCACACAGAAAGGTGATTTCAACAACTCAAGTCTTCAGAGCAAGAAGGACACATACAATGTTCTTGGGGAATTTCAATGAGACAGAAAAGGAGAAAAGGAAACTCAAGCTGGCAGGAGAGTCCTTTTGAAGTCAGAAATGCTACATTCAACCGATAACGCTGACAAAAGGCCCTCACAGCATCCCTGGAGAATGATTAGCAGTCTAGGCACTCAGTGAAATGGGGTGACATTCAATGCAAGAATGACAAAATTATACAATATTGTAAGGTTGTGCATGGAAATACTCTTCTCAGCAAAAGAAATATGGAATAAACATGATACTATAGGACATAGTGGTGTTTGGCAAAGGCCAGCTTCCTTGAATTTAGGTACTTTATCATATTATCATATCTATGGAATAAAAGAAGGAAAGGCTCCTTCAAGATATACATGTAGCCAAGGACTCTGGGTATGCTAGTGGGGTTTGTTTTCTCATAAAGAAACAATATAAACAACACAGAAGATTACAATGCAACTATCACACAAAAATTACAATATTGTATGGTATAACTTGGGCTAGATACATGTACATTTAGATAACCATGTTTTCTTCTTGAATGATGTTGCACTTTCATCAACAAAATCAAAAGGTGTACAAACATGATGGCAGACTGGTACTGAGGCTAGCACTCAATTGTCCGTGCTCTAGTTTTGATAATGTTGGCTGATTAATCTGTACAATGAACGAAAACTCCTTGGCATTGTGTTACATAGAATGACGCAGCTCCAGGGCAGTGAGAAACTCCTTGTGCTTCAATCGTGAATCAAACGAAAATATGTTTTCTCTACAGACTCCCAAAAGAGTAATCTCACATCAATCTCAAGTTGCCTATTCAGTTCAGGTGTGACTAATATGGGCCAAAGTATGATTTTGTGTGTGTGTGTGTTTGTTTTTGTTTTTTTCAAGTTTTTTAACAACTGATGAGCAGCTGAGAATAGTTGAAAAAAAAGAAGGCATGTACACAGCTCATTGACAGAAATAGCAGTGGTAATGAGAGAGCAAAAATGAAAAAAAAAAAGGCTGTGTACAGAAAAGAACTGTGGTTAAATGAGTTATCTCTCTTCATAATATTGTGAGGGCTACAATATGAAGATGGAGGAATATGAAATTATGCTGAGGCTACAGTTTTGAAGCATCTCTCTCCATATCACAGATTGTACATACCCATATACAGTTCCTATGCAATGTATCATGCATAGGGATTTCTTAGTACTGCCCCATTCACAGTCGCCTTGGTATTTAAAACAATGTATGATCTTTGCTGCAAGGAGGAAATAACAGCTTGACTATGAGCATGCCCATTTCCCATTTCCTACTATGAATATTTTATTGGAAGTAGTGTCATACAATTTGTGTTTCAATACAGTGTGTGAAATTCCCGATTTTGATTATACTTCTTCTCTTCATTAGTATGGAATGGCACGATGTTCTGCCTTGCCTGGTATAAATGTCTGCTGTGAGAATGCAAAGTATGATTAATATCTAAAGAAGAACACAAGTAATAGGAAGTCAAAAGACAACAAGGTAGCACTGATGAGTCAACAGAGAGGAATACCAAATGACTGACTGCATTCATCATCTTTTCAATGTTTGAAACATGTTTCAAGTATACCCACTATCAAAATGTATTTGCAAAGGTCTTTCAGACCATGTTTTGCGAGTTGTTACATTCCTTATCTCTATCGTGAGTGGAGAGGAACTCCTTGTCACTGCACAGCTCCAGTGCACTGTTTGACCCAAGGAGCAGAGATCATAAGATGGCATGGATAGGGAGAGCTATACACACATTTCAAAAACAACTTTGCATTTTGATCTCTCCAGAAACACATTTCTGGTTCAAACGCATTTGAGATTGCACTTTTTTTGGTGTTTCAGAAAGATATTTCTTATCTCAAATCAGTACAGCTTTGCATAAATTCTTGTCATTTGTAAGAATCTCCCCGAAGTCATTTGGAAACCTCAATTCTACACCAGAAGTGGCTTGATAAGTGCACCCTCTGAATACACGTCTCAAAACTGTGTACAAATCTGTTGTATGGGCAATGTATAAACCACCATGTGTACAGACATGTGCATAGATCTGGAAATTTACTGTAAAAGTGGAAATTTTCGCGGTGTTGAAATTTTCGCGCATTTCGCGCAACCAGAAAGTAGCGCGAAAATAAAAACACGCGAATATTTTTGCTTGCCATACGTTCCTGTGCGTGATGTCTTGATTCCGCGGAATTAAAAACACGGGAAACTCTTCTGACCCGGCCTTGCGCGAAAAATTAGTCCTGCGAAAATATCCACTTTTACAGTAATATTGATATACAATGCTATAAAGCCCCATTACTCAAATTGCAACACTAGGAGGTTATGCTTTTTACTGGCATTGGTTTGTTTGTCTGTCTGTTTGAAACAAAAATCAAAAAGTTGCAAATGGATTTGGATGAAATTTACAGGAAAAGTTGATAACAACACAAGGAACAGATATCGGTAGTGATCCAGGTCACAATCTGGATGCAGGACTTCTTTTTTTTTTTTTAAGATTCTATATCATCAGCAAATACATGTAGGGCCATTAAACTAGGGAATTCAAGTTGCCAATATTTAGGGAGCACACATGCACTTGAGGGGCAGCAAGAAGCTAAGGTACGACACTAAAAAATATATATTTTATAAAAAAAAATCTGCGGGGATCATTGGGAAGTAGAGCCACTTAATACTGCATATAAATATATCTTTATGGGTGGAAATATTAGTGCTTGGCAGAGGTCTGCACTCTCTGACTGCTTTTCTAGTAGTTACATTCTGGTAATAAGCGTATAACTGTACTGAAGTCAGATATCAACAGAATTTGACTGTACATACATGCAATGATTGCTAACTTCATCAAGCTTTGAATGACAGATTTTGACTTCTATTCATTAACAAAAAAAAATTTGTTTTTGTTTCATTAACCTTTTCCAATTCATATATCAACCTGTTACAAAGAAGAAAACCAGCAGTATGCAAAGGTGGCTAAAAAGCATCACATACATATTTCTCCAGGGCCTCATAATAAGAGCAAAACATACAGTATCTGGGGTGCAAGTGATTCTCTCAATCATTCACATTTACTCGTACTACTCTGTACGTTACTTGGATGGGAGATACATTCTGCATGATTTTACGAGCACTATAGAAAGCATTATTCTGTACATACTACATTACATTAATGTATACATTCCACGCACATCTGAACCACAATAAGGCCCAGCCTTGAGCAATGATGCAGTGCTGCTGATGTCAGAGATAGTCAATAAAGATCTCCCGCTCCACTCCATATTTGATTGGTTCTTTTTGCTGGGGCAATTGATGCATCAGGCAGAAGTAATGCAATACCCACTTCCACCGTCAACAAACGCCTGCAGTGTCATGATCATCTCATTCTCCCCATGTTTGTGTTACAGGTCTCCAATGCATGCATGTACACACATCCTACAACTTGACTCCCGTCTCTTATCATGCACTTCAGTCATAGGGAGTACATGTCCCTAACAATCAGATTCACATTTTATAATCATATAGATCTTCCTTTTCTTCTTCTTCTTCTTCTTTTTTTTTGGGGGGGGGGGGGGGAGGGGGAGACATTAAGGACAGGGAAATTGATCTGCAAACTCCTCATGAATTTTGTGTAAAAGTTTGAAAATGCTCAAGGCCAATCTTCATTTGTATAATACATGGCACTGCTGCAATTACATGTCAAAATTTCTGAAGTTTCAAGGTCCATTTTTTTTCAGGGACATACAAATGTTTAGGTTGATAATCACTGTCATAATGATGACTATAGTGATGGCATGCATCATAATTACATTGTATATTAAATGCTTGATATAATAACAATATTTGATTTTACTACCACTATTACTACAACAATGACTGTGGTCCTACTCTGCTGCTACTACTTCTAATACTACTACTGCTACAGTACTACTACTACTACAGTACTCTCCGCATAATCGGGTAGGCTCAAGCAGAGCTTTTCTTACCCGATTAAGCGGAGTACCCGATTAACAGAAGAACACGTCTCACTCACAATTGACACACACAATGTGTGTGTACATGCATTTTAGACTGCACCAACACCTACACTGTATACCTGCTCGGCACATTATACACACAGCTGTACAGGTGTACTTTACACTTGCTCAGTCACGAACAATAATTTACACTCATTTTATGGACAAATAATAATGTCTTGAGAAAACTCGTTTGATTATAGGCTCTTCGCTAACATGCAGGCGTTTTCCGAAATGAGCGCGTCTCTTTGAGTGCACTAGTCACGTAGAACGTCGGGTTACTTTTCGAGAAGTGAGCGGGGAAAACCAAATTATGGAGCTGGTGCATGACCTGATTCTCGTTGCAAACTTCTCACATTGTGAATGTTGCTGCGTAGCACGGGATGAGCGCAAGTGTGTTCAACTCCTGTCTGGTCTATGCAATTGTGAGTGCCAGTTACATGTGTGGGCCTAATGTTCGTTTCCGTGTGGCAAGTCGGTACTTGTACATGTGTTTTCATGTTTAACCACTCCCCGAATGATCAGTCTTCTTTGCAAATTAAGCGGAGAATGCGATTAGCCGTGGAAAATTTGACATTCATGATTTCTTAAAGTGTTATATCTGCGATGAAATGTGGGTAGAAATTAGATTAGAAGACAATTATTTACCCGTTTATGCGGAAGGGCAACCCGATTATCAGGTAATTTTAATGTGCACTGGAATTGATTTTGAATTTACTGCCCAATTAAACGGAGTACCCGTTTAAGCGATACCCGATTACGCGGAGAGTACTGTACTACTACTACTACTACTACTACTACTACTACTACTACTACTACTACTACTACTACTACTACTACTATATTGTATAACTGCTAATACTGATATTGATATCTAATAAAATGTTATTGATATCATTAATAAATAACAATTGCATTTATCATTGAATTCATCACTATGACAATGAAAATGATAAAAGTCAACATTTATGTTTTTCATCAATTTGGTCATCACTGAAGAGATGAGTATAAAAACAATCAATAAGAAAATTACCAAAATCATCCATGTAAACATAATTTTGAATCATTATCATATAAGGTACCATATATCTGTCACCAGTTGAAAACCTGAATCAAACATACCGTTATGTACAAGTCTTCCCAAGTCCAAATCACTTCAGCTTCTCTTCAAATATAATGTTTGCAGGAAAAAAAAAACAGCAACAAGAGCCATCTCATTCCCAAGACAGCCATAATCGGCTTCACTGATAGATGGACTATATCAATGCAGCTGCATCCAAGGAGGTCGTTAGTTGCACCACACGGACTTCTTATACCTCAGTAATCGTTTCTGCCCACTTTCTATGATACGCTCACTTGTGAAAAGCACACAGGCAAAAAAACATAGTATAAAAGGAAACTTCACTGATTCATTGCCAGCTCTATAATTCAGAGACAAGGCATACATTTGTTCTACATAGTATAGCACTCTGAATCATCCCTAGACTAAAGAGCACTTTCTCATCAGTGTGCAATTAAAACAGCACAGAAAAGATAGATTCACAAGTGGAGTCTGCAGCCACAGTCTAACTGACACAAGCAGTATTGTGAGTGATAGGTCATGCAAATGAATGCAAGGTCCAAAGGCACTGAAGTACAGGAAGCCAATTGGGGGATAACTATTCTAGCTGTAGAAGGCACAGAATACCAAGCACCACTGATAATGAATTTAACAAAGTCTGATAACTTTGTGTTCTAAATATTGCATTATAATTAGATATCATATATGAATTTGCCCACAATATTTTCTACATACAGCTGTATATCACATTAAAAATTAGTCCTATCAATGCATTTGGAATTTTTCCATCATACATGTATGTTCCAAATTATGTCATACATGCTTTCCATGAAAATTATGTCATACATGCTTTCCATGAAAACTCTGTCTCAAGTGCAAAATGATCATTAATAGCAGATCATTGTACATGTACATGTAACAACACAACAACAGCAAAGTTAAAATAATGACAACAAACGACCAAACATATAAACTTGGACACGCAGTCACATGAATATGGCAATTCTCTAACCGTACCCTGCTTCTACGAAAGATGAAATGAAGCAGTCCTTAATTGATACATTGTGCATTTTTCATCTCAAGGGCTTACCAAATTTCTAATTGTCAGTGGTGCATTGACTTTTTGTTTTCGCTTCGCTTTTTGTTTTCTGTTGGCTTGTAACACTGCACCTGTAAGTATGCAGTTTTCAGTACCACACAGTACCACACAATATCTAATGAAGACAAAATTTGCATATAACGCTAAATACTACCCGAGTACCTACATGTAGCACATGTCTTCATGCAAAATCGTCTGCATTAATATTGTACAACGCTAACAAAATACTGCACAGAAATGTTGCAAAGAAAACAGTCTAGGTGCTAAAAGACTTGTTCCTGGTGATTTTTGTAAAAACATCACACGGAGTCAATACATGCATCTGTCAGCAATGTCACACAAAAAGAGCACTTCAGAAAAGATGTACTACTTTTTGAAGTACTGTACAACACTACAGAAGTCCCATGATTCCAGGGGGAAAAAAAACTAAACTCTTACATATCGTTGGTATAGATGTCTCTGCTTCTATAATCCGTCTAATTCAAAACCATTTGATGTCCTAATTTCTACTTCAAGTGTCAGCAGAGCCGCCAATGAGCAAAATGTCATGGTCTGCCCCAGGGCAATTCACAACGGATTATCATGCAGCTGTAAAAAATCAGCTACGCCCACTTTCAAGGCATTGCTTACATTGAATACAACAGTATACGGATGCATCCCTCTGCCCCCCCCCCCCCCCCCCATGGCACTTCAGGCAAGCAGTCAACCAAAACAGTATTCTAGAGGAAGTTTGTTGTGCAGCCCAAGGAATGTGGTAAATTATGTAAAAGAAAATGATACTGAAATACATTTGTGATGTCAACCATTCACAATGTCTCAAACAATCAATGTTGAAGATTGCGTACCATGAAGGCATGTCGCAAAGCTTACCAGTATATTTCAACTATAAGAGCTATAACACATGTATTATACACATTCCTTGTATGTGTACATCATAGAGGGCTGACAAGACCATACACTTTCCGTGCTTACATGGATGTACAATTATGTGTCTTTGCCATCAGGCATAAAAAGGTAACTGAGGCATATCCTAGATCTTGGTTGCAAGTAACTGTTCAGTTCATAGCTTCTTCTTTTTTTTTTGTGAACATATAATGTTCACAAACTGCAACATGCAAGATAATACTGTGGTATTTATGTGATGAAAGGATACTGGTAAATTTCTAAATGAAAATTCAGATAAAACTTGCCTGTCAAAGGATGTGCCTCAAACATAGAAAATTGCAAAAGGGCAAAACATGTGTAGAATATCAACCACAACTTTGGCTCCAAAGCTCTATGATTCCTATGAAACCTAGGAAATTGTAATTGTAGTAAAACTAGTCACATGTGAGCCAAGTGTTACCCACACACAACAACTATTGCAAGCTGTAAGATATGCTGTTCAACTACAATACTGCAATATGTATTTTTGCAACGACATTTATAAAAATGTAAATGACCATTTGTAGTAAGATAATGATACGCAACCACCTGCATCCGAGAAGAAAGTAGCACCCTTGACCACTGACTACTGTAAAAGTGGATATTTTTGTGTGACTAATGTTTTGCGCTCGGTCAGGCAGGAAGAGTTTCACGTGTTTTTACTTCTGCAGAATCAAGACATCAAGTACTGGAACATATGGCAAGCAAAAATAATCGCATGCTCTTATTTTTGTGTTAGTTTCTGGTTGCGCAAAATGCGCGAAAGTTACAACACCGCGAAAATTTCCACTTTAATAGTAGGTAGCTACCCTCAAGCTGGACTTGAAGTCTAACCTGTAATGTTGGAAGGCAATTCCGGTTGTACTCCAGTCTCTCCCTGCTATAGACAGGCTCCCTCTTGCCAGGACAGCGTCGGATCCTAAAGCTGAACTCTGTGTCACCCATGCAGCCTGCAACACACGAGTACAGTATATACAATATTAGCACCATTCACTCTATACTTCTCAGATGGTTTTAAAGGAAATCAAAGCCCAAATATAAATGTGGATTGAGTGAAAGCAGCAATAATCAACAGTACAACACTGTATTAGGGCAATTACCCCCAGAGGACAATCCTCAATCCTCCCCCCCCCCCCTTGGCCCTAGAAACATTTGCTTACAATAAATCAATAAAATATAGTCTTCTACTTTCTCCAAACAGACTTAATTTGTGATGTGGTTCTTAGCCAAAAAAACAAACAAACAAACAAACAAAAAACAAACATAGATAGATAAACTAAAGACACTGCAAATAAATGTAAAGAACTGAACAGAAATCAACATGTACCAGAACATGAAACCTACCTGAATTAGAGTCTGGAAAGGACAGGTAGCATATATTCATCTTCTGCAAATGATCATCAGAAAAGTAAACCACATGAAATCCTTCAAAGTTTCGATATCAATGCTTACAATATACAGTATATGTGTACTTACAGTATATAAAGTTACAGCAGCAAAGTATAATACTGTACATGCACCTGTAAGATGTTCTGAAAAAAAAATGGTTATACAATGTATACTGCTATACACATTTGTAGTACAGCTGTACTTCAAAACTTGCTATAGTATGCAGTTTGTACCTAATGACTAGAGAATGGTGCTTTACTCAGAAATATAATCATTAGGCCTACACATTCCACATTGCATTACACTGCGCCTTGTCTTGTCAACATGGTACATTGTATAAATTCATATCTTGATAGGAGTGGTCACTTTTGACACTCATACTAATACAACAATAACATTCAGATTAATTGACAATAGTTGTAAATGCTATACCTCATGTATTTAGATTAACTGATAAATGTTTAATTATTGTATGTGCTCATTAGTTGCTAGTATAGCAGAACAGCAAATGGCCACACTAAAGAAACAGCTACAATGTACTTTGCAATAAACCATAAAAGGGAAAAAAACTGTGAAGGAGTTCAAACAATATTAGATGTTATTGCAGGTCTCCAATTTTATCAATGCAATGGATTCTCTCTATATAGGAGGATTACTACCTAAACTCTCATACATACAGTAAAAATATTCACCGCATGAAAGCCACTAATATTTTCATGACACACCTTGAATACAGAACCTATGAACAGGTACAATGATTATCGAAATAACACATAAACTGGCAAGCATGATAGAAGTCTGTACAAATATATGCCAGTCATATCAATAAAGTGTATATTTTCCAAAATATACCATCATTCCAAAGAGCAACAACATCCTTCACCCAGCGTCACCTACAAGAGTGACTAATACTCTCCCGAGGATGTATAGTGCACACCTGCTAAATTGAATTCAATGCATTCATGCAATTGCTGCGTGCCTCTATTACCGTCTCTGGAGCATAATGAATTGGGCAAATTGGACTGTCAAACCAACTGAATTGAATTTGCACAAATTTCCAATAACCTCCCTACACTGGCATGATGATATAACAGTGCACTTTAGTACTGAAATTATATGTATGGCAGTGAAAATGTTCCAAATATGATGAAAGTTTTATTTTGCATGTACTGTACACTTAAGAAAATCACGGCTTACAATTGAACTCCTGCGCACGCTGATATGCTACTCCCCAATGTTTTTATTTTCTCAATATATTCATTCACACATTTGTGAAGTAGAAAACATATTGAAAACAAAAAATTGAAAGAATATCACAGCTGCTTACCTCTTTTTCAGTGAGCTTGATATGACCAGGATATATAAACTGCAAATAAAGATATAATGGAAAAATGTTACTTTTTTTTGGTAAGGTACTTATCTGAAAAAAAAAAAAGAGTGATAGGTCATCTCAAGTATCAACACTTTTCCTGAGAAGCAAGGTAAAACGACATAATGGCATTTTTTTTTCATTCACATTACTATGCATCAGCTTCGATGAAAAGTGCACATATTAGTACATGTAGCAAATCCAATTATCATAATTATACGCACATTCCCTACACTATTAACACCATGGCCACTGACCAAGCACAACTTTGGCCAAATACAAGTTGTACGGTACATAACCACTTCTGATCTGTTTGCAAATTTTACATTTTTTTTTTATGTGGATGTGCATGCATTTGTCGGATTTTGGCAATATCTCTGATCAAGCATTTATGTCAATATGAAAGTATACAGATTTACTGCACTGCTAGACTATCATATTGAGTCATCCATTCTTGCTTTCACATGTACAACTGTACTGTACTGAGAGTGTAAATTACAAACATGATTGCAATTACGATTCGAATCATGGTTCATCCACAAAATCTTGAAAGGCTTTGCAGATTCTGCGGTTTTCAATTTCAGAGCAAAGAGGGGAGGCTTGGTTTCTTTCCAAGCATTTGAGGACTGCAGTCATTCTGCAGAAGTGGTGAAAAGGTCACCATAAGCTCCGCCCCAAAAAGCATGATTGGAGGTCAATTACCGGTACACTCACACAGTCGTTTCAGTGCTTAAAGGGAAAGTAAACCCAAAGAGCAATGTGGATTGAGTGAAAGCAGTAATATTAATAGAGCACATCAGTGAAAATTGGAGGAAAATCGGGCAATCGATGCAAAAGTTATGAATTTTTAAAGTTTTGGTGTTGCAACTGCTGGGTAAGGAGACTACTAGAGGTTATGACGTATGAGTGGACTACAATATAAAGAAAATAAAAAGGGAATTCAATGAAAATTCATTTTTCATGAAAATTACATATTCCATCAACTTGATACTGACATATGTTAGGGGTAGCACTTATTTAACCTGCTTTCTGAAAGCGGTTAGTCAAGAACTCTTTCATTTTGCTAGAAAAGTGATTTTTTGTGGAATTCCTTTTATATTTCCTTTATATTGTGGTCCTCTCATACGTCATAAGCTCTAGTAGTCTCCTCATCCAGCGGTTCCAACACCAAAACTTTAAAAATTCATAACTTTTGCATCGATTGTCCGATTTTCCTCAAACTTTCACTGATGTGTTCTACTAATGTTATTGCTTTTACTCAATCCACATTGCTCTTGGGGTTTGTCTTCCCTTTAATTGTGGTGAAGCGGGAATGGAAAAACACCTCTGGATCATGATTTGAATTACAACTCAAATCACCCTCCACAACTGCAGTTTGCATTCACACACTTCTATTGATGCCTTATTACAATCATGCCTCGTGAAAGCTACATGTACATGTAGGTATGTCACAATATACTCCTAGGTTGTGATCACTGGGCATGAAACTAAATATTTACCTTCTTAAAACTCAGATATTTTTGCTTTCAACTCAAAATCAGTCAGAGACAAAAGGTTGCAAGATTGTTTTGTTGTTGCTGTGTCTATACATTTTAGCAAGCCGGTGATATGTCAGTTAAAGACTGCATGGAAAACAAAATGAACTTTGATGATTTGCATGGTGTTAGCACTACAACGTACTACACATACATTTACATTGCATATCACATGTGGGAATTACTAGAATACTCACTCTAGGGGCACCAATAAACAGTAAACACTACAATGCATTGTCTTTAAAGATAAACAATAAATGTATGCTGAAAGTAGCAACATATTGTGTGGTTACTATGCCATGGTATTCCATTGGTATTCATTTGGCGATTTCAAGTTTAGTGCTAGTGCTACATGTAAGTGATATCTCAGCACTAGCACCGGTGATAAAACCGAACCTGAAATCAGTCAGTGTTGGGAGGTTGACCTCAAAATTATGACGTATTTCCAGTTGCTGGTGCTGGCCTCGGTGTTGAATGTCATCTGCTGAACCGAGCTCTGCCGTTTTTGTTAGCAATTTACATGTTTTTCCACCATTGACTACCACCAGCCCTAGGGATTATCATTTTCATCATTTTAAGTTTAGCGCCGGTGTTAGTGTTGCCGTGCAAGATGCACATTCACTTCCATTATAAAGTCTACGCTAATGCAATGGTCACCATCGTAACGTACACGAACACTCCAGACATGGCTATGTGAATCCAGGGAGGTGGCACCTCCCTGATGAATCTGAGCCTGGGAGCAAAATCAAGATAATTGTGTTTCAAAAAAAGGATGAAATTTGTGGTATTTTACTCTGTCTTCCTTTCATGTGTCTAAAACTAAGCAGTCACGGGTGCATTTTCTAATATTTTACTGTAATCACGAGCAATCATTTTTTTCATCGCGCAGTTCCCACGGACTTCGCGGTGCTGCAATCCCAACAACTCGTGCTGGGGATCTATAATTTTGATCAGTATCACTTCGTTAATCTGACCGTCGGTGTTGGAGCTCGATTTAAGGCAGTTAGATGGGAGATACAAATAGCACTAGCACTAGCACAGAACTTGAAATCACCCATTGTTTATTTAAATATTTGACAGTAGAAGAAGAATTCTACTGGCAATCAATTTCTTTTCTTTTTTTCTTTTTTTTAGTTCTTTTCTGTTAGCAGGTACACAACAAAATAACATTTGATGTTAATGAGAAAAAAATGGCATTTCATCATTCATTTTTCTTCCAGATACAATGTGTATATAAGATGTAAATATTGCATTGTCAGAGATAATGTGATTTAACATTTGTGCATTTGATAATCATGCATAGTTTGTAACATCAGTCTTCCTCAGGTCTTTCACCTTCTGCCAGAAGGTACAGTACATGTAGTCACAGGCCATTTACTTAAGAAAAAAAAAAGAAAAAAAAATATTTTCTTATAAATTTTATTTCATTTTTTTTCTTGCTCTGTCAAGTCAAGTGATTTACATATACACATTTGTAAATGCAGGTTTTGAAGTTTATGAGTTGATAATGAGAAAGAAACCACAGGATATCATATAGAGCACTTAAAGGATACACATGAGAAGAAAAAAAAAATCACCATCATTTGAATGATGATTTCAGTGGAAAATCTCAGTTACAATTTTGTAGGATGTGTGGAAAATGTGTACAAAAATTACATTAGAATCACAATTTGATTTACTGTAACTCCTAATTCTACTACAGAGGTGAAATCTATTGAGAAAATCACTCGAATTATTAATAGATTCTAGTACGGTACGTCTTGACCTCCAATGATGATTTGGGTGGTAGAGCTTACATGACCTTCCAATCACTTCCACCAATAAGTTTATATGTTACAGTCCTGCACTGCACCACATGTGTAAAATAATTCATACTGCTAGTTGATGCATGGCGCACTAAAAAGGGCAAGTTTTATTTACGCGGCAAAAAGGATAAGGTCATGCCTTCCAAGAAATCACATTCAAATCACAGTTTTCAATATTACCCTGTGTATGGTGCGATCATTGTAATAATGAATTACAATCATCCTGATCATTTAATGCTAGTAATTTTGTTTTTTTAAGTTTTATTCCGTGTGTATTGGCTCTTGGTGTAGATTAACCACACCAGCGACCCCAACCCACACCATACAGCGCCCGCGCCGGGGTTAAGTGTAGATCTATTAATGCCGAAGGTTGTTTATGTTTTTGTTTTGAACAGATTGAAAACATGCATTCAAGAAAAACAGCCAAATCCCTGATGAGGCTAAAGAGAGGTGAAATCAGGGCAGGTAGAATCTAATTCTCTTGGTAATAAAATCATACAAATTTTAGACCTACGTAGTCTACACCTCTACTGTACTCTATGACCCACTTCTTTTTTTTCTTTTCTTTTCTTTTTTTTAGCGTTTGTTAGAGTTTAATATCTTCTGCAGTTTTCATGGTTTTAAACTTACTTTACCATTTTTGTTATGATTGCAAACTAGTTCTACTAGACTTATTGCTAACAAAGGGCAAGGCCCCTATAAGGCTTCATTTGCCCTGGCTTTATTGAATAACTTATGCCACTTAATATGTAATCTTAACATCAAGCATCATCTGATCATCCTCCCACTAAATTGCCCACGTTCCATCATTAATCCACTTGCTACACAACGCAACGTACATCTTGTGTAGTGGCGTGCCCAGGCAGTGAGTGCATCTCAACCATATCAAGATTGAAGAAACGTCATTATAATTAACATGATGATAGGCAACACACCACAACAGAGACAACGCATGGGACTGGTGATACAAGTATAAACTACCGGTACTCGCTTGAGATTGAAACACTTCTTACCTCCAGGGCTTGTCCCAGTTCCAAATCGAACGTCACGACACAAAAGCAATGGAACCATTCTGAAAATCTATCCCATGGCAGAATTGGTTGTGATGTGTCAGAAGAGTTTTCACCAACTTCATCCATATTTGCAGTGGAAAGTCGCCGAAAATTGTCTTTCTTTTCTTCGTCTCGTATGGTCGCCATTGATCCGCGACATCGCACTGAAGTGATCGATCGATACTACTATCCGTACGATACTAGTAACACACTTCAGCCTCCTAGGAAGCGAAAATTTCCACTTTTACAGTATTCGATCGTAACCGTGTGCGATTACGCAGTGGTGATCAGATAGAATCCCTCTGTTGGTGCGATCAGTCGAGATACACCTACTGTAAAGTACGAATTAATAGTCAGGAGTGTATCCCTTCTCATTTGTGCCAATGGGTCAAAATGTGCACAAATTCCACACAAATGCCTATAAGACAGGAAATCGATATGGCACACAGATGGGTGAATGGAAAGACCATCCTGATATTCTCTGCATGAAAACAGAAATATAGTAAATCAGAGTCTCTGACTGTGAAAACCAGGCGAACCATGGACCTACGTATCTAGGTCCATGGACGAACCAAGTCAGAAAACGTGTCAAAGGGTTTATCATTTATATTTCATTAGACCTACAAAATAGAGTGACCGCATGATTTTGTGGAGATCTTTCTCTGCACTATAATAAATCCACCATTAAGTGCAGTCTTCACTTTGACAGTGCGGTACTGACTTAAATTATTGAAATTTTGTCAACTTTGGGCATAGAACATCAAACTCCTTTTTGCTAGCTCGAAGTGCCTGGGCTGAAAAGCAGACGAGCAAACAAAAAGAAACAAACAAACAAATAAGCAACAAACCATTTGATTTATTTATTTTTTTTTATTTTATTTTTTTTGGTTAGGTGACGACACTGTCAACACAGTGCAAAAGTGTGTTTATAAAGTGGATCGACGCCTCACATCCCGCCTGCTCGATCAGATCTATTCGTTATCACTTCATGTATAAAGCCTACGCTGCATGCATTTCTGACATAACGAGTGTGGTCCACATAGTATTTTTAACCGTTTATATTGAATAATTATACTTATTTGTCATATATTCCATGCCTTAACCTACTATTGAGATATTACAATTATTTCTACAATCCGTGTCTAAACCTAATTCAAAAATTAAAAAAGGTTTAAGGCCAAGCACCCCCCCCCCCCATCCGACCCCATCAACCCCATCAGGTCAGCTCTTCTATTATCCTGCACCTGAGGTATCATGAGTTTTCTTGTTGTCTCCCTCTGTATACTATTTGTAAGATCGCAACTGCTGATCTATGGTACATGTTTAACAAGCATGTCGGGAAAAAGGAACCAGTGGGAATCGAACCTGTTATACTGACAGGTGTGATTCCCGCTGGTTCTTAGTTTAATACCCATACATGCATAGCTCTCATCCTGTTGATGACGTATACAGAAGAGAAGGGGGCATACAAGGAGGAGGAAAAAATACTACCGTTTTTTCATCAATACTCAGTATACACTACAGCTACACATGCATTTTTCTTGATTTAAGAAAGGTATTACATCTTCTGCGCATGCACTTTTGGGATTTCTCAAAGCGCCGTCTTGTTTTGTTTAGTACGCGGGCTGCCATGGCTTTCGACGGTGATGATGAGATCAAAGCGCAGCAAATCATAATTATTAGAAATGGTAGTGTGACTCTTTTCACAGAAACAGGTGCATGAATAAATAATAATTGTTTAACGAGCGGGGACGAAAAAAAGAAGAAAATCACTTTCAGGAAAAAAATAAACAGATAAAGTGTGATTTTAGTCAATATGGGCATCAAAAAGAGAAGAAGAAGAAGAAGAAGAAGAAGAAGAAGAAGAAGAACAAAGAAGAAGGGACAAGTCATAAAACCGGTTTATGTGCTGTTTGCATATTCACTTTTTATATAAAGTTCTCTTTTTTGGGGGGGAGGGGGAGGGGGAAGGGGGTCAGGAGGGGGTCAGGAGGAAAGCGAATTCTGCCAAGACTCAAATGCACCTTACTTGATGTTACGCGTCTTATCTGTGTAGGCTGATCATCCAGATATACCTCTCCACACTTGGAATTCCTAAGAATCATAGTACATTGTAGTTGGATTTTTTTTTCTTGTCCCAATCAAAAGAAAAAAGTAATGCTAATTTAATGTGGAGATGATGGCATGCCCTCATCATTCTTTCCGATCAAATGTATGCATGAAGTGAAGACGTAATAACCCTGTTATAACTAGTTGCAACTCTTTCTTCCAAACGTCACCATTGCTATTATGTTATTTTTCCCTCGATAATGATTTGATGCAAAGGGTTTCGTTTTTGTGTGATTATCAGGAAAACTTGCAAAAATTTAAATTTCCGTATCTATTGTCCTGTTCTGTTCCTTTTCATTTCTATATAGACACATGTACTTATATACAATTATATAATATATAAGGTCTTATTTACCCAGGGTATTAGTCTCTTCAGTGTTGCCATTACTCTAACAGAGGGCCCTGTCATCATTATTACCCTAGTTGCCATAGGTACCCATTTATACACCTGGGTCGAGAGGGACATGGTGAGTAAAACATCTTGTCCAAGGACGTAAACACTGGGCGGGATTCGAACTCGGGAGTCTGAAGTCTTATCCACTATGCCACAGCGACCCACTCTCCTATAGGCCTATAAGCTGGTTTTTATTATAGCGCATTACAGACTTCTTAAGAATTTCAATGCGCTTTACAGACTAATGTCACTAATTCAGGCCAATATATATAAAAAAAAATATCAAAGATTTTCTTGTACTGTCAGATGAACTCAATTATTTTATTCAGTCTTATTATATAAGTTAATCAAAGTCAACTAAAAAATGGAGCGGTCAACTGACACATCTCCCTGTTCAAAGTGTTCGCGCCTTTTGGGGTGAGCTAAAATAATATATTCTGTTTCAGAGTGATTGATTTCCTCTTTCACACTTTTTCTTTCAATAGTATATTTGACTTGACTCTAAAAAAAGAATAGAATAAAATAGATAATAAATTAGCAAACAATAATTATACGGCAAAAGACGGTCGACTTGATGCCAGGGGCTGAAATGGTTTTTTGTATGGTTCTTGCTCGAAGTTAAGAGGTACACTATGCGACTATATAAAAGTCCCAGTCGTGTGCTCTGTAACTTATAGAGATAGGAAGAGTGCCCCCGGCAACCGGACCGCCACAGATGCATGCAATGTTGGTCACTATCGCAGAATCACAGTACATGACGTAACGATGTCATCGACTCTCATGCCTTCCATTACGAGAACGCAGGAAACTCATTCTTTTTTACTTTTGAAATGAATTAAAAAAATATGTCCGAGAGATTTGCACAAATTTGATCCATATCAAACTCTGTTGCGTGTATGGTGACATCTCTCTATATTTAACATGTAACATATCTGCATGCTTGCCTATAATATTGTTTGTATAGGAACCGTGTTTCTCATTGCACTGTCACGGATATCTATGTTACAAAATTGACAATTCTTGTATTGATTCGTATCCTCTCCTTTTCTTGCATAATTTATTAATTAGGAAAATAAAAACCTCACAAGCCCTCACACAATTCTTTTTGCAATATATATTATTTCAATATTCGCTAATAAACGTCTTAGATTAATAACGATTTTAATTTTATATAAGTATAAATATATAAATATGTGTATATATATCAGCAATTAGCGAAACTTCAAAATGTCATAACTTCCTCATTTTTTCACCCGATTTTAATCAAAATTTTACCATTGAACTCGAAATATTTTACTCTCTCTTATCAGACTAACTTATATTTGGACTGAATTTCCCATTTTAGACCATTAAATGACGTAAAATCTACGTCAGTTTTGTGACGTATTTATCACGTCATTTTTGCGGCTTAAATACCTACAACGCAAATTTCACGTCAGTTTTGTGACGTGTTCATCACGTCATATTAGCGACGTATTTATGACGTAAATTTCACGTCAGTTTACCAACGTATTTATCACGTCATGTAGAGACGTATTTATGACGTACATTCCACGTCAGTTTTATAACTAGGCTTATTTATCACGTCATATTAGCTACGTATTTATGACGAATAAGTCACGTCACTTCTATTGTGACGTGTTCATTACGTCATATCAGCGACGTATTCATGACGTGAATTTTACGTCAGTTTTGCGACGTATAGTAGACCGCGAGTTGTCACAATATTGGGGTGTTCTTAAAATTTTCTGTAGATTTTGATTTTTGTGCTATTTCCCCTATTTTGAGGGTGCTGAACACGAATCCACTTGTTGCCATTTTTCTAACCGACGTCTTCACCCGTTGCCATGACAACGCATTATTTTCCTTAAAAGAACATGTATTCTTCATTAAACGTCATAAAAACATGATGTAAACACCAAAATATGTCATTATAAATCCTTTTTAATCAAACTTGAGAAAGAATACAATTTTCATAATGTCATGGTTACCTTATAGCAATGACGGTTACCATGGCAACAACTATTTATAAAGAAAAATCATATTTTTCATGAAAAAGCAAGAAAACATGACAAGATTGAGTGGAATATTTATCATAAATTACTATCTAGCTTATCAGCTTATTTTTCCACTATGTTAATTTCCCATCATTTTCGTTGCTATAGCAACAGCATGACAAAAGCTGCCTTTTAAAGAAAAATAAGCATTGCGATTGAAAGAAAAGCAAGAATATGTCGATCCATAGATGATAAATTTCTGTATAGTGAATTTTTTTGAGCTATTTCCTTTA
The DNA here is from genome assembly GCA_033980235.1 of Diadema setosum. Classification (NCBI taxonomy): domain Eukaryota; kingdom Metazoa; phylum Echinodermata; class Echinoidea; order Diadematoida; family Diadematidae; genus Diadema; species Diadema setosum. Next base: position 47,042,309 of record CM067060.1, read on the forward strand.
TTTTGTTGGTGCCAAACACGAATCGACCTGTTGCCATAATTGTAAATGATATCTCTAGCCGTTGCCATGGCAACAAATCATTTTCTTTGAAATAACATGTATTCTTCATTAAACATCACAAACGCATGCTAAAAACATCAAAATAAGTCAATATAAGCGTATCACGCTTCAATCAAATTAAAAATCACAACTTCTGACTGTCACAGCAACCTCATAGCAATAACGGTTGCCATGGTAACAGCTATTTTTTTAAAGAAATGATTTTCTTCATCAAAAAGCATGAAAAGATGGAAAGTTTGAGTAGCATACTCATTACAAATTGCTATGATAATTATCAGCTTTTTTCACTACGTTCATGCCACATTATTATCGTTGCTATGGCAACAACTTCTTTTCCCTAGAAAGGAGAAGTATCCCATTAAAAGAAAACTAGACAAATAATTGATCAATTTTTCTTTATTATAATTTTGTTATAATTTTTTATTATTACCTTTAAAAGAACGTGTATTCTTTATTAAAGACATCATAAAAACATGCAGTAAGCACCGAAATAAGTCAATCTAAACATCTCTTCAATCAAATTAAAAATCACAATTCTTATAACGCCATGGTTACCTCATAGCAAAGATGGTTGCCATGGCAACAACTATTTTAAAGAAAGTAGTGAAACTTTCATGAAAAAGCAAGAAAATGTGACAAGATTGGGGGGAATATTGATTACTTACTATTATCATGACTATCACCGCTTTCCAGTTATGTTCATTTCACTTCCTTTTCGTTGCTATAGCAACAACATGACAAAAACTGCCTTTTAATGAAAAAATAGCTATTTCAAAACAGGAAAGCAAGAATGAAGTAAATCCGTAGATAATACATTTCTGTAAGAGTTTGATTTTTTGTGTTCTTTCCCTTATTTTGGGAGTACCGTACACGAATCCACCTGTTGCCATATTTCTAATTGACATCTTTAGCCGTTGCCATGGCAACAAATTATTTTCTTTAAAAGAACATGCATTCCTCATTAAACATTATAAAAACTTACTGTGATTTCCAACAGATGTCAATATGAACATGTTTCTCTGATTAAATTAAATATCACAATTTCCGAATATCACAGCTACCTCAGAGTGATGACGGTCACCATGGTAACAGCTATTTTTTTTAAAGAAAATAATGATTTGTTTTTATCAAAAAGCATGAAATCATGAAAAGATTGATTGAAAATGTTATTTCATTACCAGTTAGGGTCTAACTATGATTGTCAGCTTTTTTTTTTTTTTACTCTGCTAATCTCACATTATTATCGTTGCTATAGCAAAAACATGACAAACAACTTTCTTTCATAGAAAGAAGAACTGTTTCATTAAAAAGGAAAGAAAGAATAAAACAAACAAGTGATCAATTTCAGAAAAGTTTAAATCTTTTGTGCCTTTTCATCTCTTTTGGGGATGGTGAACAGGAATGCACCAGTGCGTGGGCATTTTTTAAAATGATGTTTTCAGCCATTGTCATGGCAACGAATTATTTTCTTTAAAAGAACATGTGTTCTTTTTAAACATTATGAAAACATGCTGTTTACACCTAAATGTGTCAAGATAAACATGTCTCTTTAATCTAGTAAAACACCACGATTTTTCAATTTCATGGTTACCTCATAGCAATGACAGTTGTCATGGTAATAACAATTTATCATGAAAAACATAAAAGATTACAAGATTGAGTAACATATTTATAACAATTTCCTGTCAGTTCTTTTTTTTTTCACTTTAGTCATCCACTTCGTTCTTTTTGCTATAGAATTAACATGAGAAAACCACTTTTTAAAGAAAAAATTAACGTTACTCATTAGATAAGGAAGGAAAGAATACACTTAACAAAAAACAAATAAGTAAAAACACAAAAGTTTATTCAGCTTCCTGAATTTCTGATCACATTGCACCTCTAAAACCTTAAATATCCGAAATAATGGTTAATATTTAACATGGTTGCCATGGAAATGCATCAATTTTTGAAGAAAAAAAATCTTCAAGAAAAAATATGAAATTATGGCCTAACTTTTGAAGTATTACAAATAAGCAAGACTATTAGCCATAAATAATTCTGTTCACATCATTTCTGTTCCTATATCGCAACAACATGTTAAGGAATAGATTTTTTTAAAACATAGATATACCCAGGAAACATATAATACAAATAATAAGCAATACAAATGTCTAAAAACCTCCCCAAAAGTTCCAATTTTCTCGTCATGATGTACTCTGTTGCAGCATTAATGTCTCCAAGTCATTTGATAACTTTAAATGACTATGATACCTCCTCTATAGTAATTTCCTACAGATTGCTATAGAACTGTAATCCTTAAAAAACATTTTTCTCATGTTATTGCTATGGCAACAGAAATAATGTGGAATGAACGTTGTGAAAACAAGAGCTGATAGTAATTTGTAATGAATATGGTACTCAATCTCGTCATTTTTTTAATTTTTTCTTTAAAATATCAGTATTTTCTTTTTCAGAATTGTTACTATGGCAACTGTCATTGCTATGAGGTATCAATGTAATTCAAAAAAGGATTGTTTTTATTTATTGAGGAAAAATGTATATAATGACATATTTTGGCCTTAACAACATGTTTTTATGATGTTAATGAAAAACACATGTTCTTTTACAGAAAATAATTTGTTGCCATGGTAACGGCTGAAGACATCATTTAGAAAGTGGCCATAGGTGGATTCCTTTTCAGCATTCCCAAAAGAGTAAAAAGAAAAGGGCCGAAAAATTAAACTCTACAAAAATTGATTAATTATTTATCTAGTTTTTCTTTTACTTTGGTACTTCTCCTTTTTAGGGAAAAAGTTGTTGCCATAACAACGATAATAATGTGGCATGAACGTAGTGACAAAAGCTGATAATTATCATAGTAATTTGCAATGAGTATGCTACTCAAACTTTTCATCTTATCATGCTTTTTGATATAAAAAATCATTTTCTTTTAAAAATAAGCTGTTACCATGGCAACCGTTATTGCTATGAGGTTACTGTGACAGTCGGAATTGTGAATTTTAATTTGATGATATGTTTATATTGACTTATTTTGGTGTTTTTTGCATGCTTTTGTGATGTTTAATGAAGAATATATGTTATTTCAAAGAAAATAATTTGTTGCCATGGCAACGGCTACAGATGTCATTTAGAAATATGGCAATAGGTCGATTCGTGTTTGGCACCGACAAAATAAAGGAAATAGCTCAAAAAATCTCACTATACAGAAATTTATCATCTGTGGATGTATTCTTGCTTTTCATCTTCCAATCGCAATGCTTATTTTTCTTTAAAAGGCAGCTTTTGTCATGCTGTTGCTATAGCAACGAAAATGATGGGAAATTAACATAGTGGAAAAATAAGCTGATAATCTAGATAATAATTTATGATAAATATTCCACTCAATCTTGTCATATTTTCTTGCTTTTTCATGAAAAATATGATTTTTCTCTATAAATAGTTGTTGCCATGGTAACCGTCATTGCTATAAGGTAACCATGACATTATGAAAATTGTATTCTTTCTCAAGTCTGATTAGGATTTAATAATGACATATTTTGGTGTTTATATCATGTTTTTATGACGTGTAATGAAGAATACATGTTCTTTTAAGGAAAATAATGCGTTGCCATGGTAACGGTGAAGACGTCGGTTAGAAAAATGGCAACAAGTGGATTCGTGTTTAGCACCCCCAAAATAGGGGAAATAGCACAAAAAATCAAAATCTACACAAAATTTTAAGAACATTACAACTCGCCGTCTACTAGTAGGCCTATTAACCACGTCAACATTTTAGCGACGTCTTTATGACGTAGATTTCGCGTCAGTTTTGTGTCTATTCATCACGTCATATTAGCGACGTATTTATGACGTATAATTCACTTCAGTTTTGTGACGTGTTCACACGTCATTTCAACGATGTATTTATGACGAAGGCCTAAATTTCACGTCAGTTTTGCGACGTATTTGTCGCGTCATGTTAGCGACGCATTTATGACGTAAATTTCACGTCAGTCTTGTGACTATTTTATCATGTCATATTAGCGACGTATTCATGACGTATAATTCACGTCAGTTTTGTGACGCGTTCATCACCTCATATTAGCGATGTATTTATGACGTTAATTTCATGTCAGTTTTCCGACGTATCTATCACGTCATATAAACGACGTATCTATGACGTAAAGTTCACACCATTTTTGTAATGTACTTATCACATGTTAGCGACGTATCTATGGCATAACATTTTTGCGACGTATTACGTCATATACAGTATTAGTGACTTCCCCGATGGCAGACTGATGCCGTCTTAAAGACGTCAATATGACGTTTTTATTAAACCCTTTTTTATCGTTACATTCATGACTATAATATGACGGAAATTTTATGTCAATTATTCACTCATGTATACGGTTAAAGACTAAAGTAAAATGTGTTTTTTTTTATCTATTTTTTTTTTAATTCTTGAACAACGTTAAGACTATTTAAAGCATGTTTTCACGTCATTTCTATATAGAAATACTATTTGATATCAATTGGAATCGGCTGTACAGAAATGACATATTGACTAGTTGATTCGACTTGAAAACAACGTAACAGACTGTTGGAATCCAAAAACGGTACTTGTCAAAAGTGGCAGATTTACCGGTTTATTTCTTCGTAAAAATATTAAATGAACTAAAATACTCGAATGTGTCAGTTCATTTGAGGTTAAACAACTGGAATAAGCTACGAATCTACTAAGAAAAATCAACAGGTTTACATACAAAATGATTTTTATTTGTGTGTGTGTGTGTGTGTGTGCGTGAATAAAGGTTGGGGTTTTCAGTTGGAACGTAATTTCTGTTGGTTTTTATATCTATCATGCATTTTCATTACGAGACCATGTACAAATAACAAATGCAATTCCAGTTGGAACTTGATTACTGTTGTTTTTTATATAGATCATATACAAAATATTTTAAAAATCGAATATTAAAGCCGATATTATTTCAACTTGCATTTTTCCATATGACATGAGTTCTACCTATCTAAATGCGTGTGTTTTGGTCATAAGGACGTCACTAAGACTTCATAAAGTCGTCAAAAGTTGACATACGTTTTGTTTCTATATCGATCATGAATATTCATGAGAGATAATGTAATATGCAAAAGCTAGTGGCAATAAGTAAATACATTGACGTATAAGGTATTCATATTGAATTCAAACTTAAAATGTGTAATAAATTATATACTTTATTGCAATATTCATTATTCAAACGTCTAATTTTCTTGCATAATTCAAATATATTCATTTTATTACGACCAAAATCACTCTGAGAATGATCGCACAAAAGAAACAATCAGCTAATGTTCAGGCGGTTTATTAACAGTGATACCACATTGTGGGTACATACTCGTAATCGGTTTTCACATCAGTACAATAATGATCAAGAGAAACAATTAGAAATCAGTAATGTTTACACGCATTACAGCCCAAATCTTAATCACGATGTTCATATAGTCCCCTGGTGATGTCCAGATACGATGTTCGATGCACAGATGAATGGTCCTTGATGCACCGATGAATGATTCCTCCGACGTAAATCCAGAGGCGCAGGTTGCGATAATCCACGGTATAAATCCGGGGTAAAGATCCAAGATATACAGTCACGGCGAAACGTGCAGAATCCAAACGTTATGACGACCGCGTCCAGTCGATGCGTTGAATGACGATATACCGTACTCAATAATGTCCAGCTAGGAATCCAGCTCGTCACAGCTTTGCCGTAGCAATATCCGTTGACATTAAAATATGGAGTCTATCTCCAATGTAGGCAAATTAATTATCTGCAGGAAAAATATCTCCCAGGCCTATCTCCACAAACATAACAGGTCAGCAGGTAACACAGGACTGACTATAACAAGTCGCTTCAGAGCCAGAAGTGACGTAACTCTCAGAGCAGAGGTGTTGGGTACTCTGCCTACCTCAGAATTTCTCCGGCTTATGCTATCCATTCACCCCTTTCTTGAACATTCTGTAATTTGCTCCAACCTGGGGCCACATTCTTCTACCTACTTGCGCTAGCGAGTTCAAGACTGTTCCAGAAATCATAGCTGACTCACTGCCTAACTATGTGCATAACAGCCTACCAAAAATAACTACCAATCACATTGGGCTACAGGGACAGTGCATCACTCAGCCGAATATGTAAGCACTTCCTAGAACATTCTGGAATGGGTGAAATCATTCTAGATTGAGTGAGCTATAATGTATTTCCTGTCACATGCATGTACTGTAGCTACATTGTATGCCACCTAGAAAATTCTCCACTGATCTGGTCAGCCTGTATGTACTATATCTATCAAATATATAGAATCAATGTTCTCCATTAATCTGGTCCACCTGTATACATACACATTAAAACAACCATGCATGCAGTACATCATACATGTACATAACTATACTAGTGTGTACATTTGTGACAATTTTAACTAGGAAAATAAGAAGTACTGGTACTCTACCTGAAAAAAAAAAGAAATACAAATAAACATTTCCAAATTAAACCAAAACGCAGCTGTGTGCAGGGGAATTCTATAAATAGTGTTGGCATTTACCCGCCACTTTTCTGGTCTGTCGATGTACACATACAGTGTGAAGCCAGTGGGGAAAGACAACGACAAAGACCAGCACAAAAGTAAACAAAACAAACAAAACATATACCCATTGTTATCAACTTTACCCTCACATCTGCATAAGAGAAGCTACTGATATTGTTAATTATCAATAATTTAATTTCATATGGTTCGTCATTCCAAATGTTCGTTAATCGGAATATGGAAAAAAAAGGTTCTTGAAAACGAAACAAGAAAAAAGGCGAGTATAATACATGTACTTTGAAACTGTAGAAATTATGAACATCAATTCTTTTTCTAATTTATAGAATAAGTTAACTTTTGATTTCACTAACGCCTTATGACCGACTTTACTCTTTTCTCATTTTTTATGTACAGACAGATTCATGTAATATATAAATCTATATATAGTTTTTCTTACTTTATCTCATATAGGAACTTTCTATTTCATTTTATTTGCTTGATTGTAAAATCTTCATTAGAGGAAACTGGACAATGGAATTGTCAACTGACACATCTCCTCTTCAAGATGTTCACGAATTCACGAAAAAAGGTGATTGATTTCCTTAGATACATTTTTTTTTGAACATATCAAAGCTTGACCAAAGAGAAAAAAGTAAAGTAATCAAATATGACAAAAGACGGTCGAGTGATGCCAAGGGCCGAAATGGTTTTGTAGTTTTTGATTTGTTGGTTTTCGCAAGAGGTAATAGCTAAACTCCAAACACTGTGTGTGCTGAGATGGGTTGCACTCTGTATATGTACTTCACTACCCTCTAACTCTTAAGAGGGTGGTGAAGAAGCATATGCAGAGTTCGTCTCATAACACCACACACGTGATGGAATGCTCATACGTCTTACTATGAAGTGACAGGAAGGAGGCCCTTGGCATTCGGACCGCCATGGGGAAGAGGCATGCGTGTGTTTTTATACCATAATATCTGCTGTAATACTAAGGTGTTGGTTATTAATATACCACATGAAGGATGGCGCCGACTGTAGCATAAAATTCTGCGTGAATGGTCAAACTTATAGTATATAAAAATACGTATTACAACTCTTTTTATCGTGGTTGTAATCTTTTGGAAATGAATGATCAAGCCACAATTATAATTTTTTCATTAGCGCCTAGGATTTGTATAACGAGTTCACGGAAATGGAAATTATAGCTATATGAATATTCAAATCGGTAACCCTCCAATCGCAGACTGAAGTTGTGTCAGGAGGGGAAATCCCACACAGGTATCGATTCATTCCCTCAGAAAGCTGACACGTTCTGTTCTGCAGTTTACAATTGCAGCACGGCGTATATATAACATTTTTAATTTTCCTTAAAATATCAGAAACAACAACAAAATATGTTTGATATTTACATTATCATCATTACCTCCAAGACTATCAGTAACTACACTGATATCAATATTGCTATCACTATCACTTTTAATTCAATTACCAATTGGGTTTATAGCATTATCATTCAATGACGAAATCTTGTCAAGGTTAATTCCAGTAATTATCCTTTCAGAACAATGACGACTTGTTTTTGAACGGGGATTAAAGTCTTCATAATCATAATCACAAAAGTGTGGATATGTATCTGCAAACAAAGAAAGGTATAAACACCCTTGAAATGAAAGAATTGATTAATCGTAAAATAGTGTTAAAACGATTATAAGTAAAGAGAGTAATGATGATTATAAGTCATAATGACAGCGATGATGATGTATATACGGCTCTACTATTACTCTACTACTGCTGCTGCTATACTACTACTACAACTAGTAACTACTACTACTGCTACCTGGCCCATGTGTCATTCCCTTACATTTTATCATGTACCTTTATGTACGTTATAATGCAACACGGCCGAACACATAATTACAAATAACAACAATAACTACTTCTTTGATAATAACAATAACAATAATAATAATGATAATGATAATAATAATAATAATAATAATAATAATAATAATAATAATAATAATAATAATAATAATAATAATAATAATAACAATTAGAAAGGAGAAGGAGAAGAACGATAATAACAATGGTTTTGAAAATGTGCACCTGGTATAGCCCCAACACTGTACGTATAATTGTGGATCTCCCAAAGGATCTTGCCATTACTATACCCTATATACAACGTTTCCACGTTGAATTTTCATTATTTTTTGACCTGGGAGGTGGAACTTTTCCATCTCTATGATTCAACTTCCATAAAAGGAACATTTTCTTTCTTTAAGCAGCAACGGATTGGCGAGCACATCGCACACATCGTGAATAAGTGCCCTGTTTATGATTATGTCTTTTGTTGAAGGGTATTGTACGATGTTCATATGTCTTCCCAATAACGCTTCCCGTCAGGCGTAAAAGAAGAAGAAGAAAATCACTTTCAGGAATCAGCAATTAAACCTGTGAAATAGACCATCCATGATTTTCCTACATTATGTCATTGTATTTGCTTGATTTCGTTGTCTTCGTGTGATTTGAGTCAACTCGAAAATCGAATGATCAACTGACACATCTACCGATTCAAGGTGCGGTGTTAATGAATTTAATCCACGAGCTAAATCAATATTCCTCATTTACAATTTTGTGAGTATAAATAAGTATCATTAAAGCTTACAAAAAAAAAGAAATGAGTGAAGTAATCCAGCACGGCAAAAGACGGTCGAGCGAAGCCAAGGGCCGAAATCGGTTTGATTTCATGAGATTATTGTACGTGTACTTCGCAGAGAGGTATGACTAGCAACTATAACAGTACCGGGCGTGAGACATGAGAGTTAATTTGAGTTTCTTTGTGTAAGGACATACCACAAGCTCAGAGACTGTAAAGTTGAAAGTTCATAGCTCAGTTATGCTTTTCCGACGCATTGGGAAGTGTGAGTGGGGGTGGCCCTTGGCATCCGGACCGCCAGTGATAGTGGGTGGAATGCATGTTTTTATACCATGATCTGTACTATGGTACTAAGGTGTTGGTTACCTACCTCATGATTCGCTGCTGCCGATTACAGCATGATGTTCTGCGTGAATATTGTAAAACCTGTTCATTTTTTATTCCACATGATTTATAACATTATGTATTACAAGTCATTTTATCTACGTCTACAAGAAATACGATGATCAGACGACATTTGACAATTAATAACGTGTTCACGGGAATGGAAAATATAGTTATGAATATTCAAATCGGCAGACCTATTATTGCCGACTGAAGCAAGACATGAGGGGAAATCCCACACAGGCAGGTATCGATTCATTCCCTCACAAAGCTGACATGTTCTGTTCTGCAATGAACGGCGTATAGAACATTTCCCTCCCCCCCCAGAAAAACAACAAAACACTAACTACAACAACAACAACAACACAACATGTTTGTACTCCGTTTTCCATTACTCTCTGAAAAAAATCGAGTGAAAATATTCACTCTTGAAGGAGTGAATACAAAAAAGAGTGAATTTCGAGTATATTGGAGTGAATTTCGAGTGAAAATGTTCATTTTCACTCATTTTGGAGTGACCTCAGGGATCACTCGAAAATTTTGGAGTGATCCCTGACGTCACTCTAAAACGAGTGTTCACTCAAAATTCACTCCAATTTCACTCTAAATTCACTCTTTCTTGTATTCACTCCTTAAAGAGTGAAAATTTTCACTCCATTTTTTTTTTTTTTTTAGAGAGTACATTATCATCACTATACCTCCACAACTATCAGCAGCTACACTGATACCTATATTGCCATCACTATCACTTACCACTGGGGTTTGTATTATTATCATTCAATGATGAAAGCTTGTCAAGGTTAATTCCAGTAGTTATGCTTTCAGTGTGATTGCAGTCACTATTGGCATCAACCAAAAAGGGGCAATTTATTAAACATGGTAAACTTACACATTTAATGCATGTCCGAGTTTGTTTTGTTTTTTTAATCATTTCATTTTTATATGAATTACTTCTTCTTCTTCTTCTTCTTCTTCTTCTTTTGTGGGAGGAAATCGGATTCCGCCACCCTTGATATTTGAATGAATGTGCCAAAAGTCGTCATCTCAATGTTAGCAAATCATAGTTCTCAGAAGTGTTCAAAATTCTTCTTCCACCATATAGAATTTGCTTGCAATACGTCGAAAAAGTCTGCCATGCACGAGACTTGTCTGGCTGACGCAATTTGCCAGGATAATGAGTTGTTTTGGAGTTTTTTGACATCAAAAGTGTGAAATGATTTCGACCGAATACAGACTTTTGTTCTTGAAACGCTCTAACCATTTACGTATAATAGAACGTTACGTGATGATCGATCGTGCCCTATAGCAAATTTCTGGAAGCACAGAGATCTAACTTTGATGGGAAAGATTCAATTACTTAAAGTACATATTTATTCAAAAGTTATTTATCGAGCTTCTCTCACTCCAATTCCCAGGTGGGTTTTTGATTCTTTAGACAAATTGGTTTTTGATTTTATATGGAAAGGAAAAAGAGATAAAATTAGAAAAAATATATTGTTTTTAGATTATAAACAAGGCGGGTTAAAATGATTAATTTTGTTGATTTAGTTAAAGCACAGCAAGTTATGTGGGTTAAGAAACTTCTTAATAAAGATGAAAATATGAAATGGAAGCAATATTTTAATTTTGTTACGAGAGACATAGGAGGAGAATTTATATTATTGTGTGATTATTTACCAGTACTGTTGAAAGTGAAAGCTCCATTACTTTATAGGGATTTATTAGAAGTGTGGGTAAATACGAAACAAATGAGAAGTAATGTTAGTAATAGTTTGTATAGTGGTAATGTTATAATATTTAATGATAAATATATACAATTAAATAGAAATTGTATATATGATGAAAATATGCATAAAAAGGGAGTTTATAGATTAAAACATATATTAGGAAATAATTGTGAATTGAAATGTGATAGATATTTCAGAGATTTAGGTTTAGGAGTTAAAGACTTTTTTTTTTTTGTTAAGATGTATTTATGAAAATATACCGATGGGTTGGAGGAGAAATATGAAAGAAAAAGAGCAACATATTTTGGAAACGGATTTTGTTATAGGAGGGAAAACAATTGATATTAGCAATTTAAGATCAAAAGAGATGTATTTGCAATTTCTTAAGGAAAAAGAAAGTGCAGTATTGATTTTTGAGAGAATTAATCAAAATTATGGGTTTTCTGTTAAGGAGATACAAAATATATTTTTAAGGCCAAGACAATGTAATAGCCGATTAAGAGAGTTTCAGTTTAAACTGGTGCATGATATTGTATATACAAATCACCATCTTTTCAGGTTTGGTTTTACTGCAAGTAACTTATGCTCTTTTTGTGAAAAAGAAGAAGAAACATACAAACATTTATTTCACACCTGTGGGCTGCATGTGAAATTAATCTGGGAATTATGTGAAAAAATGATAGAGGATGTTGATTTAAAAACTTGTACTTGGGAAGAAATTCTGTTCGGGTGGAAGGAGGATGTTAGGGGAAAACACCAGTTGTTAAATCATATTTTAATTTTGGTTAGATATTTGATTTTTAAAAGTAGAGAATATGGAAAGCCGCCTACATATAATGAAATAAAAAATAAGATTTTAGAGGACAGATTTGAGGAAAAGAAATTAGCATCAATGAGGGGAACTTTAACCATTCATTTCAGTAAATGGGAAAATTTGAAAATAAGTATGGAAGGACCCGGAGCCAGATGTCCACGGGGAAGGGGGAAGGGAGGGGAAGGGTAGTTGGGAGAGGGAGGGGGGAGGGGGAGGAGGGGGGTGATTAAAAAGGGGATATCGATTCCATTTGGTTGTATATCGATTTTATTTGGGTGTATATTGATGTGTTAATTTTTTTTTCTTATGAAGCACTGTCATGCTGAAAGTACAGCTCCATCTAATATTAATATTTTTTTTCTTATGAATGCACTGCATGCTAAAAGGACAGCTCCATTTGATTTTAATGAAAGTAAGTAAGCAGTGTATGTTGTTGTTTTGGTTTTTTTCGGTGCATTGTATATTCTTTACGAATGCACTGTTTCTGCTGGAAGTACAGCTTGGTTTGATTTCATTATAATTGTGTTTTGTTGAATCGTGGATTCTGTAATACATGTGATTTGATTTATCATGAAATTGTATTGAATATGGAATCAATAAAAGATTATAGAAAAACAAAAAAACAAATGTTAATGAGGTGAGCAATGGAGAGGTAAAATGTTTTGATATACAGGTAGGGATTATATACAGACATTGATTAAGTACAGAGCGCGGGCGCACACACACACACATACATAGATAAAAAGGTACGTCTAGATAGTAGAATATTATGTATACACATATAGATAATAGGTAGATACGTAAATGTGTAAAAATTACAAGGTCGATAATGGATTTCATTGAAGGGGGAGGGGGAAGGGGGTAGGGTTGTAACAGGGAGAATGGACGGGAGTATATAGGGTGGTCGGGGTGTGTGTGTGTGTGTGTGTGTGTGTGTGTTTTAACAATAAACTTCAATCAATGGATATGGATATTTTAAGTTTGATTGAATGAATGTTGAACAGAAATTATTTTTGGGTAAGTGATTTAGTTAATAAAATTTGTAATGTAATGAAGGAATAAAATTAAAAAGAGAATGAGGGATTAGTAGTGTAAAAATAGAAAAGAAGAGATGTGTATATGGATAGTGTATAAGGATTGTGAAAAAAAATGTATCAGAGTGTATCAAAATTTATTAAATTCATGTTAAGTTTTGGTATAAATTTTGTATCCATTGACGAAAATGCTTATGAAATTTGTCCAGAGATTTTTGTGTAAATTTGTTAGTGTAATATGTTTCTCATTGATGAAGAATAAAATATTCTTTAACAAGAATTATTTGACATTATTGTTGTGACAAGTACAAGCATAATATGAATGCAATTTAATTATTTTTGTAATGCGTGGTAATTAAAAATCTGACACAATGATAATCCCATAATTTATTTTGTAATTTGATTATGCTACGTTACAATGTTTCAAATGTCACCCATATACTAGTACGTAGCACACAGTAACGGAATGTTCAATTTGTAATCGATTATATGGATGATGGAATCGATTTTTTTTTTTTGGGGGGGGGATCGTTATTTCCAATGAGCTGCATACGATTCAAGCGCGGAAGATATCTCACTGCTGTTGTCCGAATTTTTCGATTAGCAATAATTGATTATAAAAGATAACAGAGTAATTGCACCTTTGGGTACTTCTTTGTTTTAAAGAACATTTAATTCTTCATCAATGGAAACAACAGAGCAAATATACAATATCTTTACATCCACACTATAGTATTATAATCCTTACACTCTGTGATTATTTCACCAAACATAAATCACAATCCATGTACCGAATTATTATTGTCATTTTTCTTTTTTGCTGACAAACATCCCCTTTTGAAAAATATTAATTCATCCCTATGCAAAGTATATTATCTATATCATTAACAAAACCTTTACATTCACACTCATTCTACCTGACCACAATGTCGATATCCATTGGTGGAAGTCTATTTCAAATAATAATAATAAAGAGCCTAATAATATTAAGATTGATAACTACATTAAAAAGTAACCCTCCCCATCCTGTCAGTCACCACAAATCCAAGTAAAATACCCAATCAGTTCGCCATTCCCACATGACCCCCCCCCCCCTACCTCTATTCGACACCCTCCCCCTCTCAAAAAACAAACAACAAACAAAACAAAACTTAGGAACAACTAAACATGTATATACCGACATGCATATACACATATTCTAGTTCGAGTGCGTCGAAAAGCATTTCCTGGTGGATGTCCAACATTATGAAATATAAACCAAACCAGAAACTCTAAACTTTTTCCAGTTTTCTCACTTTTCCAAATGTATTGGAAACGTATTGCATATAATTGCTAAATTTTTCTTCTAACTTATGTTGTTTTGCAAAACTTTTAATCAAATGTTCCGTTGGCGTTGTGTTACAGTATTTTTTCTTCCCAAAAAAGATATATTTTTAAAGATTATAACATATTTAACTAATTGAGCTTTTCCTTTGCTCTCAGACTGCGATACTTCTGGTGAACCTTTCTGGCTAATATTTCGTATTTCCGTCGTTACCTAACAGAAATCGTAGCGTTTTTTTTTTTTTTTTTCAGCATTATCCAATTCATTTTTATGTGTAGAGCAAATGTCGACAGTTCTTCAGGCATATAAGAATTATTTTTTCCCTTTAAACTTCTTATCTCGTGTATCTACAGAATGGAGTGATGTCATCCACATACCTCTCCACACTTGAACCTTCAAAGGATCACAATGATGGCTGGACTTTTATAGTCGCAACCATAAAACAGTTTTACGCAGAGTTGATGTAGAAATGATGGCATGCCCTCATCATGCTTTCCTGTTATTGGTGTAAGCAAATTGTAACGTACAAATCATATTTTGAATACAGCTATACAATTCACTCTTTCTCCTTAAAGTCACTATTGATGTTTCGTTATTGCCAATCGACAATGATTTGATGTAAAGGATTTCGGTTTTGTGTGAACGTCTGTGGGAAATATGTGACGCAATAACATCGCGTCATCTGATTTGCATAGATATGGTAGGGCTTAGGGGATTCCGACCATCGTTGTTTTATAATACGTGAAAAAAAAAATATTACGCATGGAACTACTAAAAATGTGTACATTTCTGTCGAAAAGTCCAATTTGACGGAAAAATGGAGTTAGCGCCTTTTGGAAAGGAACTCTTCATATTTTGTATATGATTTTATTATATCAGCAATTGAAACCATCCATGATTTTCCTACTTTGTCGCAGAGGAACTTTATTATTTCATTGTATTTGCTTGATTTCATGGTCTTCATTTGAGTCAACTCGAAAATGGAATGGTCAAGGTGTTAGTGTGACATGTACCGATATTTAACGATTTTTCCCGGTAAGCTAACCGATTCTATCGCAAAGTGATTGATTTCCTTATTGACAATATTGTGAGTATATTATCAAAGCTTGACCAAATAGAAAAAAAAAGTAAAGTAATCAAGTATGACACAAAAGACGGTCAAGGGATGAAATTGTTTTGTATTTTTCATCTCTTCGTTTTCGCAAGAGGTATAAAACAGCCAAACCCCCACACCGTGCATGCTGAGATGGGTCGCACCTTCCGTGTTCCCTGGCACCCTCTTGGGTAAAGGGGGTGCGAGGTCACACGCAGGGTGGAAAAAACCATGTAAAGAAAATGTAGGCCCAAAGTTTCATCTTTTATGAAAGGTTTAAATTCCCCCGACTTGTTCATGATAATTATAATGTATAAAGGGTACTATCATTCCCCCTGCTTTCTGGAGAAAAAAAAAGTAAGACAAATGCATACCAGAAAAGTGAAAAATATGTTTAATTTTATGATTTTTTTCATTCATGGTTGAAACAAGGATCATGCAGTTCATTACTATTTCAGCTAGAAAATTGGCAAAATAAATGATACTATATCATTTAGACATTGTAACATATTGGGCACATCTTATGGCGTTTTCTGTGTCATGCAAGATTTGCCAAATATTGCAGGAAAGCACAGCTCGTTTATGTCTTTATCTTTATAAGTATCAAAAAAAAAATCCATGGCGCTTAGAATGATTTAATAATGTCAATGGCACGTCCAAAATGCCTAACTCAAATCAACAATTTTCATTTCGATAAAAATTATAATCTTAGAGTAAAATCATAACCATTAGCCCTCATCCAATTATACTCAAAACTTTATTTCATACGTACTTCTACATTCAGTCGCAGTATCGTCGAAGAAATGGGTACTTTTCATTTTCTAAAGAAATTTTGTGTATCTTTTAAAATTTTCTTTATTTCGTTTAACAAACGTGACGTCATGAACTGTTTGGTTTTTCTCGTCCAGTGAGTATAGCTTCACCTAAACAGTAACAATTCAGAACTTTTTCAACGGATTGTCTGATTTTCCTCAAACTTTGCTGATGAATTCACTTTCATATACATGTGAATTAAGAAAATGAAGCAGTATTAATAAAACACATCAGTGAAAGTTTGAGGAAAATTGGACAATCCGTTGAAAAGTTATGAATTTTTCAAGTTTCCGTGCCGCCGTCATTGAATACGAAGACTATTACAACTCGTGATATCACACGTGTAGAACGATATAAAGTATTAAGTATAAAAAAAGATTTGACATATTATTTTCTAGTTTCTCGCATAATAAAATAACACTTGACTTGCCTCTTTCAGTTATAGGCGGGGGCAATAATATTACCCTTAATATACATAATCCATGTCAGTGACAAGTTGAGCGAATGTGTACGCCGTTTTTTTTTTTATTTATTTAATTTTGTGAAATTTTCTTTATATTTTCCTTATATCTTTCTACGCATGTGACATCATAAGCTATGGTAGTCTTCTAATCCAGCAGTATCTGCGCAGTGAAATTCTAAAAATTCATTTAACTTTTGAACGGATTGTCTGTTTTACCTCAAACTTTCAGTGAATTAGTGTTCGATGATATTGCTGTATTCACTCTATCCACATGTATTATTGTGTGGAAACAGATACTTCTGTTTAAAAAGTATTATGAATGGGTTTTGGTTTCCATCTACGGTACTGTACATACATTGTACAGTACATTTTTTTTTTCCATTTCATCCCTCTCATCTTCATCGCACAGAGACACTAAGGTAGTGATATACGCTCTATAAGCACTGTACTATTGTATATGAAGGTGGACTTGTATAGAGGTTTTGCAATCATAGGCCTATTGTTTGTTGCAAAACTGCAGTTATTATCACCTTATGATAAATGATTTATAGTTGATTGGTTTTTGAAGGATGCTGTCATAAGTACGATTGTGAGATTTTTATTGATTCTCTCTATCCCTCTCGGGGTATATGAGAGTACAATCATGATAAACAAAATAATGCAAAACTAGTGAAAACGCTTCGAGCGATGCGTTATATTGTGTACACACGTGATCTATCATGTGACCCCTGATGACTGCGTATAATCATGTGACTACTATGTTACTGCATAACAATGCATCAGACAGCTCCAGTGGCAGAGTCTCTGCAGTGCTGTGGCCAGTGCAAAAAAATTTTGCTTGGTTCTTCCAATCTTGTTCTGTTTTGATGAACCAAGCCCCCTTCACCAATCATGACGGGTTTTAGCACAGCGATGGTCGTAATGATGTTCCTGTTTTCGAATTCCGTCACGGTACAAGGCAAGTCGGAAGTAAAAAGTGGCATGTTATCCGTCCGTGCATCGGAGTCGCGGGAAGTGTGGCCCCTGGATGGCCTGTGGAATTTCCGAGCAGACAATTCACCAGGCAGATCGGCGGGCTTTGACGGGCAGTGGTGGTCACAACCACTCGCAAAGGTGACATTGAGAGCTTTTATCCTGAATGCAATAAGGGTCGACAGGATAGATAGACTTTAAGTAACCTGGCTCAGTGAGAGAGAGAGAGAAAAAAAAATCTCAATGAGAATTAGAACTGGTCATGCTGGTAATGGCCAATGATAGAGTCTATTGCTGTTTTTGACTTGTAAGTTGTGGCCCACAACACAGTTGTCCCAATAAATTGCTAATTATGCTCTGTTTTAAGTGTATGCTACGGTTGGAGGTCCGATAAAATGCAATTTCGTTAATACTGTTTCGTGTACAGATATTTTGGCGAATGAGGAGGTCACAGACATTTTCGCGATATGTTGTTTTTGCAAAAATTTATGCCGACACTAACATAAATGCATTTATATTACTAGGTTCGCATTTTGTAAAATTCATGATCCAGCTGTGATTCGCGTAATTCATGAAACATTAAACTCTCATGAAAAAAGCAGGCAGCTTATTAGGCAGTATTCAACATACATTTCCTAGGATGTAATTTACTGTAATTTATATGCCACGTACGTAAGCATCCATTAGCGAGTCTGGTATTTCACAAATTCTAGGAGTCGGGACCTCCAGGCAATTTTGCGAGTGATTAAACTTGTGATTATGCAGTAAATTTACAGTATTTATCATACAACTTGTTCATGTACTATGTGCATGCTATGTACCAGTACATGTAGGGCCTAAAGGGTTCAGGCCACATCATATTAGGGGTCAGACTTGATATCTTCACATGTTCCTTTTTTATGTGTGCAAGTAGCATCCAAATATAAAACCCCAATGAAAAATAGAAAGTATATTGGGCATACAGTAATGTTCCTGATTTGGCCTTTCTCCTTCCTGTAGACTGGTGCAGTGATCGATATGCCAGTTCCTTCCAGCTTCAACGACATCACCCAGGATAGGATGCTTAGAGACTTTGTAGGATGGGTTTGGTATGACAAGGAGTTTCACGCTCCAAAGACCTGGATTAACAGCAAGCAAAGAATAGTTCTGCGTTTTGAGGGGGCCCACTACAATGCTATAGTGGTAAGCTTGTCTTGAACTTTATGTGTTGTAAGAGCTTAAATACATTGTATTTCACTTTATCTTCATTTGTTTTAATTCACCACTCGTGTTGCATGGAGTTTCCTGTCATCTGTTGACTATTTTTCAAAAGACATATTGAAACAACTATATTCCCCTAATTTCAATACTGTTTGATGAGTAGCCTGATGGACAATAGATAGGCCATTTGATTCACTACTTCTTGATTTCTTCGGTAGGAAGATTTTGTTGAGAGAAGAACTTATTCCTCATTTATCTTGCTCCCCCCTCGATGTCCTTCTTATATCTGTTGAATTAGTGTTATTATCTCTCAGAAAACAGGCCATTGCTTACAGCTCATAAGAATTGTGATCAATCAGTACAAAGTACCAGTAATATCACTACTATATCTCAATGCAAAAGACATCGCTATTTTTGTCTCTCCCAGATACACAATGTCTCATGCTTTGTATATCATTCTTCTGAATGCGTCATTGATCACCTAATTTTGCATGGATGCAGTGGATGAACTCACAAGAAGTAACAAGGCATTCTGGAGGACATCTACCCTTTGAGGTTGAGGTGACCCCATACATACAGTTTGAAACACCCAACCGAGTCACAGTGGCAGTGAATAATACCCTCACACCACACACTCTTCCTCCAGGTGTCATCACATACTTTAATGATACAAAAATGTAAGTTACCCTGACACTAAAATTGCATGCAACATATTTAGATGTCATGGTCTGTAGAGTATGATATCATAATAAGCAACATGAGGTAAGTGGTATTGTTACTATATGGTGATAATCTCGAGAACAATGGTGTAATTGTTGTTTGGTGAGGCTAATGCATTTTCAATATCCTAATTCATTTAAGACATCTTGTGTTCGTTTTAAATCATAATAGGAATAAAAAATTTACATACGTATAGATCAGGCATTGTGTATGCATGTGTGTGTGTGTTTTTTTCTTTTTTAATGTACATTTGTGACAGTTACAACATTTCTTCCATAACATTGTCTTCCCCCCCCCCCCCAGTCTTATTTTGTTTTGTTTTGGTTTGTTTGTTTGTTTGTTTTAATGGTGCCATTATACTCAAATACCTACCGGTACATCTTTAATCATCTGTAATGTGTTCAAATATTCAAACAGAATGCTCGAGGGATCTGGGAAAGAACTTCAGTGACCACACTTGTGAAAGTCTTGAAAACTTGTGCACCTGTTCAGATATTGATCAGATATTTGCTTCATTCAGCTGAAAGCATAGGCAACACAGTGAGCTACAAAGCCACACCACTCATTAGCTGTCAAATTAATGACAAGTTTGTGTCTTCAGAGAATCGATTTGCCCTGAACTCAGCCACATTTTTGTTTCAGTGTCTGATAGTGTTTCATGATTCTCACCTTCAGGTATCCGCCAAATTACTTTGAGCAGTCCTACCAGTTTGATTTCTTCAACTATGCTGGACTTCAAAGACCAGTCAAACTGTATACCACACCCAAGACATATATAGATGACATCTCTATCAACACAACTGTGATAGGCCTTAAAGGTACAGCTTCAAACAACGAAAAATCTTACAGGTTGTGGTTGTCGTTTTCCTTTCACAATTATTGGTAACAAATATCTAAACTTACATTGTAGTTCCATGTGTATAGAAGAAATTCTGAAAATGGTATAGAGGTATAAGATATCCATTAATTTGAGTTCAAAAGTGGAAGTTTTGGTATTGCTGCCTAATTTCTGTTTATTACTCATGTTCACGATCCTATGTTCAGGAAATTGATAATTTTCAGAATTGTACAAGTCCTCTGTAAGTGAGCATTTTCCCTTTTGATTAATTTTGCAAGGTCACACAAAGTAAAGAAATATGTTTCCATTTTTTCTGGCAGAATGAAAGAGCATTTTACTTACCATTTTCAGAATGCTGGGGAGTGCTATTACTGTAGTGCTATTACTGCTAACTTTTAAATGTCAGGAACAAGTCAGTGTCCTTTTCACTAAAAAATGACTTTTTGTGGAATTCTCTTTATATTTTGTTTAGATTGTGTTCCTGCAGCGACATCACAAACTATTGTAGTCTTCTTATCCAGTGATGGTGACACAGGAACTTTTAATGGATTGTGTGATTTTCCTCAAACTTCCCATGTGTTCTTCTAATATTGCTGCATTCGCTCAATCCGCTTATATATCTGGGTATCATTCCCCTTCAAATAACCCTGTGCCTTATCATAGGATTGGTGCAGTACAATGTCACGGTTGGAGGAATCAACCCTTCCAAGGTAACCGCCCTCGTGGATTTGCTTGACGAAGATGATGTCCAAGTAGGGTTCAGCAAGGAACTGATTGCTGCACTAAATGTTCCAAATGTGAAGCTTTGGTGGCCGTACACCATGAGAAATGAATCAGCCTACTTGTACACACTCAAGGTATTTATCAAGATGAGGAGCACACTTCATGATGGAGATGTATTCTTCATTTTGGTGATCAATATTTTTTTTCTCTCTATGATGCTGCAATAACTAGATGAAACAGACCAAAATATATCAAATATGATGAATAAGAATTAGTTGACATTGATTTTCCATCTTGAATATTACAATGCTAAAGGAACATTGTATGTCCGTTGCATCTTGTAGTCACTTTTTGTTACCTTTCTTGCAGATTTCCAATATAAACTTTATAACTGAATGCAAGTGAAATTATCCTGGATTGACAAATTTTAGCAGTGCATGTAAATGTGCACTTGTACTCACAATTGTCAGCATACTAGTGATTGATAAAATTGCTTCTGCTTCAGTCAATATTCAAGCATATCAGCATGTCAATTATATACTTACTATGATTTGACATCTGAAGGATGATATTCTTTACATTACAGATTGTCAGCATGCTAGTGATTGATAAAATTGCTTCTGCTTCAGTCAACATTCAAGCATATCAGCATGTCAAGTATATACAAGCTATAATTTGACATCTGAAGGATGATAGTCATTACAGATCCTTTTTAATGGTTATTTTTTATGTTTTTGAAATATTTATGGGAATGGGAAGCTGCTGTCAAAGTTTTGCAACAAATAATTGACAAAAACTATTCAGTACACACTTAGATGTATATTTACAAATTTGACTGTAATTGTGAGTACAATAAGAATTGATAGTTGTAAAATCATTTTTTTTCCATTCTTTCTGTAATGCGAATGATTCTAAAAAACATAAAAAAGTACGTAGTCATCATTCTTTACTTTTTACAGGTGACAGTCTTCTATGAGGGGGAGGCAGATATATATCGAATACCCTTTGGTATCAGAACAGTGCGTGTGACCAACAAACAATTCTTCATCAATGACCAGCAGTTCTACTTCCATGGAGTGAATAAACACGAGGATGCAGATGTAAGAAGTCATCACTGGAACATTTCAAACTTTACAGAGATGAAAGTGTGTCAAGAAGACTACATGTGACCTTTTTTTATCATTATATTTATATAGTGGTTTAAAGGGATGGTACAGTATTGGTGGAGATGAGAATTGGGCTTTTAACTTTTTGCGAGATACCGGTACCAAGAAAACACTTATGAAACAGTACAGAGCATACCATTTTAAGAGGAATTCAAAGTTCATTTGATGAAAATCGAGTTTGCAATGACTGAAACATCCAAAAACAAAGTAAAACAAAGTGATCATAATAAAATGTGGGTCCCACACTTTATTAGAATCACTCTGTTTTGGATATCTCAGCCATTTCAAAACCAATTTTCATCAAATAAACATTGATTTCCTCCTGGAATTACATGCTCTTTCATATTTCATAGGAGGTTTTTCATTATCTCCAAAAAAAAATAAAAATGTTAGAAACCTGAAATTAGGTCTCAACCAAAACTATACGATCCCTTTAACAGAATTTTAAATGAATTAGTGTACAGTTAGATAGATATCATTACTTATATTTCATTCTATTCTGTCTCATGAGATATCTAGATAATATTTTGCAAACCATGTTTTGTAAAAAGATTATTTGTGTTTCTTCTAAACTGCAATGTTTATGAAAGTTAGTCTCATGAAAAAAAAAAAGAAGAAACAAGTGATTTAGTGTAATAGTTGACAAAAACTAAAATGCAGTCTTGCAAGAGATCCTAAAAAAAAAATGTAAAAAAACAGTCATGTAACATCTGTTATCATTTATATGTTTGGTCTTTTCTTTGGTTGTTCTTCACATAAAATAGATCCGTGGCAAGGGTGTGGATTACCCCCTCATCATTAAGGACATCAATCTATTGAAATGGCTTGGGGTCAATGGCTTCCGGACAAGCCACTATCCGTACTCGGAGGAAATTATGGACATGTGTGACAGACACGGCATTGTGGTCATTGACGAAAGCCCAGCTGTTGGAATGCACTCGTAAGTTTTGACAATTTCGTCATAAATGTTGCTTTATCAACAACAAAAAAAGAAGAAGAAATAGCTCAACAATGTTCAGCAAATTTGGCTGCTCATGTGATACAGGCAAAGGGATGTATGCATGGTCTCATGATTTAATCATTAACATATAACATGTGAAAATGACATATGTTTTCCCTTTTACCAATATAAGTTTTCAAAGACTACAATTAGATATATTGGAGCTAAGTGCTGGAATCATTTACCTGCTACTATCAAAGAATGTCCTACACTCTCATCTTTTAGTTATAAATATGGAATGTTCTTAATCCAAGGTGCAGCCTTTTTGTTTTGTTTTGTTGTCTTTTGTGTGTATTTGTCCTTTCTTACTAGCAATTTTGTGTATAATTTCTAATGGTATAAATGTACTCTTAAAATGTATATCTTTGGCTGCAATTTGTAGCCTCTTCATCTGTAAGGGAATCGGCCTTGATAAGTCCTATATGGTCTTCTTTTTTTTTATATTCCCACAGATGCTAAGTATATCTTTTTGCATTATTCCTTTGTTTTCAATGTCAACATAATGTCCAATATGTTATGTCCGTATATTTGTGTTTTTACACTTTTCTAGCATGTAGAATAAATAAAATTGAATGGAATTGAATTGAAAAAGATTGTTTGTACTGCACCTCAAACTCTAAGAGGGAGCAGTACAAGATATGAAGAGTTTGTTCTTAAAAACCGATAAGTCCATTTTTGAAGATTTTGAGGTACGGTCTCTGTCATAAAGTACAAGATAATACCTTTTAAATGATATATTGGTCACTACATATGAAGGTACATTTTTTAAGTTATGGTCAAAAGAAGCAAAAAATTTCTTATTATTCTCTTTATTTTTCTTGACCTTTAATCGCAAATATCTCCATTTGGCAAATATGGACTTATCGGTTTTTGCGAACAAACTCTTCATATGTTCACTAGCATATTTCAGGTACATGTATGCTGATAAAATAATGTAACACAACGTATCATTTTAACATGTGATATTTGAGAGAAAAACTGAAATTCACATTTTCTAATGTCAGCAATTTTTCTGGCATGATATATTTTCTTCTTAAAATAAGAGGTCATATTTTCTCCTGCAAATATTGCAAATCACATTGAATTTTTCTTGACAGGGGGCTGAGGTGCCCATATTCTGTTTTCTCATTCTGCTACTGCGCAAGGAATTCTGCTCTGACAAATATTCAAAACAACCTTTTTGAAAACACTCTGTTTTCAGGGCAGACAACTTTGTGAATGAAACTTTGGAGCACCATCGTCAAGTCATGGCTGAACTGGTCAGGCGAGATAAGAATCGGCCATCTGTGGTCATGTGGTCAGTGGCCAATGAGCCATTCACCACTCTCACCCCGTCTGGACCTTACTTTGAGTGAGTGCTCTTGAGAAGAACGATGGTTGTACTGAACCATGCTTTAAAAGCTTCACTCACTTCGATTATCTTATTATAGTAATTTCAATGAAGATCTTTCAATTTCATACTGTTCACATTGTGTATTTGTTTGTAAGTCATGTAATGAATTGCTATACTACTCTTGCCATTTTTCAACATACAGTACTGTACTCACAGTGTGTATTATGTGCATAGCAATGTCATGTACCTTACTTCAGTGCGACACCACTCTTGTTGTTTTACATCATTTATAGACACCATGTGGGTAAATTGGATAGTATTCCTAATATTCCTCCCTTGCTCGAAGCAGGGTTGTACCAAAAATGCATGTGTAGAGATCATAATGACCAATTAATAAAGGGGTCTGGCTGGAAGGGAAGGGGGGGGGGGGTGGTCAATCATGCTTAATCCACCATTCTTAGTCATCAGCATGACAACTTTAGCAATCAGCATGATGACTAAATGTCACAAAAATGCATATATGGGCACGGCTTGATGTTAAAGTAATGATGTAAGTTAAAATCAATGCTGAGTGTTCTTTCCACAGATGTGTAGAATCTGAGAACACGTTTTTCTGGTTTTTCTTGAAGAAATGTCATTGCTTTCACCCGTGAGTTGGACCCACATCGACCTGTGACCTTTGTTGCCAATGATCACACACCAGACAGGGATCATGCTGTGAGTCATTTCATTTCCACATGTCATATTTGAGAGAAAAACTGAAATTCACATACTCTAAAATCAACAGTTTTGCTGGTGTGATTTTTATGCCTCCGCCACGAAGTGGTGCCGGAGGCATTATGTTTTCGGGTTGTCCGTCCGTCCGTCCGTCCGTCCGTCCATCCGTCCGTCCATCCGTCCTTCCGTCCGTCCGTCCGTCCGTCCTTCCGTCCGTCCGTCCGTCCTTCCGTCCGTCCGTAATGAATTTTGTGGACAAGGTAACTATCGAAACCTGTTGAGGTATCCTAATGAAACTTGGCATGTATGTGTATTAGGGGGTGAAGTTGTGCCTATCAACTTTTGGGTGCACATGCTCAAGGTCAAAGGTCAAAAGGTCAAGGTCAAATACATAAAATTTCACTATTTCCACCATATCTATTGAATGCCTGAAGATATTTTCTTGAAACTTAGTGTATACATGTTTTACCCAATTAAGATTCTCTGGTGAAAGTTTGGGTCATGAGGTCAAAGGTCAAAGGTCAAAAGGTCAGGGTCAAATACATAAAATTTCACTATTTCCACCATATCTATTGAATGCCTAGAGAGATTTTCTTGAAACTTAGTGTATACATGTATTACCCAATTAAGATTCTCTGGTGAAAGTTTGGGTCATGAGGTCAAAGGTCAAAGGTCAAAAGGTCAAGTAAAAATATTAAAAAACTTCTTTTTTTTCTCCGTACCTTGGAAATTTGTTCAAGGTATCTTCATGGAACATAGTATATACATGTACTGACTGGAAGTGATTATCTAGAGAATGTAGGGTTCATGGGGTCAAAGGTCAAGTGCAAGACTTCAAAATTTTACTATTACCCTCATATTTATGCAATGCCAGCAGGGTTATTTTTTAAACTAGGTGTATGTGTGTGTAACCTAATAGAAATTCTCTGGAAAGTTTTTTTTTTGTGCCTCAAAGGTCAAAAGGTCAAAGATCAAGTGAAAGAGCTGAACTAACTTTTTCCTCCATATCTCGGAAGTGGCTCAAGTTACCTTGAAACTTAGTACATATTATGCATGTTCTACCTGAAAGTAATTATCTTATGAATTTTAGGGTCAAGGGCCAGATGAAAATGGTAACAATTTACTATTCAATTCAGAAATTGCACTTTTTCTCCACACCTGTACCTTGAAAATTACTCAATGCCTAAATGTATGAATGGGTCAAAGTCAAGTTAAAGTCCTTAAATCCCTAGATACATGCTCTCCTATTCATCCAATTAAACCTACGTCAAGGAAGGTGAACATTCAACACATTTGTGACAAACTTGTCATTCCAATATTTTGCCAATTTTGTGAAAATGTAATCACACAGTGTCCACATGTACTATCTAGACCTATTGGGAAAATCATGCATTATAGCGGAGGCATACCAGTCGCCAAAGCGACATTTCTAGTTTTTTTAAATAAAAAGTCACATTTTTTCTTGACATCACCTTGACTTGATACAATGACTACTGTAAAATCAGAAATTTTCACCTCCATGAAACTTTTGCAAATTTTGTGAAGAGCAAAGCTTCGTGAGAGTAAATTGCATGTGAGAGTTCTTGCCTACAAAATGCATGTATGCATTTTGACACAGCTTGACTCGGGTCAGGCTGAGCCTTTGTGAAGTCTGCTACTGGTAGTGCACATTCAGTTTTGTTGTGTGTTTTATATCAACCAGCAGTGTGTTACTAGTGCATATATAGTATACTCATAATTTTTTCATGGTTGGCAGTTCATGAAAGTTTCATGTCTCGAATGATTCTGGTTTTACAGTATTTACATTTGAGAAAAGGTATGACATCTCCCCCCCCCCCTTTTTTTTTTTTTTAGGTGATCCGAGTATCCTCTCGGATCACCTTCTGTTTTTTTTTTTTTGTTGTTGTTGTGTGTATAGGCCTGGTATTTATAGGTGAATCTGTTGCATTCATACATTATCTCTCCCTGTGTGTGGTCTGTACAAAATACTTGTTGCACTTATGAATGGTATCATATTAGTTTGCATAAACATATGAACACATAAATCATGAATGTGTACATGTTATTTCTTCTATTGGACTAAGTTGTCACTCGGTTCAAGGGGAATATTTAGTACCAAAGTTGGATGTGGTCACAACAGTCATATTAGAATTGGTAACATCAGCAGCCTCAAAAGTCATTGGTCCAATATTTTCTGTAAGATTCTGTGTGTGTTACGAGAAAAACTCCATTAAAAAAAAAAAAAAGGCAGAATAATATGACACTGAGATGTGTCAACTTCTAACGAAAATACATGGATTCCCTTAATAAGAACACACTGCAAAATTACATTATAATAAGTTTATGCTTTCACCTCTTCTTTGTTGATGATTGTAACAGACATCAATACCTAAATGATATCTTAAACAGCCTTTTTATTGCACTGATTAATACATGGTGCTCCTGTAGTTGGAAGTCCTTTGTTCCAGTGAACATTTTGTGTGTTTCCCTTGTCATCCACTACCAGGCCAAGTTTGTGGATGTGCTGTGCCTCAACAGCTACTTCTCCTGGTACAATCATTATGGTCACCTGGAAGTAGTATACTTACAGGTCAATGAGTACTTGACTTCGTGGCACTCTTACTACGACAAGCCAGTCATCCAGACAGAGTACGGGGCAGGAACTATCAGTGGGTTTCATCAGGTAGACATAAAGATTTACACTCTTCTGGTTTTTCAACATTTTGTTTGATTCCGGAACTATCAGAAAGGCGTATTTTTAATGGAGCCACTTGCATTAACTCTACAGAAAGCTTCTCTTACCCCTCCCCACCTCATTTTAGTCCTTTCTCATTATGTATTTGCATTATTTCTTTTTTTTAATTCCCTCATTTTTCCCTAAGTTGTACTTGCTTTCCTCACAAGTGTATCTTCAATGATATTCTCAAAGTAGGACTGATGCTAGCTAGGTGGCAATTGTCTAACATGGCAGTGATTACAGAATTCTAAATGAAATCTTCATGAAGATGAACAATTAGGAGAAGCTGGAGAGGATAATGAAAATGTAAGTCCCTTGCTAAACTATACACAGCCCAGTCGCTGTAAAAACGTGACAGGGCTGTACCGGGATGGTGCACAACAACAAAGCCAACACAAAGTGAACATGGCGATCACGTTGAGTTTTGATACTTGACATCATTTTTGTCACCTTCATTGATTAGACTTCATGTCTATGTTATCAATATTGACATACACAATTTACAACTTACCAAAAACGGAAGATGAAATGCAGCGTGTGCGAACGGTACATTGATCGGAGCTGCACTAAAGTGCAGCTCCAATCGCGTGAACTCATGATTATTCAAAATCACTGGCAGTGAACTTCTGATGTACCGTTCGCACATGCTGCATATAATCTTCGTTTTCCGTGAGTTGTAAATCGTGTATGTCAATATTGATAACATACACATGAAGTCCTAATTAATGAAGATTGTCTTTAATGAGTTTGAGGTGACAAAAATGATGTCAAGTATCGCGCAGATCAAAACTCAATGCGATCGGCATGTTCGCTTTGTGTTCGTTTTGTTGTTGTGCACCATCCTGGTACAGCCCTGTCACATCTTTACTAAACAACGGTTTCATGACATTTGCTCCTCCCACAATATCTCCCAAGAAATATAAGCATGCGAAGCCAAAATGTAAATTTTGCCCACAAACATAACCCTAACCCTAATCCTAATCCTCACATCAAAGTAAACCTAAAACCCTATCACAACCCTAACCCTATAGCCCTAAGTCCCTGGAGAAAATAGGACCGGAGTAAATGTGGTGTCACCATAAATGACAGAGCTAATAGTTCATTCTGTTGATTCTTTTTTAACCTTTCACCCCAGTCTCCAGCAGTCATGTTCACTGAGGAATACCAAGTGGATATGATGGCAGGCTACCAAGCAGTCTTCGACAAGCTTCGTCAGGATTTCTTGATCGGAGAATTGGTCTGGAACTTTGCAGACTTTAACACCCAGCAGGGTAAGAATCCAATGCCTTGTGTTACAGAAATCTTAGGTCTAAAAAAGTTTGCTTGGAATTGGTTGAAACTCCATTCCCAACTCCAGTTGCCAGTTAGATAAGATCAATATAAATTCTACAGTCATGTATCATTCCTTCATAACACCGAGTCAGATATTGCCTTTCCGTATAGAGATATTAACTTCTCTTTCTGTAATATAATTTCTGTGTCAAAGATATTGGTTCATGAAAGTGAAGGGCGGATGATTCAATACTATCAGTCACTTTCTCTAAATGAAAGAGGAATGATGAGAACGAAATGTGAATTTCTCAAAGACATCTTTTATCAATATTTCTACACGTCCCCTACTTGGATGATTTTAGAATGAAGTCTGATGGCAAACACCTCATTTGCCCTCATTACATCAAATTATGAAGTTGCCTACCTGACCTATTTATTTCTCAGTGATGACACTAAAAAGGAACAAAATACTGTAGTAGTTTCATTAAGCCTCACTCTTTGACAAGTATGCTTAAAAGTCTGATTTGCTTGGTTCTTTGTAAGTATGTGCCGCATTACCACTCAGTGTCAATCCCTTACCCTAACCCTAACTACTTCCACTCATTGTCAATCCCTTACCCTAACCATAACTACTTCCACAGTATGTAAGCGATTTATTTCAAATTTGGTATGTATAATGATCTACAGATGTAGTTATGCAAGACGCACTTTGTGTTTGTACCGGACAAGGTGTTGCCATGGTAACAGTGTATTTTTTTGAAAAACTTGTGGAGTGAACTACTTGTACAATTTTGAAGTGATTGAACTCAGATTTGGTGTACATGATGATATTGAGGTGTAAATGTGCAAGACATATTTTTTTTTATGTGTGATTGTCATAGAAAGCGTTGCCATGGTAACCACAATTTTCCCCAAACCTTGTGAAGCGAACAACTTCCACAGTGTTTAACCCTAATCCCACCGGGTTTTTTGAAGGACTTGAAAAAGGCCCCCCTTCAGATCTTGATCGTGGATTGCGCGATCCTCGTGAGAATTTGCACTAAGGTACAG
Source organism: Diadema setosum (assembly GCA_033980235.1). Classification (NCBI taxonomy): domain Eukaryota; kingdom Metazoa; phylum Echinodermata; class Echinoidea; order Diadematoida; family Diadematidae; genus Diadema; species Diadema setosum. The sequence goes on from CM067060.1 coordinate 47,072,966, forward strand.
GCTAATATAATCTACAAGACTGTGTAGTTACATTTTTCAAATTTTAATTTATGTATTTTATATTAATGAATTTATGCTAATTTATGTAAAAAAAAATTGCCCTATAAATTCAAAAATGAGCTCCAAGACTTCTAATTTTTGGTGAACATATTCTTTTCAATATCCTCAACAATAATTAATATTGAAGCAAAAAGTCGGCTTCATAATCATTTCTTATGTATTTTATTGTTTATTGAATTTCTTATGTATTTCTTTGTTTTTAACTTTTTGTTTTTGTTGTTTTTTTTCGTCAAAGTTTGTCGCAGAAACTTTTTAAAGCATAATCAGGCCAATAAAAATTATTATCAGCCATTGAGAGTAAAGATATTTATTTTTATATGAATTAATTGCAAAAACACAATTTACCTTGGATTTGTACACAAAATCATGTTTTTGAGCAATCTTTTAGTTGACAAATTTTTTTCAAAGGGGCGTGGCTTCAAAACGGTATGCCCGGGAGCAACAAATTTGGTCTCAAAAGTTGCGCAATACTTGAAAGAAAAAAGTCATAAAATGTCGCGGTGAGAGCATCACGTGTTGGGGAATAATCATGCGAAACGTAGAGGGGGGGGGCCATTTTGCCCCCCCGAATAGGGTTAAGCAATTTATTTCAAATTTGGTATGTTTAACTATCTACAGGTGTAGTTATGGAAGACAAACGTTGTGTTTGTACCCGACAAGGCGTTGAAAATCTTGCAGAGTGAACTTCTTCCACAATTGTGAAGCAGTCAAACTCACAAGGTACTCACAAGGTACTACACACACACACACACACACACACACACACACACACACACACAATCAACCCTGGTTCAATTCTTTTTCATAGGAACTTCTTGCGGGAGTAGGGGTATTAATCACCTACTCCCGCAAAGTTCAAAGGAATTTCCTATGGAAACTTCAGTTTGCTTTACGTCATATTCCCAGACTTCACTAACATACAATAAGATAGGCAATATCAGATGGTCAAATAAGTGGCATTGAATATCAACTGACAGCTGCATTTGCTTCGCTGTGGTCATCATACTGATAAAGAGCTTTCTGTGGCCTGCACTACTTGCCTCGAGATTGCCTTTTTGAAAGAACCATTATAATTGAATTGTACGCCAAGATAAACCAAGTTGTAGACCACTTCTACTCTTTCTTGACCATATGTAAAATTTGCGATGTTCCTGATTTTACCTCTAGTAAAAATCATTATCTTAGTTTTACTTGCATTGACTAGTAGGTGCCATTTATTACAATATTCTTGTACTGCATTCAGAGCAACTTGCAATTCGTCAGGGCTTTCTGCCAGAATTATAGTGTCATCGACATACAACAAGCAAACCAATCTTGAAAAAAACTCCATCTCCTCACCCTGTAAAATACTACATAATTTTCCAGTTAACAATTTCAAGCCGGGATAGAATTATGCAATATGTTCTTCAAAATCATTAAGGTAAATGACAAACAACAGAGGTGAGAAATTTTCACCTTGTCTATTCACCTACAGTACAAGTGAAAAGTCAGACATCACACCATTGGCCGAATTGCAAGACTTAGCACTTTTATACAAATTTTTAACAACATTTAAAATTTTACCATTCACACCTACTTGTAACAATTTAAACCACAAAAACTTCCTTTCAATGGAATTAAATTTTGTTTTGTAATCAATAAAAGCACAATTTAAACATTTTCTTTTCTGTAAATAAAAATTGATAACACACTTCAAAACAAATACATGATCAATAGTCGCATAAGTTGAACGAAACCCAACTTGTTCTTCACCTAACATGTAATTCTCATCAAGAAAGTTAAAAAGCCTATTATTCAAAACTGATGTGAACAATTTACCAATACAACTCAACAAAGTAATTCCTCTGTAATTATCCAGATTAGTATTTTCACCTTTATTAAAAAAAAAAGGAATAATCACTCCTATACACCACTCAAGAAGATCAACAACAAAAGATCAACAATTACCATACGCATTAATTCCAAAGGGCTATTTTTTCAAAAATTCATATCTTATTAAATCATTACCACAAGCTTTGGCATTTGTCAATTTATTAATCATTAATTCAACCTCTTCTAGTGTAATGGGTGCATTCAAACAATCATCTTGTAATGACACCTTGATATCACTTAAAGACATCCTTTCCACTGGATGATCCTCAGATTCATTCACATTTCCTAGAGATGTAAAATGTTGTACGAGCTCACCCAGAGAAACATTGATTGCACTTTTAGTCTGGTGAACCTTACTATTTAAAAGATCTCGATACGCTTCAGGATTGTCTATCTTTACCATACTTTCTCCTTTTACACCTTAATATTTTTTTTTTTGTGATTTTTGCTTGCCAAAAGCAATTCACTTTGTAAAACATCAAAATCTGAATCTTTAACATCTAACCTTCTGCATAGCTTAATTTTCCTGCTTAGCATCAAACCATGATTGTGACAAAAAAATTACATTACACTGTATAATATTTGCATGCCTAGTGTGTACTTTTTCAACCTATGTTTTATTATTTTGATTGCTTGATCACCTAGCTGTCAATTTACCACAATTCACTGAAACATCACTAATTTTCCTTCATTTGCACTGCCAAAAAAACCCTCTTTTTTGTGATTATATCATGTTTTTTGCATTGTTCTTCTGCCTCTCCTTCAATAATCTGAAGATTCTTGCAGACTGTGTTATTTACATTATAATACAGTTTATTTACAGATATTTACAAGCACGTAACAAATATGAAGAACAAGACTAGCCACTGTGATCAACCGTTAGTCGGTTACAGAATGCTCCCACAGATGGCGCTGCAGCAATTTCCAGCGAGAGGGAATTCCGGCTCCTTACCATTCTCGGAAAGAGCGAATGCAATGTGATTCAGTTCTCGAGTATGGTACCTGATAGGAATGTGGTTGTGAGGCTCTCGTCAACTGAGTAGCCTGTTTGATACTATAGTCCTGTGCCAAAAGATGAGTAAGATTATTGTGTATTTTGTACATCATGATTAGCCTGTCATTTTCTCTGCACTGTTCCAGAGTGGTCCAATCAAGTTCTTTGTCACAAGGGCATTACCCACGGAAGACTACCATGAATCACAACACAGTGCACGGTGACTCCTTGAATACTTTTCAACTAAATCAGTTCGATTTTGTCTTGTCAAGGCAAGAAACAAAGCAAGGGACACAAACAAAAAGAACAAAAGAAATATTTCCAAATACCGGATAACTTATTACATTACAGAGACCTGCACACATCATAAAAGCTATACAGTTTACCCTGGCCAGAGGCAACTAATTAATAAGATACTTCAAACCGCGCGCAGAACGTTCCTGTAGCACAGATGAGGTAGGACCCGACGACGGGTGTGTGCATGCTCGGCAAGGTCGTCACGGACGAGGTTCGACCGGCGAGATACAGTACTCTGCGGAGTCCCCCTGTGAGGGCACCAGCAACCACAATGTCTACTGGAGTGCATCACACTGACCTTATGGGAAGCGGGATCAGTGACGTCCGGGACAGTGATGTGGCATTCGGCGGTCGTATGCCAGTGGAGACACGGAGCTGCTGGTCCGATGGCGTCACATTTCACGACAGATGTGTCCAGAAGGAGCGTCTCCAATGCGGCTGTACGAATACAATTAATTCCATCATAAAATCTATCCCAGTATCATAAGATTTATACATGCCGGGTCATTAATACTAATCACAGAGGTTCTGGATAACGGCGGTCATTTCATAATGCTCACTTTACACCATTGCCTTAAGACAGCCGTGTACATATAACAATTATATCCCCTTACTCATTGCATCTTTATCCACCTACGGACACAAACACATGATTATTTTATCCATTCATGTGCACATAAACAAACGCTTCAGTTTTGGGAAAATTACAAAAGTCAATACTATAAAATCCAATACGAGTGTCTTACTCAACATACTTCATTATTATCCTCCCGTACAAAATGATATACTTTATAGTGTGTCTCTTTGCACATTGCATCTTGTATACAAATAATAATATCCCTCTGGGCACTTCCTATAACATATTGGTACTTTCTTAACCATATCATAAACTCTAAACATTAACAGTATATCACTGATGGTGCACTCCATTACTCACAAACCAATTTATATCCAATTAAAGACAAAATGCTCACTGACGAATTAAATTCAGAGCAATTTTATTACACTCTGTTATTCATCCCTCACTGTTCAGTACACTTGACCTGTATACTCAATTCCTAACCATTACTACTAACTGGATGCACTTTGCACCAGAGTGCATGCTCTAAACCACGAACATTAATAAAATTATAAACTGTGGCAACACTCACGGATATATTGAAGCTCATTCGTGCTGGTCCGGGGGTGCACAGTGGGAAGCCTTCTGAAGAGTCTAGCCTGCCAGCCTGAATTGCTTGCCAATGGGAAGTCCTCGGCCCCTCTCCTGGTCTCTCTCTCTCTCTCTCTTGCACAGCTCTGCCCCGTCCACACAGAAGAGCGCTACTAGCTCCACCACTCCTCTCACGTGATATACTGTAGACTGCCCAGATTTAGTGTTTGGACAGCTCGGTCAGCTTACCGCACCCAAAACTCATCCAATCCCCAGGCCGAGTTCCCCCATATCTTAGCAACCCAATAACATTTAATTCAATCCCATAGCATTTTACCTCGTACCTACTGCTTCCCCGGTTCAAGCCATTCCAGCCTGCTCGACGCAGGTGTGCCACTCGCACAAACAAAATGCCAATCCTGTGTAGCCAGAGCATGAGTGACATTCTTGCAGCATTTTGGTGACACTTGAGGTATTATGGTAGCGATTCTTGGTGGCCTTTCATGCATGATTTACTAATCACAACTTCAATATACTAACTAATCTGCAAACTTGAATTTTTGAAGAATGATGACCTAATTTGGTTGATTCTTTAAAATGCAAAGTTTCCCCAGCAGTCTCAATCGGTACGTGCTAACAATATCACTGATCTGTAAATTTGTAGAGGAATTCATTGGTAATTCCTTACAGCAAAAAAATCTCTACAGCCCATTGCAACTGAAGTTTTGTATCATTCCCGCCTCACAGGCCCAACTCGAGTTGTAGGAAATAAGAAAGGTCTGTTGACCCGTCAGCGCCAACCTAAAGGAGAAGCCCACAGACTCAGGGATAGATACCTTCAACTTATCAAATCCTTGGGCTGTTAGTAGGAGGTATGATTCATGTATGATTACAAATGCTTTCACTTCTTGAAGTCATGGTATTCTTGTCAGCCCTAGAAGAAGGAGGACTGGAAGGAATGCAGACAATGAACCATAAAGTAAATCAAAAGTTCAGTTCATTTCGTTCTTAATTTTGCTCCATCGCAACATAATCAATAACATATATGCACAGTGTATGTGAAAGTAAAGAATTTCACCATAAGTAATCAATAAAAAGGGAAAGCAGAGGAACAGTAATTGGTACAGTTAAAGAAAATGAAATTGAGAAGTGGCATTAAAATCAATTACTGGTACATTGACTCTATGGTTTTCTCCTCTGTTTCATATATTTTTTTTAATTTCATTACTTGCACTGCATAACTTCTTTTTAACAAAATGACCATTTGCCATGATAGCACAGGTGGTTGGCTGGGTTTGACTACCCTTTCCTGTGTGTCTTAAGTTCCAAACCCCCTGCACTCCTCCATTTGTTTGTTTGTGTGGTTCTGGTGGCATGCAAAACACCTGTAGTCCTACTGTGTATTGCTGTAATCCATCTTCCACATTACACAATTGAAATGTGCTGACCTTGCCAGCTTTGTCAACTTAAAGTATGCATGCTAACAGCCTCCGTCTTAAAGGCTATAACATATGACTGTCTAATGCCTCTTGATATAATGTTTATCTGGTAAACATACAGTATTAGATTGTGGTAAATCAGAGTGTAGTTACACACTCCAGGAGCTGGCTTTCATGCTCAACTAACCTGCATTTAGAGTGCAAAGCAATATGCGCCAAAGAGTTGTTTTAATGATATCGAAAACTTTTTGGTGGGGAGTTCGTAGAGGCCATAACTTCCAAGGTAAGTTTGTTTGATATGAAGTCAAGTAAAATCACACAAAGTCAAGTATAATTATATTCTCATTCCCTTCCCACTCAACCCTCTCCTCACATTTTCTAGGTCCAAAGCGTTGTGTTGGAAACAAGAAGGGACTCTTCAGCCGACAGAGACAACCCAAGATGGCAGCCCATCAACTGCGTGAAAGATATTCTGCACTCATTAAGACTCTAGGCTGTTGATACTAACTGAAATTATGGAACCAGTGTGCCTTCACTTAAAGGCATAATTTACCATTTGCAGATGAAAGCATTAGTGCTATAAAATAGTTCTAAAATGTGAGTTAGGGATAGAAACAACCACTGTCAAAATTTGAATCCGTATAATCGATGTTAAGTGTTGTTAAATACACAAAATGTGAACAATAGTTATAATAAAAAATTTTCCAGACTAAACCGTATACAGTTACGGTTTATTGAGAAAAACCCTGATATCTCCTTATATTTTAGGTTTTATTGCAAATATTTCATATGGTAGGATGTTTTATGATACAACAGACCTACACATAGGCATCAAATATGATATCTTGAAAATTTTTGAAATCACTGCTCCCAAAGGTAAACTGGACCTTTAACATCCCATTAATGTCATACTCAAAAGATGATACCTCGCAAAGAATTAGGGGTACTCCTGACAAGAAAGTAAATTCATAGGTGAAATCAGGGAAACGATTAAAGTGTCATAAAATAGAAAGTGCAATACTAATTACTTTTTAACTTATGTTTTGCAATGTTTTGTGGATCATAAGATGTATATCAAATGATTCAATTTCATATGATGTCTTTGGCATTTGAGAAAAGTACATGTAGTACCATTTAGTTCTTAAGTGCCCTTAGTATGTTTGTTGTGTCAAACCAACTGAAACAGGATGATAGAAGCTTGAAGCATGAATTAAAGTCAAAAAATGATATTTATGGTAACATTCTTTTCCACAAGATTGATTGGAATAGAAAGAGAGAAATGATGCAAAAGCATTAGAGAAATTTGAGACATATGTTCCCCCCCCCCCCCCCATTTTATGAAATGTTTAATTGTTTACTCAACCATCCTGTTATGAACTACACCAACTTGTATTATCAAAATGACAAAAGACATTCTAGATGACATTTGGGAAGTCATTTCTGTCATATCCCTTGTTTTATCATTCTTAAACATTTGTTTAATCCATTCATTGAGCTGAAGTCCTGAGGTTGAAATGAGGTTATGCAAGATCACTTCATTTGTTTCTTTTTCTGAATGTATATTATAAGTTATTCCTCCTCTAACTCCCCTGACTCCCTATCATCACCATCATCATTATTATCATTATCATCATCATCATCATCATCATCATTGTCATCATCATCACTGTTATTGTTGGCACCACCATCATCATCATCACCACCACCATTCTCATCATCTTCATTGCTATCATCATCAATATCACTATCATCATCACTGCTATGATTATCATTGTCAGCACTGCATATGAACATCCACATCACCGTGGTTAAAGCCAGCATTGTCTGTGTCATCACCACCACCACTGCCACATCAATGCAATAATCCCCAGAAAAAAAAAAAAGTGTACAAGTATCTTCATGTGTGTCTACATCTCTTGTTTATAAAGCCAGATATGTCACTTTGGTCATGCTTTGCACAGTTTACTTATTTAGTATGTTCCAATAGACAACATCATTCTACAAGAAAAAAAAAAAATAATAATAAAAAAAAAAATGTGTTTGCACAGTTTACTTATTTAGTATGTTCCAATAGACAACATCATTCTATGAAAAAAAAAATGTGTTTATCAGAGGGGAAATCATCCACTGTCTTCAAGTCTTTGCAGTACTAACCTTGTCACTCAGATGTATATGAGATGTCATAGTGTTTATATCTCATATTCCTTGAGTTTTTGCTAAATAAACAGAGCCTAACCCAGAAAATGGACTTCTGATCATCGTTGTATCTATAATCTTTTATCTGTGAGGCTTATGTGAGATTTAGAACAATCACCCTTACAAAATGAATATAATTTTATTCCATACGGAGAAACTTATAGAATTGAACCAGTAATATTCAAACAGGTGAATGTAGTGAAATAAATACATTATAAAATAGATACATTCAAACAGGTGAATGTAGTGAAATAAATACATTATAAAATAGATTTCATATGCACTCAAGTATGATATCCCCTCTCTCTCACTTGATATCTCAGCACATAGCAGTTGCCTAACCCTGGTGTGGGGCGCTGTAGCCAGTTACACAAACGTGTTGGGGTTGCTGGTGCGGTTAGCAGTTGCCATGAAATAGTCTGTTGGTGTCTGTATGCCAGTGTGTATATATATATATATATATATATTTATATATATATATATATATATATATATATACATACATATATATATAATTATATAATTAGATACTGTAAAAGTGGAAATTTTCGCGGTGTTGAAATTTTCGTGCAACCAGAAGCTAGCGCGAAAATAAAAGCACGCGAATATTTTTGCGTGCCATATGTTCAAGTAGTTGATGTCTCGATTCTGGGGAAATAAAAACATGTGAAACTTGACCCGGCCAATCGCGAAAAATTAGTCACGTGAAAATATCCACTTTTACAGTATGTATATACAATTTATATATATATATATATATATATATATAATTTTTATAAATGTAAAGATATGAATATTATACATGTATATTTGCAAAAGCACAACAGTTCATTTCTACAGCTTGCCCAGACATTTGTTGTTTACTTGAAATTATCCATCTAATTTATTGTTTACTTTTTCTCATTTATACTGATGTAATAACAGTGAATTACAAAATTCACTACAATAATATGCTAGAAATATGAGAACCAGTGTTTTTAACGTCATGTATTGTTTTCAGGTTTTGAATTATTTACTCAGTATCATCGCTGAACGTTGATTGATCAGTAAAACATATTTTGTCAAATAGTTTTAAAATCAATCGATACGGAACAAATATATGTATAGCAATAATTTAACTGAGTGTCTTTTTTTTTTACACAAAAAGGACTAGCTCTGTCATTTTGTTTTCACAAGTTCAGCAGATATAAAGGTGGAGATGCACGGGGGCAAAGTTCAAGGACAAGTCCGCCTTCATATACATAAGGATTGAGAGAATGCAGCGTTATTAGTAGAACACATCAGTGAAAGTTTGAGGAAAATCGGACAATCCGTTCAAAAGTTATTAATTTTTAAAATATCTGCGAAGTCACTGCTGGATAAGAAGACTACTACAGTGTATGATGTCACATGCGTACAGCGATATAAGGAAAATAAAAAGAGAATTTCACAAAACTTTACTTTTTGAATAAAGTGCAAATTTCTTCGACTTGTTCCTGACATATGTTAAGGGTAATTCCCCCTGCCTTCTGAAAGAGAGAAGTCGATTCTTCTTTTGTTATGCAAAAAAATGGAAATATGTTGAATTTTCTTTATTACATCACAAGCTATAGTAGTCTTTTCATCCAGCCATGACTGAGCAGAAACTTCAAAAATTCATAACTTTTGAACGGATTGTCCGATTTTCCTCACTTTCACTGGTGTTCTACTAATATTGCTGCATTCACTCGACCCACATGTCTATGAAGGTGAACTTGTCCTTTAAAGACAGACAAGATGGAGAGAAAAAAAAGAAAACCTGTGGACCGTTTAGTATTGTCGAGTCACATCTGTACAAGGTATTATGAATAAAGGGCAAAAACAGAATTAGACATACTGTCAAACAAGCAAACAAACAAAAAAGGTCAGAGAAGTGTATCGAGTTCTGCTTGTCGCAGAGGGCGCTATAATAAACATTCTTTGGTTTGGAAACCCGATGGCGTCCGTATCTTGGCAATTGTGAGGACTCCTGCTTTGCTGAATGTCAACTTGACGTGGTGAAGACACAGTGATATGCTACTTTTTGATCCAGTCAATCATTTAAACAGGTGAATAAAGGTATGAAAATAGCTTTCTCGCCTTCCGTCTTTCAGTTGGAAGACCAAAATGTCAGTGTGTACCGGACGCACCGGACTGACGTTCGCAGTCTTTACGCAGAATACAATAGTCCCACATATTAGAATTGTTGATGCTGGGCTGAAGTCTTCAGCAGAAAAACAGTTAATTTTAATGGATGTCTAACGGTAATAATGTTAGAATTTGTAACTTATTACATGTAACTTTATGAACTTTATGAAACATGTAACGTTAGGCCTAACGTTAGGTTCTACAGGTAGGCCTAACTAAAGCATAGCAGTATGGTTGGACCTACTACTAATCGACCGCCCAAATGTTTATTTCTATTTATATTTGCTTGATAAGAATATTTAACACTGAAATTCACGTTAAAAACTTGACCTACGTGATTGAGAAAATCCAGCTCTATCAAATGCCGTTGTTCCCTTTTCGATTCGAAGTTTCAGTGCAAAAATATCACCGACGAACTTGCGTGGCCTCGTTTCAGCTCCCCGCGGTAAATCGCGTTTTTAGGATCGACCGCTGTTTTTGCATTGACAATGCACGCAAACCGAGTTGTATTGAACATCGTGTTGTACGAAGCTTTTTAGAAGCCTTTTAGAAACTTCCATAGACATTACATTGTGCTGTCATTACGATTCGGTGAAAAAATTCATTCGAAATTTTGTCCTTGATTAAAACCATTAATGAACAGTGAATTAAAATTTATCGCGTTTTCCCACACCATCCTCATCTACATTCAAAGCCAATCCATTTTTATGTGCTTTGCGCACAGAGAAGTGCGTACTAAGTGTTCAGTGCGCGAATTATACGCGGTCGGTTTCAACAGGGAGGTGAGACAACGTCTCACCTCCCTGGTTTCAATAAGGGTGGTCAATATGTAGTAGGGCTACCATACCACTATTACCAGGTAAGGTAAGAGTGAATGACTACTGCTAGCTAACAGTTATTTAGAGTCTAACTGTTATGTTAGATCTAACAATGTTATCTCACTAACGACAACGTTAGAGTTCTATTCTGAGACTTGAGTCAGACAGAGGATAGATTAGGAGATCATACAGACTGCCTTCTAATCATTTTTCAGTTTATGGACGATGGACCACATGCATTGCATTGTGACATGCTGCTACATGATTGATAGGCCCTATATGTTTTATATTTACATTAACATTAGAATAGATACTGTAAGGGAACATATTAATGTGTAAACGGTTGTAACAGATACGCCGAGAGAGGGCGAAAGGAGGATCGAAAGATGGCGACTGTCCTCGAAGGACCTATGTTGACGATTCGGTACCGAAGATCGAATTAAAGTGTTCAAAGGCAAACCCTGTCTGGTTCTAGTGTCATTCCCTGTTGTGCAAAGTTGTCCCCTTTCAATACATCCATTACATATTATGAATACAAGACACAATTGAAGCCATTATATTGTTGCCTGGCCCATCCATGGCATGGCTTTTACATTACAATTGTATATAAAGCATAACTTGGAATCTAGGATTATCTGTCATTCGAGAGTGAATTGCTGCAGCTTGATATAGATTTATTATTATATTAATAATAATGTAAGCTGCATGCTGGTGTGACTCAATTGACAATAAATACTGCTAGCTAGCACAGCACTTTTTGATCATAGTAGCCTACTACACTGTACATACCCACTACTGAACAGGGAGGGCACTTCAGGAATAACAGTGACAACAGTCGGGTAGATCTCTATAGTCTAACTATTACACTGACGTGTATGATATCATGCTGCTGATCTCAAAGTTCTTGTACCTTGTAGTAGTTATCCTCGAAGACCTCCGCTAGGCCTAGGAAGGGTGACTCAGGGCTGGCGAGAGTGGTAGCACCAGCTTATTTTGCTTTATGAAAGCTTTGATTTTTTTAGTTTGATTCTGAAGACTTCTGTACTCTTGGATAATATTATTTCTTTTGGGAGGTCGTTCCAGAGGGAAATTGCATCTGGGAAGAATGAGTTTGCTAGCTGGCTTGTGGAGATGAAGGTTGATACAACGTCATACTGCTCGTCATGTGTCCGCCATAGCCTGGTTACTTTCTTTGAGGTGTATAGTGGAGATCTAGGTCAAGTTCACCATGGATGAGCTTGTAAAAGCTGATGAGGCATACAAGTGTAGATGTTGTCTTCTATCCTCCAGGGGAATCCAGCCAAGTGTAATTAGTGACACTAGACTCTATAGAGAAGTCTCCTGTTATGAATCGAGGTGCATGCCTTTGTACCATTTCGAGTGATTTGGTGTTCTTGGCGGTGCCTGGATGCCATGCTATGGATGCATACTCAAGATGAGGTTTTACTAAGGTGTGGTAGAGTCATTCTTTAACTGTTTTGGAGCAGTGGTGGAAATTCCTTCTTATGAAGTTTAAGGCCCTTGTACTCTTTTTGATGGAGTGTTGGGTCTGTTTATCCCATTTCAGATTGTTTTCTATGTAGATCCCTAAGTATTGGTGACTGTCGACTCCTTGGAGGTGTTCGCCAAGTAGTGTGTACTTGGTATGCCCTGGGTTGTGTTTTCTAGAAATTTTCATAACGGAGCACTTCATTGCATTGAATTTCATTCCCCATGTGACTAAATTGTCAAGATCTTCTTGCAAGGATTTTTCATCTGAAAGGTTAGATATTGTACAGTAGACTATGCAGTCATCTGCAAACAATCTTACTGTGCTGTTGACTGCATCTGGGAGGTCGTTGATACAGAGTGTACAAGATGAACAAGTGGGGACCGAGCACAGTGCCTTGTGGTATATATACCGCTTAGTACTGGCTTCCAGTCAGATGTTTTACCGTTGACGACTGTCCTTTGGTGACAGCATGTCAGGAAGGATTTTATCCAGGCAAGGTTCTTGTTGCGGAAACCGTACATGTGAAGCTTCTGTATTAGCTTCTGATGTTGAACGATGTCAAAAGCTTTACTGAAGTCAAGGACAGCAATGTCACATGTATCTTTGTTGTTGTAGTTTGAGGCGAGATCATGGATAGTAGCTACAGTACCAGTTGGGTTTCACATGATCTACTCGGTCTGAAGGCATGCTGGTAATCAGTGATGATTGAGTTAGTGGAAAGGTGCTTCATCAGTTGGCTATGTAGTATATGTTCCATCAGTTTACAGCATACACTGGTTAGGGATATAGGACGGTAATTAGCTGGTTCGTTCTTGTCACCCCTCTTGTAAATAGCAGCAATGTTGGCTTTATGCCAATCTTCAGGTAGCTGTCCTTGGTCGTTTGAATATAAATTGTTTGAATATAAACTGGAGGACCAGGGCTAATTGTTCAGCTGCAAGTTTCAGGATACGATTTGGAATATTATCTGGGTCTGCTGCCTTTGAGACATCTAATTTATTCAACATCTTTATAATGCCACTGATGGTGATATCAAACTCAGGCATCTCTGGTACACTACTTGGTGGAAGGTTGGGTACCTGGTTATTGTCCTTAGTGAAGACACTGTGGAATTGTTCGGCCAGTATGTCCGCGGGTATTGTCCCCAAACAACTCATTATCCCGACAAATCCCATGAGCCAGACAAGTTTCTTGGTAGAATCCTGATGATAACATTGTAAGCAAATTCCAAATGATGCAGGAGGAATATTGAACCCTTCTGAGATCTATGTTTAAGCTTCAAGATTTTTTGATAAAAGATGTTCATCCTTCTCCCTTGTATAGTGATATTGAGTCAACATGACCATCAAAGTACTGACAGTATACAATTCAGTATTTCCATGTACTCCTAGCTTTTATTTTTAGTAACACATGTCATGTCCTTTCTTTTTAACTATGTTAGAAATAATTCAGTGTGGTGATAGGGATGATTGTTCCTTAAGATGTACTTAGCAAGACATTTCTGTATTTCTGTTCTATTCATATCTTCAAAGCCTTTTTTTTAAAGAACATATAAAATCAATGACAATCATGTACACAAAATCTTGTATCAGGGACCATCAGTAAAGAACTCTCATTCTTTATTGACATAATTTTGATTAATTTAAAATCAGCGAGTCATGAGGTAGTGAATAATCATTTCTGTAGTTGTGGCCATTCTGCAAGTTTGATATAAGCCCTACAGTCATTTTTACTTCATTCTAAAAGTGTACTTTGTCATTACATGTATTTGGTTTGTTAGACTTGTTCGTCTTTTACTTTGGAATTGATTTTACTATTCATCTTCTTTAATTGCTAATCATATTCTGTGAATGCTATTCTCTAAAATTGCTTTCCTTTTACAATTAAATGTTTGTGGTGATAAGAAACAGTTGAGGAATTGTCCCTATAATGAAGTATCAATCAAAATTTAAATCTCCTTACAGAGTATTTTACTGTAGTTCCAGGAGATTGCTGGAGCAGGATGTTGGTGCCAATATTCACCCTCAAGCTCAACCACAAGATCAATCCTCGGATGGTCACCATTGGCAAATATGATGGCAAGCATCCCAATCTCACAGCTGCTACAACAGCAGGAAAGGTAGGTGTCTTGATATCAAATCAAGATTTTGTTCTGTCTCTGGTGCATAATGTCTTCAAATTTGGAGTGATACATAGAAAAAGTGAAATATGTATATCTACACAAGACTATCCTTCATCAGATCTCTCCACAATACTGTCTTATTTTTTTCATATAACTTGTAGGAATTTGTTTGTCTCATACTGTATACGCAATATATTTTGCAAGTCTAAATTTTTGCGAATTGGGAATTCCCACCTATTTCGCGAGTGCTTAAATTCATGATTTTGGAGTCATGTACTGAACAGAGAAATGTACATGCATACGTCACATTCACATTGGGATCAGTGTCAATATTTTCGTGTGTCTTTAATTTGGCAAATAGCACCTGACTCGTGAAATTTGCGAAAAATAAAAACCTCGTGAAATATTCGGTGTATACAGTAGTTCCATGCATGCCAATCACTCAGAGTAATCAAGTTTGTATTTCACTATGACATTTCAGAGATGATCATGTCCTTTTTCTGCTACTGTTTTATTTAAGAAATGGTGACTTACAGCTACACGTAACTGCTTTGGTGGAGAAAACTGCCTAAAATTGTGTCAAATTATGTCCTCGTGGAGTTCATACATTCCAATTCTTGTATGTGGCTAGAGAAGAGTGTCCTGTGGTTGACGAAAAATAAACATAAGCTGTCTGTGCATCTTTCAGGTGTTTGTGCATAATCCCCACACTCGCACTGCCCGTGGAGGCAGAGCCAGTGAGATCGCAGTTGACTCTGACATCAGTCTCCTCAGCATCAACCAGAAAGTGAGTGGAGTCTGCGCAGGGTCCCTGGATACCATGGGGGTCAACGACCTGCTGATGGTGGGAACACAGACCAACCTTCTGGCCTACGATGTGCAGAACAACACTGATGTGTTCTACAAGGATGTAAGGATCCCTTCAAATTATATTCACTGCTACTTATCTAAACTGTTTGACCAAAACTGTTGTAGTAAAGCCACTGCAGAAATATAATATTCATAGGGAAAGATATTGCCATGCTATAGAATTTACTACTTGTATTGAAGACAACTGAGCTTTTCAATCAAATGGCAATTTTCTATCAGTTGTAAAGTAGCATGTATGTAGAGAGTGCTTTTCATCTCCCATGTTAATTTTTTCCCTCTCAAAG
Source organism: Diadema setosum (assembly GCA_033980235.1). Classification (NCBI taxonomy): domain Eukaryota; kingdom Metazoa; phylum Echinodermata; class Echinoidea; order Diadematoida; family Diadematidae; genus Diadema; species Diadema setosum. The sequence goes on from CM067060.1 coordinate 47,088,705, forward strand.
GCACCTGATGGAGTAAATGCCATTGTCATTGGAACCCTGGGGAACATTGATACACCCCTTGCCATCATCGGGGGCAACTGTGCCTTGTCTGGATTTGACATTGAGGGCAATGACCTCTTCTGGACGGTGAGTAGTAGTAGTAGTAGTAGTAGTAGTAGTAGTAGTAGTAGCAGCTGTTGTTGTTGTTTTGGGGGATTTTTGTTTGTAGTAGTAGTAGTAGTAGTAGTTGTTTGGGGGGATTTTTGTTTGTTTGCTCTTTTAAACCTGACTATGCACTTTTATTTTCACACCTGCAAAGATAACCAGTTTAACAGACAGATAGATTATATGACCCTATTAAAACGTTTTAGATAGCATTCTTCAGGGTAGATGTGTTCCTCTCAGAGATCAGCAAAGATACTTCAAGGTGTAACATTCCCTGTGCATTTATTTTGCAGGTGACTGGAGACAATGTGTGCTCCCTGGCTCTTTGTGAGTACCTTGGAAACGGCAAACAGCAGCTCGTTGTGGGCTCAGAGGACTATGACATCAGGGTCTTTCAGGAAGATGAGATTATTGCCGAAATGACAGAAACAGAGGTAATGGGATATTTTCAGTACTTTTTCTCTGTCGATGAAGATTGGTCATGAAGCGTATTCCTCTTGTTGTATTCATTTTAAAATATGATATGCACTTGTATCATCATCAATAGGACAAAAATTATTTAAAGTCAACTTTGCAAATCTGCCAATGTTTGCCACCATGTTATTTAGATAATGAATATAAACCAATTGGATTTTAACAGGAAATTGAGCTGTAGACCAATAGTTTTTATAAGGAAAGATGAAAACTGGATTGTGACTATGATAGAAAGCTAAAGGAGTATTTAATGCCAATATAAAATTGCTGTGTCTTGGAGTTAATAAGTCAACCTATCCTGCTCACTTTGAAGTGCATCTCATACGGATTGTCTTTGCAATCACACTTTCGTGTATGTTTTGCTACCAGTGCATCTTGGTATGAATTCAAAGGAACATATCATGTTTACTCAAGAAAAATACAGATAGAGATATCAAGGTAATGAAATTGTCTTTGCTTGGCTATATTCTCTCCTTGTTCATGTGCAGGCTATCACAGCTCTCTGTCCAATGACTGATGCTCGGTTTGGCTATGCCCTAGCAAATGGCACTGTTGGTGTGTATGAGAGAAATGCCAGATACTGGAGAATCAAGGTATGATTTGAATCATAACCAGTCATGAATCATTCTGTCCAAGTGAGCTTCTTTTCCAAAAAATGATAGAATACAACTAGAAAAGCACTCAAAGAGCGTAGACCTCTGCTAACCAGCTCATTTACACCCATGCTCACATGCTAGAAATCGCCCTATTTCCATAAGATGAAGCCTTGTTCACTAGTAACTCATCAGCTTCCTGCATGCTGCGCCTTCAGAATGCGCTCAGTGCTCGTCCGTGTATGCACACCTCAAATACAACTTCCTTGTTTGTTGGCCCTATCTACCAATGATAACATTAAAAAAAAAAAATCATGAAAATTCCTGGATGTGATGGTGGATCACTACCCAAATTTAATCATCTGTTCCTTGTGTCATCGTCAACTTTTCCTGTAAGTTTCACCCAAATCTGTTCACAACTTTTTGAGTTATTTTTCAAACACACAGACAAGGAAGCCAATGCTGACAAAAACATAACCTCTTTGGCAAAGGTAATAATTCACCATCTAGTGAACTTCTAATGTCCATATCATGAATTGTAGCAACATTTGGAAATGAGCATCATCTTGTAATGACTGAATAGGGAGGGATTGAAATCAGTCTGATATGAAGGAATTAAAATCAGTCTAATACAAGAAATTTGAGATGAGTGTTTAGTCTTGATAAATTGTGTATCCATCTTCCACTGAGATACCACTAAATCATCCCCAATAGGCCGGTTTACTAATGTATGCACAGATCTTTAATTTTGCACACGGCTGCAACCTCGGGCAAACAAAGGATGCGAGCCTGCAACGTCGACTGCTTGTTAGGATCGGAGAACGAGCAGCCTACCAGAGCGAGCTTCTCCTGCAGTGACCGGCCGGTGTCCGCCCGGGAGAGGTCGGGATCGATGAGCAAATCTAGATCAGCTACGGCAGTTGCACTAGTTTGATAAGTTTCTCCTTGTTGTAGCCGCTTGTGCTCACACCTATTTCCCTCAAATACTCAGTTAATTCCTTATCTGCCCAATTCTTCCATGGCTTGCTCGAACTTTGGCTAGAACTTGAAGCTGACGCCATCACAAAGCAAGATTATAGCAAACAAAAGTTGTCGATTATCCGCAGCGAGTAATGATCGTAGGCAATACACGCGTGAATGCAAAAACAGTGTGACGCGCGCGTCCGCGCTTATTTTGCTTGCCTGACTTAGTTACAATCACTAGGGTCGCGTGGGGTTGACATCATTATGCATATCATTAGTAAACTGGTCTATTGCTTTGGTAGTCCTCTATCAGTCTCACTCATTTTCTGTCCGTCTTTCTCAAACTTTCTTCCCTCTATCCTTTGCACAATGAGTAATTCATCTTTTTTTTTTCCAATGTAAGGTTATAGCTGTCACTTTGTGTTCATATGATGGATGACAATGCTAATTATGGACATAGTAAAATGACACTTCATGTTCTGTGAGAGTGTGACCTGTGATTTTATCTTGTGTCTAGTCCAAGAACCAGGCCGTCACCATAGACAGCTTTGACCTTGATGGGGACGGAGTGGCTGAACTTATCACAGGGTGGAGCAATGGAAAGGTGAGGCAAAAGAAAGGCAAAAAAAAGTTTAGCCAATGGTGCAGATCATGCCATTCCACTCAGTTGCACAAAGTAATGAATAGGTATCATACCTATTTTTGGTTATATGGTAACTGATTCAAGTTTATCAGTTAAATTATATGTATTTCAGTCTCATTCTAAGATGCCTCAGCATGTCAATTACTCATCATCTCTGCTCATCTTCTTTGACTGTAGTTGCATTTGAAATGTGAACTGTTTCTTGGTCATCCTGTACATGTCGTTGATTTGCAGATTGATGCAAGAAGTGATCGGACTGGTGAGGTGGTCTTCAGAGACAACCTCTCCTCTGCAGTGGCAGGCATCGTCCAGGGAGACTACCGCATGGATGGCAACATGGCCCTCATCTGCTGCTCTAATGAGGGAGAAGGTATCATTAACTTCCTTTGTTGTCTACATAGATAAAAAATTTAGAGATGTGTCATTTGAGATTAAAATGTCTTTTGGCATGTTGTGTGAGTTAACAATGTGTCAAATAGCCTTTATCTTCACACAGAATGATGTGTACTCTCAGGCCATTAGAGTATTGTGAATGTAGTTTCTCTCTAGGATGTAAGATACTGGGGGTAGAATTAACATCATTGTATCTCACTTCTCTTGAGTAGAGATCATCCCAACTCATTGCTGCTTTGCAGACCCTCGCTTGACTCTAAATTTTGAAGATATACCATGGAATTTTCCAGATGGAATCAGACCTGTCTATTTAGCTTCCCCTGAGCAAAAGTTGTCCTTTATGAAAAGCCATTTCTTATAAACATATCAATCAATGTATGACCTGTTCTGATGTGATGAGAATCAATCTGCTCGTAAGGGGTCTCTGTAGGCAGGTCCTCCCTAAAGATCAGGTCACCACTAAAACAGGTTTTATTTTACATTACGTGTATATGATGTATAGTATCAAAGATTTTATATCTACTCCTTTAAGCTGTTATTGAACCATGACTATGACTTGTAGTTACTTCATTTATTGTACACAGTTAGGATGCACTTAAAGTAGAACATGCAATTGTAATTGGGATCAGTTTTCCATAATGTTTGTGAAAATTTGTGAATACATGTTGAGTAATGTTGTTTTCATTGGTGCATAGCTTTGTGTATAATAACATTCAGTTTGCCAGCCAAACAAAGACCCATTTTTTCTTCTTCTTCTTCTTCTTCAGTGCGTGGATATCTGCCAGCCAACCAAGAACAGAAAGGCAACCTGATGGACAACAATGTGGAGCAGGACACCATCCGAGACCTCAGCCAACGCAAGCAAAACCTGATACTTGAACTGAAGAATTACGAGGAGAATGCCAAGGTGAGATGGTTGTGAAGCAGGTTTTTAAATATCAGCATCCTTTCAGCTGTCTTTAGGATGTCAAGACCATCTCACCATCTTCCATTATCGCTATCCCTTTCTTCTTTGTTTTTCCTTCTTAGCATCACCTGTGTACATGACCATGTATGTTTTGTTGTGTGAAAATAGTTTGTTTTTGTTGTAGTTAAGTAAGTCAATAGTTGCTAAAACTGTTATTTATTTTTTGTGCATTCAATGAGGCCCCAATATTAAGTTCGGCTTACTGGGGATCCTCCTGTATGGTACTTTGAATTTTTTTTTTCCTTTTTACTTTATGTCTCTGTTCTCTGTCATAATGATTTGCTTACCTTTCATGTGCAAAATCAGCTATGAATAATGATGAACCATATGAACAGTATGTAACTGAAAGTAATCACAGTTGATTGCTTGTACCATGCAGAAACAATAGAATGAAATGAAATGAAGTGAAATATGAATATTGACGAGGGTCACTGTTAACTGCGCAGCAGTGGTCAGATTTTCCAGCTTTATATGGGTGATGTATCAAAAGGCTATACTATGTCAGCAAGTGCTTGAAATTTGCAGAGGAGGATAGCAAAACAAAAGAATTGACATTGATGTTTAGTGTGAGCATATCTAAAAACACACTATCCTATTTCTGCAGACAAGTTATGATAATCGTCTTTATTTGTTCCTTTATCCTTATGTGTGTTTTGATCAGGCTGGGAAAGATGACAGACCCTCAGGTCTGGGAGACCTGGACAAGGCCCAGATGGGAATCATTCCGGCCAACACCCAGCTACAGACCACCCTCACGGTCAGCCCTGGTTCAGAGAAAAGTTCGGTGAGTGGAAAACTTCCTTCATGGGAGTCAAAATTCCATTAGCTCTGTTGATGGAGGGAATTGCTTGTTACTGAGTTAGAATGAGGAATGACAGCAGATTGTGTCAAGCAAACCTGTGATAGCAGTCACCAGTCAACAGTGACTACCTTTGCATAGTGGCTGCTAAACTTCTTTGAGCACTGCACAAAAGTACTTCCTGTGAAGCAGGCAACATGTCTATAGTGGTCACTTGTCTTTAGTGACCACTCCTTTTACCGTAAGGCAGCTGTTAAAGACAGGTTTGATTGTAAAGTGGAAGTAACAAATTTAGATTTAAATTCACCCATCAGAAAGGGTAGCTGTGCCAATTAGTTTGAAATCAATGATGTTACGTAACAAACTCTGTACAAAGGCATATAATGCAGTAATAAATCTGTAAACATGAAGTCACAGTTATATGCAATAAGTCTCATAACTATTGTTCCAAGGAACTTTGTCTAATATTGTACGGAAAAAGTCAAATGAAAACATTCATTCTGCAAACAATATGAAACATGTTATTCAAAGTATTTCCAGTGATAGGAAGTGAATAATTATGCTGTTCAGATGTTTGATAGTCAATTAATGGTTTGTTCTTTTGATTCTGGTCATGTATCAGCCTCATGTGGAGCTGGTAGTAAGCACAAGCAATGACACAATTCTCAAGGCAGTGCTCATATTTGCTGAAGGCATCTTTGAAGGAGAGAGCCATGTCATGTGAGTAAAGGTGGAGTAGTCAACCGAATCACAGGATGACTTATGTGTAGACACAAGTTGTCTAGACCATTTAAACAGAGACCAGCGCACATGGGATGATAGCATTCATGCAAAATAATTTCTTTGTATTAAGAAGATTGTACTCTGGTGCTATTAGTATGCATTACTTGACCCCATCATTGTTTTCCATGCGAAAAGAAAGAATTATGAAGAGATGTACTATGAATATGTCGATGTAAAGATCTTCAATGTTAATTTCAATCTATGCTGTTCAAGTCAGTGTTGGGTTTCATGTGAATCATCACCTTGTATTTCTTTGTTCTATTGTTCACAGTGGAATATTTTCAGTGCATACTAGAAGCATAATGCACTACACAGCCATCAGTCTAACCAAAAACATTTTCAGTACCACAATCTCAAAAGGACATTGAATAAAGGAGAAACAACAACAGATCAATCGTAATTCTTTAACATAATTCTTTGAGCTACATGCCATTTGATGACAGTCACGACACAGTATTTATAATATCATGTCCTAAGGGCCTTGACGGAAATAGAGGAAAAAGAATTTAGTGGCATTTCATTCTCAAAGAAAAAGAAATGAGTACCATACAGTTGTAGTTTTACTGATGTGACATCAGTGCTGCATGACTGAATAGAACTACATGGAGGTGGCCCGGAGGACTCCATAACATATGTTTTGTTTTGTTTTGTTTTTGTGTGGGTTTTTTTGACATTCAAAGACCAAACTCACTGACATTTTCTCAATGTTACTCATTTGATTGTGAGATTCATATTTGTTCACTTTGCCATTGTTAAAAAGGTTTACTTTTGTCAGGGTTTAACAAACTGTTTTTATATGGAAACGTTTTCTCTCCTGCAGACATCCAAACACTGCAAACCTGTCAAACATGCTGAAAGTGCCTATAGTCCCACCCAAAGACATTCCTGTTGATCTACACATCAAGGCCTTTGTGGGCGCCAAAGCAAGGTATGTGTGTGCATGTGTGTGATGAATTCAAAATTAGAGATTGGTTATGACATCAACATATTTTCAGAAATAGAAAACAATGTAGATTGAAGAGAAATCACTTATAAGAAAATGGGTACTAAAAGAAAATTGAAGACAGACAAAATACAACCTTCTGGTATTCTGTTTCGGGCTGTGCAGAATTTTTCGCGATTATGGATCTGCGTGTCCTTACGTGAAAATTGGAAAATGATAAAAGTTGTTTTTCATTTTATCTGTGCCAAACATATCGCCAAACCCTGACAAAAGTGAATACACAAACAAGTAAGGAAATTGACAATTTTAAAAGAAATAGATAGCAGCTTGAAATTTATTCTACAAAGGGCAAGATTTATGATGCAGTGAGACAATTTTACTGCTGGGAAATGTGAAAAGAATGAGATTCCTTGCTTTTTGCACACTTCTGTCCTTTTATCTACCACATTAAAAGTGTGACACTGTATGGTTTGTATTTTTGTATCCCTACCCAGTTCCCAATTTCATGTCTTTGAGGTGACTCGACAGCTGCCTAGGTTCTCCATGTACATTGCCTGTACCAATGACGTCCCGGAGCCCAAGAGTAGTGTGGTCTTTACAGTCAATGAAAGGATACAGAGGGTGAGTCTTGTCTCAGTCTTGTCTCAGTCATCATACATGTGCAGTCATCATACATTTTGTGTAGTTTGATCACATATAGGAATAGAATTTACCAATTGCACTCTCTCTGTACCATCAAGTACCATCTCTGATTTTAAGACTGACAAGCAGGAATATCCAAAGTAAAAAACTAAAGTATGGAATATCCCAAATAATTAGTTGAGTCTTGTTCTTGTCTTTTGTTTGCAATGGATGGCTGTAAAATGTTACCCTACTGAAGCACTGAGATTGCAAATTATGTTGAAGTTTGCTTACACAGGAATTGCATCCATGGAGTATTGAACATCATTGTACAATGTATGTTAAAAGAATGTATTGTGTGGGGAGTTTGTGTCATCAAATTTCACCTTTCACTAAAGTGGGCTATGGTTACACGAAGCCCTCCTCCACCAGTGAAACCGTTGAATTATTTTTTCAAATGTATTGTTTTCAGTAAATTACATACAAAATAGATATGAGACTGAAGAAAGAAGACCTTTTGTAGATTTGTTATGTTTGGCATTGTTCATGTTGTCCTGGCTTGGTGTAGGTCATCCTGTGGGTCAACCAGAACTTCCTGTTGGATGAGGACATCCAGGCCGAGACACCAATGAACCTTGGATTCATGTCCCTCAGAGGATCTGGTCCCGTCTTCATTCAAATGCAAGCCAATGGGCAGGTCGGTACCACAGCATGTAGAAACAAAATTAAAGTGCCCCTCGAAAAATTATTCAAGCAATTTATCGGAAATTGAGGTGTGATAATTTATTTGGTATTATTATTCACTTTATATGATTATTCATGTTGGGTGAGAAATGGTTTAATCATGTTGGGAGAAAACTGACAGCCAGTGAATAAATGTTTTAATGAGATTTTCATTTGTATGTGTGGTACAGTGCGCTGCTGTGACAGTGAACACAGAACAAAATTTCATCACAATGAAGTAAATATTCAGGTCCCAAAGTTATTATTAGCAAAGTCTGTAATGCAGAATTCCCTTTGGTTATAACAAAATACCCATATAACGCAAGAAAACTGCCAGTTCCGAGGACTTCGGTCGCGGGTCAAGTTGTTGGGGTTTCTTGAACATGTCTTCCGGTTGCTTGGTACAGTGTCAGAATTCACAATATCATGTCACAGCATAACTGCCACTAGTTATCTACACGTCTCTACTTGGTGTGCATTATTCAGGTGACCATCCGAACAGACGACATGGATCTTGCTGGCGACATCATCCAGGCTTTGGCCGCCTTCCTGGGCATCGATGACCTCCAAGTGGTGGCCGATTTCCCCATGCACATGGAGGACCTCAAGAACCTGCTGGTCAAGGTATCTGTTCCCAGACGTGAAAGTCGACCTCAACAATATTGTACAGTGCTCTCCTGTTATAACGAACATGGGTATAACGAAATTTCGGTTACAACGAAGTAAAATTTTGGGCCGCAACATTATCAACTTTATGTATTTTTATTGTTTATTCATTTGGTTATAACGAAATTTCAATATAACGAAAGAAAACTGCCGGTCCCAAGGACTTCGTTATAACGGGAGTCCACTGTATCTCATTTTATAGACATGACTGTTCTCAGGCCCCTTCTTTGTATTTGCTTTGTGTTGTTTGGATGTCTTTGTAGACAGTATAATTTGTGAAAGAAAAATATGTGATCCTGAGTGTTCCTTTCATTTTCTTTGAAATAAATGTAAAGTTACAGAATGCATCACATTGTATTGCAAATTGCAATGTTTTTAGAAGGAGCCATCTCAGTACAAAAGGATATAGAGCCTGTGTTGTTATGTTTCCAGATTTGGAAATGAACCTCAAAATCTTTGTATTGTAATGCTGTTGCTATGCTATTACTTTACAACATTTTTAAGTACAGATTCTTGGGAAAAATTCTGCTTCTCTTCAAAATAACTTGGCCTCTTTCTTTCTGGTGCTTTGAATGTAGACTAGATTTGGAAATGAACCTCAAACTCTTCGTATTGTAATGCTGTTGCTATGCTATTACTTTACTGAACAGTTTTAAATACAGATTCTAAAGAAAAATTCTGCCTCTCTTCAAATAACTTGGTGTCTTTCTTTCACATACTTTGAATATAGACTAAACAGGTAAATATACATTGAATGTTTCTTAAAGTAAGTTTCTTACAATACATCTCTCAATTTGATTATGGTATCCCAAAATGTCCATACTACTCCAGTCCTTTCAAAAGCTCTCCACACAACATTCTACGAAAAAGGGAATTTTCTTCTTTGTACAATATTATGCATTTGCTAACTTCCTGCCACAGGTTGATGAGTTTCATGCTGTGAGACAAAAACTGACAGCTGAGATGGCTGACCACTCCAACCTGATCAGGAGTCTGGTGGTCAGGGCAGAAGATGCACGCCTCATGTCGGACATGTGAGTAGACCAGGGCTACTCCTGTTTCTAAGAGTGTGAAGCTTTGGGCAAAAAATCTCAAACCTCTACACAATTATTTCACAGATTTCAAAACTTCAGCATTAAACTTGGTAGATTACATTCTTTCAAATGGGTTACCTACAGCATTTTATGTTCCTGACACTGTTAATGCATACATACAGGTAGAAAATGATGTCATCATGCTATTTTGTAATACTGCTATAATACCACAATAGTCTGTTCTGTATCTTTAAATCAAGATTAATAATTTCTTAGCTTCTCAACAAATAAATGGATGTCTGGTTTATATTAAAACTATGTCAGCAAAGAGCAGAGAGGAAAAAAAAAAAAGATGCAAAATTGCTTTGACCCATCGACTACCTGGGTACCGAAACGAAATTGAAGAAAATAGAAGTAAAATCGCTGTAGTGGAAAGCTGAAGCATCAATACACTGTACATAGAATGCATCTTCCATGAAAGATGGCTCTTAAACATCATCATTTGGATTGTTCTCTATCCCATGAAAGGAGAAACATGCGTCGAGGCTACATGGAGCTGTTTGACCTAAACCGTGACCTGATCAACGGCTACAAGATCCGCTGCACTAACCACCAAGAGCTCCTCAACTGCCTGAAGATTGTGAACCAGACCATCCAAAAAGCTGGGCAGCTCAGAGGTACAGTTTCAATGTTTAAGTATTCCCAGCAAACCCACGATAATGTGATCCATGTTCAGTTGAAAATGCTGCTTTTGAATTGCATGTACAAATTTATCTGAAAATTTGAAGGCTCATAACAATAAATGCATTCTTGTCACTACCTAAAAGTAAGCTACAGTTTTATCAAAGAATGTGAGTGAAAAAAATCACCATTTGCAAGACTGATGTCATTCTCTGCTGTTGATACGTTGCTATTTTGCAAATGTGCTTCATGTACGATGCATAGTCATTCTAAGAGTAATGATAGCATTTCAGAGTGATCGCAATATGTCAGGAAATCAAATGTGCCAAAGAGGAGTTGGAGTAAACATTCAGGGTGATTTTTGTGTCTGTATTCTATTCACAGTGGGAAGATTCAAGACACAGGTGGTGTCGTCCTGTCGACAGGCAATCAAAGAGAACAACATCAGCGCATTGTTTAAGATCATCAAAACTGGAACATCATGATGAGAGGCTGATCAGTGGAAAAGCACAAAACAGTTGTTTCCATTATGATGAATAGACTGTCATTCAGCGCATCAAGAGAAATCGAATATTGGCTACCCTTTTTTGTGCGTCTCTTCGCATGTGCATAAAATCAATCCATATATTTGATTAAACACTATACTGGCAATACTTCACCATAAATTTTTTTAACTTCAATATTATGTATGCTGCTTTTTTCTCTAATTTCTTCTTGCAGTAGACAGTCACTTTACCACAATTTCAAAGTCCCCAAAAATGTAGGATGATGAAGTAGAGATTAAAAGTTTCGTTAGTATTTTTGTCCATTGCTAAGAGAACTAGAGAACAATGAATGATGTGAGTACAGTACAACCAAGCATTATTTGTCTTTCGCCCTGTCCCTTTCTCTTAATGTGTTTGTGTACGTGTGTCTATCATGGGGAAAAAGGAGCCCGCCCTCAAAGTTCAAATAGATTATCTCAAAACTTTGTCCAAGTACAAAATACACTGGTGACGTAGAGTCTAAATAAAGCTGGTTCTTGATTTCATCAATTGTAACCTCCCCCAAGGGGGGAGGTTATGTTTTCGTTACCATTGGTTTGTGTGTTCGTTTGTTAGTTTGTCTGTGTGCAAAATAACTCCAAAAGTAGTTAACGGATTTGGATGAATCTTGCAGGAAAGGTTTAGAATGTAACAAGTAACAGATGATTAAATTTTGGTAGTGATCCGAGAATTTTGGGGGAATTTATGAAGGATTTTTGATATTTTGGCAGGTAGGGTCAATGAACTTGGGAGTTCAGGCTGCGCGTATTGGAGGTTTGCATGCGCGCACTAAAGCGCATGCTCTAGTTTCTGCTAGGGCGAGGCGCGCCGTGCAGCTACGGATTTATGATGTAACAAAGGCTTCTATATTAGGAAATCGGGCGACTTTCAGCGCACAGTGCTATAACTACGTATGTGTGGAAATCACTGATATCTCTGTGGAAGAACAAGATCAGTGGTGGAAATGAGCTGCATGCTTGGCGGAGGTCTGCGCTCTCAGAGTGCTTTTCTAGTTTCTAGTCAGTTTCATGTTGGGGGAAGAAAAAAGCTGAAGGAGTTGTACCTCTTTAAAACTTCAGATACTGTAAAAGTGGATATTTTCGCGTGACTAATTTTTCGCGCTTGGCCGGGCCGGAAGAGTTTCGTGTGTTTTTAATTCCGCGGAATCAAGACATCACGCACAGGCACATATGGCAAGCAAAGATATTCGCGTGCTTTTATTTTCGCGCTAGTTTCTGGTTGCGCAAAATGCGCGAAAATTTGAACACCGCGAAAATTTCCACTTTTACAGTATTTACTTTGTACAGAGAAGACTCTTGTAGCACAGGTGTAGTAAAAGAAAAATCTATGTATTAAAGTCTACCTTTAAAAAGTGTAGAAAAGCATTGACTTGATCACATGGTATGTCATTGAATCATGTATGGAAACAATTTTGAGGCCTCATTCATGTCTTGAGCTATGTGTCTTTGACTGGTGCCGCTAATGTCGCACATGTATGACATATCAAACTGGGCCTCCGTTTTCACATACTGTACATGGATACAGGGGAACCCTGTTTAACAAACACAGATACATGTACAATGAGATTCTATTAGTGCAAGAGGATTGTACTAGTAAAATATTCATTACACTGTATTTCCTTTGTTTACTTTGTCTGCTATAATGAAATTTTGTTGTAAGAACATTCTCAGTCTTGACTATGTCATTGTAATAGGGTTTGCCTGTAGTATAAAATACACATCAGTCGCGGCGAGAAGGGCAAAAAGGGCAAAGGGAAAGGCAGTTACGCTGTTCTGTTTCTCATCCAGCGTATACAATGCATGTATCAGTGAAGAACCATATCACAGTACTGAAAATAGAGGAATAAAAGTTACTCCATCATCTTGGTCTCCGACATTTTATCACTGCTGCCTGGAATGTCCGCATCCTGTAGAAGTGTGTTTCCGTCCTAAATTTTTAACACCTTGGAACTTTAATCAAATGCAAATAACCATACCGTTGCTGCTTGTTATTTTATTGGCACAGTAAGGGTATATTTCTCCATTTGTATGCATGATGTTTATTTGCTGTATGTTGCTATCAAATGTCTTGATCGTCAGTACAGTGTATGTACAATCATATTTATACATTGTAGTTTACACAGAATCAGATTGTCTTACACATCTCTGAGTGTCTGTAAATCAAGTGAAATGCAATACAATGTATTGTATTCTTTGTGGAGAGTTATTAGTATTGTACAGTACATATTGACTGTAAATAAAATGAAAATACTGAACACTATATGCTGTCATTGCTGTTTACTTTTTAAATTCCGTAGTACATCATACATTTTTTATTACATGTACCATTATAAATGTACAGTTGTACCTCCATTTTCTCTTCTTAGTCTCTCTCTTTCTCCACTCATATCTGCACTCATACTCATGGCCCATAAATTGTAAAAGTACACAAAATGTACATGTACATGTACATGTACAGATGTATATGGATTTATTCTAAACATATCTTCATATTTAGATACTGGTATGAAACATAAGTATACAAGGAATTTTAAAAAGCAGTCGGTATTATTTTATGATACTGCATGTCTTTATGTATATATAGCATGCTTCAATATACATGTACACCACAAATCTACATACATTTCCTTAGAACATGCACTTGTATTTCATGCATTTGGAAAGTGGATTTCGTAATGATCCTACACCCACATGACTTGCCACTACATTGTACACTGCAATTACAGAAGCACAAATTTACAGAAAATATCCACTGCAGGTTTAACATTCATCTATCAGAACACTTAACAGTGCACTCTCGTTTTAACAAAAACAATTACAGCGAAATTGTGGCTACAACGAAGTAAAAATTCTGGCTGCAACACTATTACCTCAATGTCTTCTATTGTTTATTTAATCAGTTATAACGAAATTTCGATATAACAAAAGAAAACTGCTGGTCCTGAGGACTTTGTTATAGCAGGAGTCCACTGTATGTGCCCTAGCACCAGTGTAAGTTGCCATTTTTTATTTTTTTTTTTTTTTTAGTCAGTACGCTGTGTTTAGTAATCCATCCGAGTTTGCTCCTCCTTGCAATCTAGATTGTGTAGTTTGAAGCTTTATAAAAGTTTAAAGTGGGGAACCTGCTTGCATAGATTGCGATGCACTTGGTGTATTCATAAAAAATGCATATATTTATGTATATATTATGCAGCACTCATCTGATTCATTAAAAATATATATAATATAGCTTGTTCCCTGTATCAATTAGCTCATCACATTTTAAAGTTTGCTCACCAGAAATTGCATTTGTAGCATATAAACCTTATGAAAGGGGAAGAATATTGGATGTTTGATGACGTTACCATACGTACATTGTATTAACATACATGTACTGCTAGTGTTGCGGAATATGATGCACCGTTCTTGACTGTTGGTAGCATACCTCATGCAAATTGTACCCCATTCGCATGTCACTTTTGCCAGCAGGTTTGGCTTGGTAAAAAGTTTAAACAGAAGAACTTTAACAAGAAGCGCTGCCTGAATTTACAGCAAGCTGTTTGCAGGTGCAAATGCTTCTTGGATTTTAGACAAATTCCTCCCAGAAAAGTGGAACTTTCTGTCATCACTGGCTTTACATTGCAACCTTCATCACCATCTTGCCTTCAGCAATCCATCAGTCTACTCAATGAATACCAGGAATGTATTTCCATAAAAATTGGAAGTATAACATAGTTAATTTGATAGCTTTCATACATGTACTGTAAAACACGATATATTCGCGGCATGAAAATTTCGCGAATTGGAGTAGACGGCCTTTCTCACAGCATGAAATTTTCACGACTTAACACTGGCATCCAATGCATATTGTGTAGGCAGGAACTTTTGTGTGCATTTTAATTTTGCGAATGTTGCTGCTCACGAAATTCGTGAAATTAAAATGCACGCGAACATTCCTCATTTTACAGTATATGCATTTGACATCTTGATACTGAGAAGGAGAGCTGGTATACATAATGGTGAGCTTTCAAGTAATTTTGATATTTTCTGGGTTAAATCTTATTTCATACCGGGCTCAAGATTTCATAAACATCTGAATCTCCTCTTTCTTTCTTTTTTTAAATGTTAAAAAAAAAAGTATCAGCCACAAGCACACTGCAAGCTGTTTGGTCAAATACTTGCCTCACCAGTTACTGGCTAGACAAAATATAATTTTATTGACATTATTGACATGAAACAGGAGACTAGGGAGCAGTATGGTGGCAAAATTTTTCCTGTGCTCTTCCCATCTGATAACCTGTCATACTGTCCTGATGCTGGGGCTCCTGATAAAATAATTTAAGTTCTCAATAAAAGATGGCTATGATAATGTAATCCATCATCTCAAGGACACACCTACAAGCTGTCTGTCCGTCGCCGCTTCATGGCTGCTGAACAATCTAATGCAAAAAGACAAAACGAAAGACAGGATGCCGGGTACTCTGAGTGTTGGGTGGATGGTAATGTTTAACAGAGCTTCCAGGGAAAAGATCACCTTCACAACACAAAATATTTACATTACAGATATTTACATGAATTAGTGCAATAAAATGCATCCAACGACATAAGATACAGTACTTTATATATACCCAATCAATGTACACTTATTTTTAGCTACAGATGGCAATTGACATGAAACATGTTTGAATATTTGAATCAATTGCTCTTTAAATAAAACATCATTTTTTTTTTTAGAATCTCTGTGTACTCTTAGTCCCAAATACTCTCTATGAGAACAATACCAATCATTGAAAATAAATGCTAAAATCATAATAGTGTAAAGTAATGTAAAATCTTCGTCCTCTGAGTTGTGGTTTGACACTGAAACACATTTGTGTCTGTCTTTGGCCACTACAAATGATTCATATAAGCTATTGGATGGGGAGGTGAGTTCTTTGACTAATTTATCTAATCAAGGTGCCAAGATTTTGGACTCACCATCGAACTGCCTGTTTCCAGCTGACCTCGTGACTATCCGCCCACCTGCAACATTTTCTTTTCCCCTGCCACAGCCACTTCCATCTGTATTATTCCCTGCAATTTTACTCCAATGCTGTCCCTGTGGTTGATGCTGTCCCCCTTTCTGAAAAGCACCATGTCCAACCTTAGTCAAAGTCCCTTGCCCCTGTGGTGCACCTCCTGGTGTAACATTGCCATTATGTAACTGATTGCTCCCCATCTGGTTCCCTCTTGGGGCATTATGAGTCCTTGTTTGCGGAAGAGGGGCACCGCCAGATTCCCCTCTAGGTGGGACCTTCTGGTGTTGGGGGGCAACACCCGCTGCTGCTCTGGTATCACCACTCTGCTGTCTACCAACCCCACTACCTGACTGGCAGACCTGTTCCCTGGTGGACTTCTGCGGGAAGCCTGTGTGTCCTGCCTGCATCTCCATGGGGCTGCTTGACCTCATAGCATTTATTGACCCTGGTGCTGACTTCCGTGTCTGCAGTGGTGGTGGGGCACCTGATGTTGTGGGCCCAGAAGGGGCAGAGTCTGTCACTCCACCCTGGTCAGACTCTGCAGCATCGAGGAAGGACATCGAAGCCCAGAACTCCGGGTCGTCTGAAAGCATGGAGATAAGTTTTGTGAGAGTAAGTCCAAAGCTATGCAATCTATGTACCGTGTATGTATACCTGACATAACTTAGCTCCTTTGAGGATCTCAGTTTAGGTCAAAAGAACCAATGCATACCTTCTGCAAGCAGTTGTTCATCTGAAGGGTCCATGGGAGCTTGTGGGCCTCTGTAGATAGCTGCTGAAATGGCTGTGGTTGTTGTTGAAGTGGTGGTGGTGGTAACAGGATGGGCTGATGTGGCTCCTGCTACTGATGAACCCCCAAGGATCACAGTGTCCAGAGGGGTGGAGGTGGCCAGCGGGACTGGCAAATCTACTTCAGAAGCAAACAAACAAACAAACAAACAGATGACAAATTATTGCACAGCAATAAGCAAAGAAAGGCAGGTGATCTATCAACAATTGCATTAACAGCACATACACCCTTTTCTGTAACTGAAGCAGGTAATAGAAATACATGTAAATGTTTTGAGAGAGAGAGAGAGAGAGAGAGAGGGAGGGAGTGAGAAGAAAAGAAAGATGAATATGGAAATAAGAAAAACAAGAAAAAGGAAGAATTGATAGTGGAGATTGATGTTTCAGCTTAGGTAAGGTACTTTACTGAATAACTCGTATGTATACTTGGCGCATTCCATGCTCACCACATCACAATTTTGTGTGTGTGTGTGTGTGTGTGTGTGTGTGTGTGTGTGTGTGTGTGTGTTCGTGTTGTAGTAGTAGTAGTAGTAGTATTAGTAGTAGTAGCAGTAGTAGTAGTAGTAGTGGTAGTGGTAGTAGTAGTAGTAGTGGTAGTAGTAGTAGTAGCAGTAGTAGTAGTAGTAGTGGTAGTAGTAGTAGTAGTAGTAGTGGTAGTAGTAGTAGTAGTAGTAGTAGTAGTGGTAGTAGTAGTAGTGGTAGTAGTAGTAGTAGTAGTAGTAGTAGTAGTAGTAGTAGTAGTGGTAGTAGTAGTAGCAGTAGTAGCAGTAGTAGAAGTAGTAGAAGTAGTAGAAGTAGTAGAAGTAGTAGAAGTAGTAGTAGTAGTAGTAGTAGTAGTAGTAGTAGTAGTAGTAGTAGTAGATTAATTGCTTTCAAAAGATCAATTGCTTTCAAAAACACAACATTGTATCAAATTCATAATTCAAGATGTCTTAAAACTATTTGAAGATGATTCAAAAGTGGAAATCCCCTTTCTCATGATTTTCTTTTCTTTTCTCAAAAAGAAAACATTTAAAATTCAAAATAGTATGTTTCAAAAAGAAAAGGGGAAGGTTTGCAAAAAACAAAAATGTTTCTTCATTCAGCAGCAAAGTGACTTCTAATAGAATTACAAATTACTTCACAAGGACTGCATGCTGGCTGTTAAACCCAAACTGTTATATTCTGTGGACAAACATTATATGAAAGTGAAATTAAAGCAGTTTTGAAGCAAGATATGTAACCAAGTGTTAAAGTGACTCATATACATGTACAGTACCTTCAATGTCTTCCATGAGTGCAGGATTCATATCAGATGTGACATTGGTTTTCCTACTACCAGGATTGCTTGTCTGGAGAGAAAAAAAAACAGCATGATGAAATACATTTATCATTTTAATTTAGTGGCTCACCTTTCATCCATCACAACTCCTTTCTCTCCCACCCAACCCCCCCCCCCCCTCTCTCTCTCTCTCTCTCTCTCTCTATCTCTGTTTTGATGGGGATGGGAAGAATTCTAGACCAAATACAATGCTCAGTGTATCCTATGCACAAGCTCAAATCTGAAATGCACTGCCATTCTATATGCAAGCTGACATTCAAAACAAAGAGTAAACAACAAAAAGAGATTGGTAAATGGTCCACGGGTAGTGCAGGTTATAGCAAAATCATCTCATCCTCAAGGGGTTAATATTGCACAAAGAATAAGAACGTTAAATAATTTTTCCTATTTTCACATTTTTCACAAAACAGCTACGGTGGACTCCTATTATAACGAAGTCCTCAGGAACAGCAGTTTTCTTTCGTTATATCGAAATTTCGTTATAACCGAACAAATAAACAATAAAAAACAAAGAAATGATCATTAATAGAAACATAATTACAAGACATCTCACTGCATTAATTTTGGTGACATAATTCTACACTACACAAGAGCAGAATACATAGCATTATTGTACAGTACAGCACAAAGCTAGATAAAATGTCATGATAATTCTTGATGCTGGATAGCAGGCTGCTTACTGTTTGGGCTGGCCTCTGTTGGCCCATCTGCTGTTTTCTCCTCATCTGCTCCCTGAATTCTTGCTGCTTCTGTTGCTGCCTTAGTTTCCTCAGCCGTAGTTGGTCCTCAGTGGAACATTGAGCGGAGTCTGGAGTGGACTTCCTAGTGTATTACACAATTGAAATCAAGCCACTCTGACTCATTGCGTGTTTAGGTGCAAAAGCCTACAATAGGATCTTTATGAAAATGCATTCATCTGTATTTCAATCTGTGTCTCAATCTTATTTTCACAAAATCCTTACAGCAAGCACTTACATAAGTCCTTGAAATTTCACCTGTATGTCAGGATTGGGGTGGGGTTTTTTATTGTTGTTTTTGAGGTATTTTTATTTTTGTCAAACTCTTTGGTATTTTTATTTTTGTCAAACTCGTTGGTATTCTTATTTTTGTCAAACTCCCTCTAGTCAAAATGTGTTCCTAGTTTATGGTATGAACAACTTTATGGATACTAAATCTTAATACATGTACCTTGCCAGAGGATTTTTTTCTTTGTTCTTCTTGTGAAATTACATCACTTCATTGAAAATGTAGAGTATTGATTTACACAGATTTTAATGTAACTAATTTGTAAGTGTTCAAATTCATGAAATTCTTCCGCCGGTGTTCAGGAGGTCGTAGGTTCGAATCCTGCTCGAGTATGTATGCCCATGATTTTTTGATCATGGCTACTAATAAAACACTGATCAATTCAGTGCTTATTTACGTCGATGTAGGGCAATTTGTCAATCAGTTGCAATGAATAATTTGTAAGTGCTTTTATACTGGTAGTCTTGGAGTGAGCTGAACTAATAAGGTTTTCTTACTTGTCATTCATGATTACATCAGCAAGAACACACGTTGGGGAGCTATGCTGAGCAGATGTTAAGTTCTCTCTTTTGCTGTCATGCTTCGGCGTCTCCATGGCATGCTCAACCTGCATCGAAGAGGGGCTAAATGGCCGCTCAGTCCCACCCATGCCCATTTCTGTCTTGCTGTCTGTAGGTGCCCCTGTGGCAATCCCACCCTGTCCACCCACGGGCAAGGGATGAGCAGTTGTTGATGTTTTGCCATGCTGTGGGGTTGCTGAACCCGGCCTGTTGACTGGTAATGGTGGGGTGAACACTCCAGCAGCTGACCTGCTACTTGCTCCAGGTTTGTTGACGGAGGCATATCGTGCCCTCACAATGTCACTATCAACATCCGATTGCTTCATGTTTACCACACAGTGTGTTGTCTCTAGCTACAACATGAACAATGGGAAGACAAAACAAGACAAAAAATCACCTTCAACATACTTTTGAATCTTTTCGCATATATTGCACAAAAGTTATTATTCATTCTTGATATGCCTTTCATACTGATAAAAGATTGTCTTTCTGAGAAAGTGCGAACTCAAAGACATGCCACACACAAAGAGAGTGAGAGGTATAGCAGCCATGATGTTACAGTCACTTGATGAAGATGGCCTTATCACTCCACCCACACATTACCATATCAGTTGACTTTACCAACATTCAGATGGCTTAACTTTTGAAATACCGTATGTCCCAAAAAAAAATTACACAAGACCCTCCACAATGATGACTTCAAAAATTGTGAATCAATCCAAATACAATTTCAGGGTACAAAACTATAACTCATTGCCCACATCTTACAGAAAACCCCATTCGATTTGCTTCAGTGGTCAAAGAGAAATGAGGAATTTTGTAGAGCATGTCAGGAATCTCTTCCCTCCAAGTTCTGTCTATTGTGTTCACACACAAGAGCATCCAAGTGCTAACCTTGGAAGAATCAGACTCATGACATGCTTTACAAAAATCCACACTTCTCTGTGACCGCTTAACTAAATTGAACGGGGTTTTCTGCAAAATAGAACTAAGATGTCATAAATTAAGACCCTGAAGTAGCATTTAGACAGTTTAATCGTATAAGGTGTTATCAATGCGAAAATCTGATTGTAATTTTTTGGGGGACATACTGGATTTGTCTTGTTCTGCCTGAAGTACCATAGCTTAGGTGCTTTTTGTTTCACTGCTCTCACAGTGCATTCAAACCTCCAAGGTGTAAATTCTCATGTAAATTGATTTCCACAAGCCATATTACCAAATATACCACACTTAGGTCCTGATATGTCATTTCCTAGGGGATTGCAAAAGGTAATAAAATATGAGGTCAACGACTTTGGATAACATGACATTCCTGTCAGATGAATAAAACATGACTTAAAAAGATAAGATGCTTACAGGTTTTGGTGCTTTGCCAATAGTCTTCAGGTAAGACTTATCATTGAGGCAGTTGCCCAGACAGTTGCCAAAGTTTCTGTATGGATCAAAGCAAATGAACAATCATCTTAAATATATAATTTCACTTTCTGATATTTTGCACATAAGGATGAACTTGATCAAATCAGTGGCAGATCCAGGAGGGGTGCACTGGACGTGTGCCCCCCCCCCCCCCCCGCCTTTATTTTTGTTCAAATAAAAGAAATAGAAAGATAAAAAATGAAAGGGGCTCAGGCCCTCTCCCCTTCAAGAATTCCTGGATCCACCCCTGCAAAATATCTGTCAATGGATTGCATTTGTTTCTTTACAAGGTGTAAAAAATTAATTTCTGAATTTCCTCCACTGTAAAATATCAACCAAGATACTGTCAAATGACAGATATTAGAACAAATAGTACAGCAACAATAGTCAAGAGAAAATTTAAATGAGTGTAAGAGAACAAAATCTTTATAAAGAACTGTAGGAAGTTTCATTCTCAACATATTTTTTTTTTTGTCCAGAAAAACCATGGAAATGAATTTGAAACATTTGTCAAATGATGGAGCAATATGACTCTGATCTTCTGATTCTGAATTGACAGCAAAGTCTGTACTCGTGGCACATTCGATTCATTATTGTCATGATATTATAGCACAGGAAATGGCCATAGATAGGTATTCGAATTTGACACTTAAATAATCAAGGCCAGAAATTGGAACAGGCTGTATTAGTCAAATCTTATCATGATTACATTTCTTGTAGAAAACAGTATCTTCACATGCAATCTGATTGAATGCTTTGTCTCCCCGATTTTCTGTATTGTATCTCGTACAAACTGACATGAGATGTACTGAACAACAGAGAAGTGGGCTACATGTACTAAGCGTATCAGGGTAATTCTGAGGGCACATACCCCCTGGCTAAATACTGGTTAGTGATAAGGTCAGAGTAAAGATTACGGTTAGGTTTAGTGTTAAGAGTTTGGGTCAAGACTAGGATTAGGCTCAGGATTAGGATTAGGGTTAGGGTCAGGGGAAGGGTCTGGGGAAATTGCCCAGGGGGTAATTGCCCTAGACTTGTACTAAGCTTACTTTAGCGCCCTCTTGAGTCCATCAGTTACAGCCTCTTTCCTGGCCTTCTCCAAGGCAAGTGCTTTGGATTTCATGCCCTCACTGACCCCATATCCTATGTCTTCATGGTAAACTCCATCCTAGAAACAAAAACAACAGTAACAATTCTTCAGTGCTCTCGACTCTGTGCACTGTTGAGAACAAACAGGAGATTGCACTGTCATATAGATAAGACTTAAAAATCTCAATTACCCTCTGAAATAAGCAGTCAAAAACTTAATGCAATTAAATGGCTATACATATATGACAGATATATTGTATATTTTCTGCTTTAAGGATTGACTACAAGGTACTTCGCCAATGTTAGGGTTCCATACAGAAAGGAGCATACTACACACAAGTGCATAAATTATCAACTCAAGGAGCTTTGCCTTAAAACCAAACCAAACAAAACAGAACTATTTTTTTTTTAATGAGAGATACAATATCTTTAATAAAGAATTTTAAATAAAAAGCAATGACTCTCATTTGAGTGATTTCAGTATCTCTTTCATAGAATTGATCAGTCACAGAAATCTATCATTTGATATGATTTCATCTTTAAACACAAAATATGGTCTAGATACATACTGAAATTTCAAAATTCTGTCAATTTTTATAGTGTGCTTGATAATACAGAATTGAGATGACATACAAATATGGGAAAAATCACCTGTGACTCTTACCTTTAATTCAACCCTGACGATAGCACTAACACCAACGAAGAATCTGCCTCCTATTTGGTCAACAAAATCTGACAAAATCAATCAGGAAACAATGATTGGAATGTTGAAGAAATCAGATAAAACAAAAGAGACATATACAAAATGGAAAAGCACACAAATGAATTAGGGCAACTGCAGGGCAAGATACGTGATACATCCAAGCTAGATGGACATCTACTACAATGGCACTAGTTCCCTTGCAGTAGATACAACCTGTATACAACCAATTTAAAAGATTTCAGATTAATTAGTATTTTGAATTATCTTGGTATTACATGACTGCATATGACAATAATGACTGTTCTAAAAATTGAACAAAACACACACACACACACAGTCCATACCTGCCAACATTTCCAGATGAAATATCTTACTCATGAATTGCAAAAATCTTATTTTATATGCAAACTGAAGTTAAAAATCTTACTTTCGGTCAAATCTTCAGAAAATACACATGAAAGGTATATCTAAATATTTTTTTAAAATCTGATTTCTCTGACAGAAAATCTGATTTTGCTATTTTTAATGAAAAAAATCTTACTGAATCTGATAAAATCTTACTAGTTGGCAAGTATGACACACACATGCACACACAATATGGATATTTCACAAGAACAGAAATCAAAATAGTGACCACTGTAGGAGACAATCTTGACTGCACAACACTCATTTATTTGTGAAATAAATCATGTCATGTTTGACAACTTTTACCAGTAAATAATCCATCACAACAGAAGCAAAAGCTGTACCTATTGTCTGATTGGTGATAGAGTGTGACCAACCATTGAAACCAAACGTCTCATTGGCAAGGTTGATCAATCTCCATCCCTCGATGTATGCAAGCTGTATATTATGTGGAAAAGAGTTTAAATCACACAATAAGAGGAATACATGGCATTGAGTCATAACAGTATGTGTCACAGATGTCCTGTGCAATATTTTGCCCAGCACTGTCATAACATACATTAGCATACTTATATTAATTCTTGGTGAGAGCTGAATGTACAAAATTATGCACAATTCAAATGCAATTCAATTGAGTAAACTTAAGGATGCTATATCATTGCCAAAAAAAAAAAAAAAAAAAATGCTTCTTTCAAGACGCAAAGTCCATACAAATCTATGATCTACATAGTATCACTAACTTTATAACTGATTCATAAATAGAGAGGGTAATGTTTTGTTTTGTTTTTGTTTTGATTTTCTTCTCTCCAGTAGCAATTTACTTTAATTTACTTAACTTTCCGCAACAATTTTTCAAATTCCAACTGGTAAGAGTATCTCTTGATCACAAACAAACACACAGCGAGAATGGAGATATAGTGTAGCATGACTGTACTGTCTGAACAATAATGACACTATTTTCTACTGTAGTACATCTGCTTATGAGAAGAAGTGACCTCCCCCTTTCCCTGATATTTGTGCATGTCTACAGAATGATGGATTGAAATAAGAATCTGAGTCCATTTTATACGATACCCACTTTCTGTCCACCTGCACCAGCCCGCTGACTCACAAAGGCTGGGCCGAGGCGCTGTCGCAAGGCTGCTTGGATTGCCCAGTGCTCCTCCTTGGAGTATTCAGTCTGAAAATATATAATTTGAATACTCATTATAAGAACTTCAGTTAGTGTAACTATCAGACTCAGTATAAGCACCCTATTTACTGCATTGCAAATATGCATGATCTGTACTCAATGAGTCCTTGTACATCCTTGGGCCCTCCTGCTGTAAATGTCTGAATAATTTTATTCAGGTGTACCGGTACATGGTGTGTACCATCTAACAACATTCAAGGGTCATTGGTGAGGACAGAATTCAGCACTGTGACCAGTTCCTTGACTGGTCGTGGCTGAGACAGAGAAGCACTGTTCGATTTCTGAAATTGCTTTAATAAACCTACCTGGCTTAACGAACATTAGTAAACTACAGTGCCAGTGGTCTGCATTATTACATACTGCCTGGACTTGTAGATCTAGAAGTCATTACATACATTAGACACAGGGCTGCCAACTCTCACTCATTGAGAGTGAGACTCACTCAGCTCATTTTGGTCCTTTCTCACTCCAAAACTTTATTTCATTTGCATGCGCATGCATTTCTATTGATCTCACTCATTTTGACTCCTAAATTATTTATAGCATTGGCCCATATGGGAGTCTCACTCTCAACTAGTTTCCAATGTTGGCAGCGCTGTAGACACGATGCATTTAAGTCATTCAACATCATACATTTTTTACATACATGAAGGGGGGAAATCATGTCTAAAATGTTGAGATGCCATGCCGATGATCACGATGCCCGATGATGATGGCCATGGGTATGATAAATTGATCTGTTGATAGGCTTCGCCTTTGGAAGGTTTCTTCCAAGTTGTGGGTGGGGAAAGGGAGGTGGTATATCTAATGGGAAGAGCTCCACCTCCCGGCAACGCACAGGCCACTTTGCGAATGAATATGAAAGTAAATACCCGGTAAGATGGGCAGAATAAGCCGATTTCAAGTGTTTAAATTACTCACGATTATAAAAACAAACATAAATCACTACGTGAGGGACTGTACTGAGAGTTATCACTGATGTAACAACGTAGGCTGTACCCGGTACTCGGGGAGGAGGCGGTCGATGATTCGTATGGTAGACAATGCGCATTACAAAGACGTTTTCACTTACTTTACCAAAGCCGAAAATGCTGGAAATCGAGAAATTTCTTTCCGTTCCTTTCGTAGCACCATTGGCGCATTGCTGGTCAGACGGCTGATTGTCCAAATTTGCCATCGCGATCACACAAAGAACTCAGAGCGAGCTCACAGCGCACAGCACTGTAAGGGGGCTAGCGGTTAGTGCGCATGGGTACGGTATATGGGACTAGTCTAGGAAGTTGGGGCAGCCGGTTTAGGTCACCGTCGCCGTATTTTCAGGCGTCGCACGGCAGTGCACACAGTTACCATTCAAACGTTCGCGGGCGATTTTAGTATGGCCATCGACACAGGCACTCAAAACACTCGAACGAAAAGCAATCAGTCAGCAACCGACACAACTGCTGTAAGATAGTCGCGATTCCAGACATTGATGTTCACTGTTGCGACGTGACATAAACTGGCTTTGCATGAACTCTGCAATACTTAGTAACTGTCACAAAAGCCATTGCTTGAAAGTACCTGCGATGGACTTTAATATTACAACCATTAATACCAGTACACTTGTACCGGGTAATCTATATCATTTGATGAATATATACCCACCAAATAATTAAATGAGAAGTGAATTGAATTGATTTGAATTTATTTGTTCAGCATTTAAAAAAAAATCAAAGAATTACAATGATATAAACAATCATGACAAAGCACAAAGTAAAGGCGGATATATGGAATGCATAATATATGATAAGCAGAAGGGAACAGCCAAAGAGGAATTGAACGTTTCCTTAAAATCTGGCCGAGCCCGGTAAACAATGAAAATGCATTTAATATTTAGCAGTAATCATTTTCATTTTTTTTAAAACAAAGACATGAACAAATATACAGAAAATGCGATTGTAAGAACAGAACAAAAAAAAAAAAATACACAGCAGTGATACATGAACACTACATTTACATTACAGAGACAGTACAAAAACAAAGTGAATTATAATCATTATGAAAAAATGCCAGCCAAGCATGTCGAGCAGTTATGAATGATACTTTGTATAAAATTCTCCTTAAGTTTTCGTTTTAATACACTGAAAGAGGTAGCTTTACGAATATCGTCTGGTGATGAATTCCATATAAGCGGACCTTGATAAAACAGATTTCTGAAATGATGATGCTCTTGCTTTGGGTATGTGAAAATTCTCAGCGTTTCTGGTACGGTAGGGATGCATACTATGGCAATTTAAAGTGAAATAATGCAGTACAGAATCGGGTAAAAGCTTTCCGTGCCATAAAAACACGATATTACCTAATATATACTTATATCTAACGTTAAAATCTTTTGGGCATAAAAAAGTGATGAATTGTGAGCTAAATACAAGTAGAATGGTTGATTACTCTTATTGCACGTTTTTGTAGTTTGAAAAGTCTAATACATTGTATATATAGTGCAGCACATCCCCAAAACAGAAAGACCATATTCTAAAAAGGGCGCAATAATTGCATTGTATATCATTTTAAAGGATTTTAAAGGAAACCAAAACCCAAAGAGAAATGTGGATTGAGTGAAAGCAGCAACATTAGTAAGAAAACATCAATGAAAGTTTGAGGAAATGAATTTTTAAAGTTTTGGTGTTGGAACCGATGGATGAGGAGACTGCTAGAGGGCATGACGTCATGT
Organism: Diadema setosum; assembly: GCA_033980235.1. NCBI lineage: Eukaryota > Metazoa > Echinodermata > Echinoidea > Diadematoida > Diadematidae > Diadema > Diadema setosum. The sequence continues at coordinate 47,115,884 of CM067060.1, forward strand.
GTAGACAACAATACAGTGTATAAAGAAAATATAAAGGTAATTTCACAAAAATTTATTTTTCATGAAAATCACACATTCCATCAACTTGATACTGACATATGTTAAGGGTATCAATTATTTCCCCCTGCTTCCTGAAAGTGGTTAGTCAAGTGCTCTTTCATTATGCTAGAAAAGTGAATTTTTGTGGAATTCCCTTTATATTTTCTTTAAATTGTTGTCCACAGATGACGACATAACCTCTAGTATAGTCTCCTCATCCAGCGGTTCCACACCAAAACTTTAAAGATTCATAACTTTTGCATTGATTGTTCGATTTTCCTCAAACTTTAATGTTGCTGCTTTCACTCAATCCACATTATTTTCTCTCTGGGGTTTGGTTTCCTTTAAGAACAACTGTGGGTAGAGATTTCAGTCGAAAAAAGTATCCCAATATTTTTTTTTTAATCTTACATATGATGTGATCTTTCCAAATCAATCTATCATCAATCGTGATTCCTAAAATTTCAAAGATACCTCATGTTTAATTTCAGATCCTGCTAAATATTATGGGTACATCCTTTACATCAACATTTCTGTTTATGAATATCATAAAATGTGTTTTACTCGTATTTACTGATAATTTATCCACAATAACCATTCAGAAATTATAAGGGTTCATTATTGACTATCATTTTTAATGTTTGTGGATCATTATGAGACATAAAACTATATTGGTGTCATCAGCAAACAATAAATATATCTAAAAACCTCAGATGTATTACATAAATCATTCATATAAAAGAAATAAAAGATGTCACAAGATTGACCCTTGGGGCACTCCACACTTCAATCTTTGTTTTTAGATTGAATATCATCCACAACAACACTTTGCATTCTATGCTGGATAAATAACTGTGGAATAAATCCAAAACAACAGTTACTCTTCTTATACATACAGATTCATCTTATCAAGTAAAAAATCATGATAAAGAGTATCAAAAGCCTTTCTCACATCCAAAAATATACCGATTAAAATTCCTTTGTTTTCTATTGCACACATCACATTTTGAATAAAATTCATTAAGGCATGAGAATGGAGTGCCTCTCCCTAAAACCATATTGGTTTGAAGTGAATATATTGCACTCTTTGATAAGGTAAAATAAACGAATGTAAAATGTTAACACATTTCTCAAAAATCTTTGAAAAAAGAGACAAAACAGATATCGGACGGTAATTATTTAAAATCTCCAGTGAACCCTTTATAAAAATGATATTTTATATGATGAATATGATATTTTCAGTTTATCAGGAAAAACACCAGGATCTAAACACTTAGCAAATATTCCACTTAGAGGTTCACATAATATGATTAATAACTCCTTTTAAAACACTAACTGCTATTCCATCTGAACCTGGGCTAGTATTATTCTTAAAATTCTTAACAATATCAATAATTTTATCAGGAGATATTGGTTTTAAAAAATGCAGATTCTCACTTTAGTGATATATTTTACATTGGGTTATTTTTTTTTAATCATTATCAAACTTATATTTCGAATTGTAACCAACATTAACAAAATACTCATTAAAATTATCAGGAATTATATTCTTATCTGAAACCAATCCATTATCAACAATAATCTTATCAGCACAGGATTTATTTTTATCTTTTCCCAAAACCCTATAATTAATAACTCTCCACGTTTTACTAACTGTCACCATTTAATGTGCAGCTTGAAATTGAACCTTGTATAATACAGTTGGGTGTTTTTTGCATGCCTGCTTAATTTTGTTTACAACTTTATTTTTCATTTTTATGTACCAATTTTCTATAATAAGTTAGATTTTTTTTTACATTATACAAACTGTTCTTCTTATTTATAATCTTTTTAATTTCATCATTAAACCAAGGTGCTCATTTCTTACTTTTACCTACATTTGAAACAATACGTTTTAAAGGAAAAATACAATATAAATTCTGAAAATACATTTACAGATTCATTGTAACTAAAATTATTGGCATTAAAATATGTGATATCCATTGGAAACCATTCAAATGCTGCGCAAATCTGATGATGTTAACCCCATAGATTTCACGTTTGAGAAAAAAAAAATCTTCTTAAAAACATTTATAATTTTTTCAAATATAATATATGGGAAAATGATCACTTGCATTTTAGAATGAGTACCGTTGAAAGTACATTCACACCATCATCATGTGTAAATATATTGTCAATTAAAGAAGTGGAGTCAGGAGTAACCCTTGTAGGATATTTGATGAGAGGAAACATAAACAAACAAAATACGGTTATTAAGAAACTCATTTACATATTGCTCTTTATCTATTCTTAAAAGGTTAACATTGAAATCACCCATCAGGTAAAACACTCTCATTTTGTACAAGTTCTAATAGTTCGTTTAAACTTTCTTAAAATCATCAACAGATTGATAAGGTGGGCTATGACTCCAAATAAAATTCTTTGATTATTCACTTCAATTTCAGAAAATATTCTTTCAATCTGAATATTATTGACATCCAAATCAAACCTTCAACACCACCACCTCTCTTGAATTTACGACTATTTGCGAAGAAAGAATAATTATCAAGCTTGTACATATCGAGAGGTAAGTTACCATTCAGCCATGTTTCAGAAATTCCCATTATAGTTGGTGCAATATCAATTGAAGTTAAAAATGAGGTTAAGTTATCAAAATTACGAGACACGCTCCTACAATTAACAGTTCAGTTCAGCTCAAATTTATTTCGGGGTGTTTTTTCTTTTCACAATGAAATAATATATCATATAAATCTCACTTTCTTCAATGACAAAAATAATGCATATAAATCTATACAAAGCAAACGATTGTTAAAACCTTACAGTAAGGATACATTACAATGATTGGTAAGGTAACGAAAGTGAAATAAGATTGTCAGTATGCATTGTGTGAAAAAAAAAAACACAGGAATGCACTGTGTGAAAAAAAACATGAATACAAAAATGGGGAAATTCATTTTCTGTTATACAATCAACTTGGAACGTGAAACGCTGTTAAAATCTTTGGTTGAATAGTAATATTGATCAGAGACAGTCATATTCGTTATCGCTATAGCAGGAGAAGTATATTCATGCAGTTTTGAAGTTCAGGGTTCACGTGAAAAGAAAAAACTGGCAAAAAAAAAAATTGCACATGCAATGGTTTAGAGGCTTTGAGCAGTGCCGTATATGGTTTAGGTAATATACAATGCGCTTGTATAAAGAAAACAGTATGCAACTTTTGCACATGACATATTGACTTTCATGACAGTCCAGTCAATCTATAGGTTTTTAGGGGGAGGGACGGGGTAACCCACCTCTGATTGTAACAGTAGAAATTTCACTGCAGTGCAACTCAATGAGGCCTCCCGACCACCATACCTGCAGGTCCTGTACTTTTACATAAAATTCCCAAAATCCAGCCGGGGGGGGGGGGGGTAGTAAAATTTGCATAATATGTAAATTTGCACCTCTAATGAGAGAAAATTCATAAATCTCGGCTTGCCAGTATCTAATTAAAAACAAATAAATGTAAAAACTTGTACTTTCTAGGTCAATGAAAACGATGAATGCCCAAATTGGTTATACAATATTATTATAGTATGCATAAAATGCGAATTAGCTGTAACTGATGTAAGAGGAAAATTGTTCCACGTAATCATTCCCTTGATTTGTAGAGCAAGGGTCCGTCAGCAGTGGACACTTAAATGTTCGCTCTTTTGACAGTAAAGATATTGAAGAGCAATATGTCTCCTTTATCAGTTACATTGCATTTCTTGAAGACAAGAGTACCCTTGCTATACAGCGAGATCAAATTTTGAAAACATATAGGGCCTTTACGCTTGGAACATAACATTCGTGTTTTTGCCACATCCCACATGGTCGTCATTTAATGAGCACCCTCTTCATTTGTACAGATATTGAAAAACGATGCTTACTCTGTCATTTTCATTGCATTTCATTGGTAAAAAAAGAAAAAAAAAAGTGTATTGTTGCTGTATTGGCGGAACTGCATTTAAAACCATGCACGCTACAATAGAACAACTGCATTTGCGTTGATAATATCCGTGTTTCGTATTCGTGAAACACCCTCCTTAAGTCCTTCTTAACTTTAAGAACAGCTTTGTGAAACACCCTCCAGGAGGGTGTTTCACAAAGCTGTTCTTAAAGTTAAGAAGGACTTAAGTGCGACTGGTGATCAGTTCTTGTGCTGAATTATTGAGATTCTGATAGGTATTATAGCACATAAGAACTGATCACCAGTCGCACTTAAGTCCTTCTTAACTTTAAGAACGGCTTTTGACACTTAAAAGGGGTAGTGCCTTTGAATGTTCACCCTTTGACAAGATAAACAGTAGATATTGTAGAGCAATGTCTACTCTATCAATTACATTACATTTCTTCATAACAAAAGTGCCCTTCCTATACAACGGGACTTTTTGAAGGCATGACACATTGGAACATAATGATATTCGCGCTATTAGACATGCATGTTTTCTATATTGCCAGGGGGTTGGGTAATTTTGAACACATGGCACTCGGTTGTCTTCAATGTGCACGCTTTTGACTTTGTAGCTATTAAGAGCTTTTATCATTGAGAAAAAATCATGAAAGGTAAAGTGTCTTCGCTACACAGCGGAACGACTTTCTACAGGCATGTACAACTGACACGACTGAATTTCCTGTGGAACAATGCATTTTTTGTAAAGGGCCTTGAGGGTAAAAGGGGTATAACTTTGGACACTTCCCAAGGGCTATTATGTTCTTTTTACTGACAAGCGCCAATTTATTAATGAAAGCAATTCAGTTTGTTTTGTTTTTCACAGTGAATCTCATATTCTAAAAAGGAAAGCGTTTCACCAGTTCTAACGAATCGTTCCAACAAGCAGAGTAATGAATCTGGGCTAATCCTTGGAAATATAAGATTGGGCTTTTTTTTTTCAGGTCTCAACGGTGGTAGAATAATGTCGAACTATTTATTTTGACAACCTATCTTTTGCAACTGCCTATCAGATATAGTAATTTTTATTACAACTGATTGTCAATCAGTTACAATAAAAACAACTCGATGGAAGAATTTCATGAATTTGAGGCTTATCGTCTGCTTGCAATGTTGACGACAACGGCAATAAGTGTACACAACATGTGAATAAGTAAAGATTAATTCGTCACGAAATGAGAAAATTCAAAGAAACAGAACAATTGAATCAGAAAAATAGAATAGAATTATGCAGTTTAGAGTTTCACATCATGCGGCTTTCTCAGAACATTGATATATAGGTAACACACTATAGATGAAAATTAGAAGTCGATGATATTAGGGACTCCCAATTAAGTCTTCACTGTATATAAACATATTATGTACTGATTCTCTTCCGCAGAAACTTTCACCTTCTAATCATGAATTTAAAAGGGGAAAAGTAACATACAGATCTTTAACATTTTTTTTTATCCTATAGCAAGCAGTGAGGGGCAGATATTGTAGCTATTGAGTTATTAACACAATGAATTTCCTTTGAACAAACCAGGTCACCTCCCTGAACAAACAGAAATCGACTTGTTGCTTTGTGAGATGATGACATGATATATGCTAATTAAAAAAAAAATGGTGTCTCCACGAGGGAGCTCATAGAATGTCTACATAGAAGCTCATAAGAAAAGTCGCCACTTGGGCGTATAGTATAGCTCATTCACTCACGATTACGAAATAGTGTGCACAAATCACCGATCGATCGATTTTGAGAAAGTGTAATAACTTACGTACATCACATCGTAGTTACCCTGATAAAAGTGAATTTGCCCTTTTATTGACAGTTTCATCTTTTCTACAGTAAAGTTCGTCTTCAGATTAAAAAAAAAAACACACACACACACAAAGCATTAGATAAGATGTAGAAAAGACGTTTGTAAATGAAGTACTGGCGCCTAATGAACACTGAGCGATCAATGTGGTCCCTGATGTACACACAGACAAAAAGGGGGTCACGCCCACCACCACCTTCGAGGTCTCAATTCACTTTCCTCCCATCGACTTCGCGTCGTTGGCTCGTAACTTGAGATGAAGTCTGGTTGTTGCTTTTTTCCCCACTGAGCAGGCGCAATAGTCGCACAACAAGTGAAGGGGCGAGCTCAAAACCCTAACCTGGAGATGGAGCAGGTGTAGTGCGCGTGCAACACAGAGGGATCGAGCGAGTGGGCCGAGCTGAGTACGCCGCCTCCGCCGAGGTACTCTTTTTTTTCTACACCGCGCCTCCCTTAACTGACCAATCATAGAGCAGAAACTGGTTTACATTTTGTGAATATTCAGTAGCATCTGTGTGATTTGACAATATACATCCGCTAAAAGAAGATAACTCACTTGTATTGTGGCTTCTATGGATGTTGTTTAGGATAAAATTTTACTCTAAATAGGTATGAATGACAAAATCAACGAAGAAGTTTACACACGATACATGGCGACTTACTTTTTTTGGTTATGATCACCAAATGTTACCGTGGGAAATAATTCCTCACATTTCGCTGGTGAAGCGCCAGTTATAGAAATGTCAATTTTATAGTAATATATTTATTTTTTTCTCATTTACAGTCCAATATATAACAATATTTTAATATTCAATTAGTTACTAAGATATTAAATCAATATTTCAAAATATTTATATGATTTTAAATGAATATAAATCCTCAAAAAAGAAAAGCTATACTTGATCATCCGGGTAAGGTAACTGTTTTTCAGCTGCTCGGCTGAGGCATTGTGGGTAAGAGACAAAATGGCGGCTCCCATACTAAAATGGAAGCGTGTGACAAATACTACTGGTCCAAGCCCCCGACCACGCCATGGACATCGAGCCGTCGCCATCAAAGACCTTATGGTAGTCTTCGGTGGTGGGAATGAGGGGATCGTCGATGAACTGCACGTTTACAATACAGGTGAGCTCGAAATTTTGGTCGAGTTCGGACCAATTCAAGATGGCGCTCCATTGTTGTCATTCAGAAGCGTACTGTTTTTCTCGTTTCATGAAGGTTGATCATTCTTTGAACTTGAACAGTTCCGCAGAATTATTTGACACCTATGTAACCATGCAGTGTGGTTAAATTTTGACGTCAGATTTACTTGTAATCTGTCATATTATCATCGTTGACAAAAAATTCAAAATGGCGGCCTACATTGTTTACCATTGAAATTGGCTGACATTGCGCTGGCGCGACCGAATTTTCCTGATTTTGAATCATTGGTGTCGAGAGCTTTTTTCCTTGCAATAAATCGAAATTTTGAGATAGATTACGCACATCAATGATATGTTTGATATACTTTCTTCTTCAAAATACAAATAACTCTCAAAAAAGGGAGTTTTTACTAATAATAATCGGCATTTTGGACTCTATTTTCACCATAAATTGATTGAGTCAAGATTGAACTTTTTTTTTTGTACGGAATCACATCAAGAATATGAGATGAATTTACTCATCCAGCTCGCAACATGCTGATACAGAGTTTTTTGTTTGTACCCTTGATATTTATGCCAATGCTTGCTTTTCATAAGGTACTTTCTTGGGATACATGTAGGTCCTAAGTGCAAAATGCAAAACTGAATTCTGAACCATGTTTTGAAATCTATTTTATTCTTTATTACCTTTTGTGTTAATTTACTTTTCATTTCATCATATTTTTCTTCTTCTTTCGATAAAGTACAGGTCATATTGTGGTGGATCAGCATAATTTTGTTGGATGCACTGTAATAAAATATCACTACTTTTTCCCCATTTATTGGCATTGCATCTTGCCATTCTTGCTTGGTTCACTCATTGCAGTGTATGAATTACATTGTATATAAAAATTGTCTAGACCATGCTGAACATTAAAAGTAACAACAGATTCCATTCCACATAAAAGGAGAAAGGAAAAAAAAAAAGATAAGAAGGTTGATGTGGAATGACATCTTGATCATGTCAGATTCAGTTAAACTACAGCAGGTGTACAATAAGTTGCCAAAGACAAAATGCACCTAATTCATAATTTAGTATAAAATGTTGGCCAGCTGAGAAATTGATTGAACAATTACTATGAGTGAAACTCAAAAGAGTTAAGAAGTAGCTTTGCTCTAGTGAGCTTGAGAGTACAGATCTGTGTCAAGAGGTGTGTTATGGCACATTTATGGTGGTTGCATTAAGGAAGTTATGGTAACTTTGTTTCAGATGTCAAATGAATTACATTTTGTATCACATTATAATGATGAAGTTTGTGGTTAACTGAGACTAATTTACCAGTCCTTTTCAAGTAAGTGTATCACAACCCTGTGTAGCATGGTATTTCTTGTTAGCTTTTTCATGATAGGGGAATAAAGTAATAATGTACAAGAGAGTGATGCACTTGTAAAAGTAAGATTTTAAGCTGCTATAAACTATGGGAACTAGCAATTGTGCTATTTTAGCATATTTCATCAACACTTCAAGAACCCTACTAACCTTCTTACTGGATTGATAACTTGCATTGTTTTCTGTAAAATCTAGTGTATTAGAGATTGCGTGCACTCAGAGTTTTGTGATATCCAACTTATCCTGAAATTTATATACTTATCACTTTCCCTGTGTGGGCGTGTATTGGTTTGTGTGAAAAGATTTGCAAGTCATGATAGTGAAATCTGAAACCTTTGATATCAAAGTATTATACATATGTTTATTTTCAGCCACTAACCAATGGTTTGTCCCCGCTGTAAGGGGAGATATCCCACCCGGCTGTGCTGCATATGGCTTTGTCAGTGATGGTACAAGGCTTTTCATATTTGGTGGGATGGTGGAGTATGGTAAATACTCCAATGAGCTGTATGAGCTGCAGGCTAGCAGATGGGAGTGGAAGCGGCTGAAACCTAAGACAGCAAAGAATGCCCCACCCCCTTGTCCCCGCCTTGGCCACACCTTCACAATGCTGGGCAGCAAGGCATATCTGTTTGGTGGCCTGGCCAATGACAGTGATGATCCAAAGAACAATATACCACGGTCAGTCCTAGTGTATTGAGCCATAATTGTGTAGTCCTATGGTGCATTTCTGTGCTGGTAGACAAAGAGTTATACCTTTGCTGGTATCATTATTGTTATCCAGATGTATAAAGTATATAGCCCAGTATTTCATGTTAGTGTTAGTGATCCTGGAGCAGCACATTGATTCTGAATTGCTTAAATGGTTTCTGAAATTTCATTTCATAGAGTAACATTATTCCTGCAAAAATCAACATAGAAAAGTCATGTGCTATACAAAACTCTTGTATTGTCTAAACTAGGCCAAAGAATTTCTTCTGACTTGATTGTTACTTTTCTTACAGGATATCTACTTGCCAAGGTGTAATAGTGTATGTGCCATACCCAGGAGCTCTTGCCTTTCATATATTCAAAGATTCAAATTTATTTTTCACTTCCATCAAATAAACAAAGAAATTATATACATGTACAATGTATATACAGAGGATATTTGTAATAATTGCAGAATGTGATTTAACAAAGTACATATGAAAATGAGTAACAGATGAAAAAAAACACACAATTATAACTTTTTAATATATACGTAAGGCATGTAATACAAGTTTACTAAGGGTGGGGATGGAAATGGAGGGTCCCACTAAGAAGCAAAGTTTGTACAGTATGGGACCCTCAGAAAATACACAAGACAGCAATATAAAACAAATCAAAGCAACCCAATGTCAACTGACATGAAATGAAAATAATTGGGAAGGGAAAAAAAAAGAAAGAAAATAATATATATATATGCCCAATTACACCATTTTCTACCTATGATCCACTGATATATACTGTATATATGTTTTTTTTAAAGCTCATATAAGGCAATTGGTGGCATTGTTATCATTGTGTTGCATGTATATGAATTTCAGTATGTTGAACATTGGGCATGTATTCGGTTGGCAGTTACCACATTCTTGATAAGTTTCAGAATTTTATGAAGTACCAACCGTGTTAATTGAACAGTCCTCAGAGAAAAGTCACCATTGATTATTTTAAATTCTGTGGAAGTAAAAGAAAATGCAAATTACAGTTTCAAGTTGCCACCTTTGTATCTGAAGAAAAGCCCTGTGAGATATGTGCACTTCCACTGATAAAAGGAAACAGTGTTACACTGACCATTTTAAAGGCATAATTTGAATTCGTAAAATCGATATTAAGTATTGTTAAATATACAGAGCGTGAACAATAGTTATGATAAAGATATGTCCAGACTAAACCATCTACAGTTACGGTTTATTGAGAAAAATACAGATATCTTCTTATATTTTAGGCTTTATTGCGAAAATTTTATATGATAGGATGTTCTGTGGCACAACAGACCTGCATATATGCAGTAAATGTCATATCTTGAAAAATTTTTAAATCACTGTTCCCAAAGGTAAATGGACCTTTAAATTCCAAAGAAGACTCAAATTGTACGCTTGTATGAGTGAATGGTGCCATGATCATTATATGGTTGTTTGTATGGAAAACAAACATTAATCACCAACTCTACAACTGTATATTATTCAGTGATGATCACTTTGTGTTGAAACAGGTACCTCAATGATCTATACTCATTGGAGCTGAGGTCAGGCTACTCAAACATGATCTGGGACATCCCACTGACCACTGGCCCGGCCCCTCCACCCAGGGAGTCACACACCTGTGTGTCTTACGTCCCCAAGGATGGCTCTTTCTCACGGCTGCTGGTCTATGGCGGCATGAGTGGCTGCCGGCTTGGAGACCTTTGGCAACTCAACATGGGTGAGCTGCCTTTATACAGTTTATGAAGAATTGATTAGTTTCTAAGATAGAAAGATCAGTGTTGAGTTGAGTTTCTATTAACGTAGCAGTGTTAAAAGAGAGAATAAATCCTGTTGTGATATGAATTGGGAGGAACTGTGAGTGAATATCTTGAAAGCAATTTCTGAATACATAATTATAAGATTGTGCCAGTGCACAAACAGGTGTTTGATTTAAGTAGTCCTTAGTACTTGTAGTAGCAAGAGCAGAGATTATAATTTTTGCAAAGGTCTCGGTAGTTTTTCAGCTTAAATGATATGGTGATGTTGTCAAGTTATTGTATACAGCTACACTAAATGCTGGCTGTGTTGAATGCCCTGTGCTTCCTAAAGGCTGATAGGTGCTTAATGATACCTCAAACTTGCAATATCATGAATACTCATAGGATGCATAGAAAACTTACTTTCTCAAGACAGATGAACACTTATAGATTTTTCCTCTTTTTTTTTTTCTTGGAATGTTTATGATTCTTGTAAATTGAATAGATCAGAAATATTATTCTTCTATAAGATTATCAATAATATTACTCTCTTTAAGGTGTTGAGAATGTACATTGAGCAAAGAATCATGATGCCAGACTTGATGTTTGCTGTACAGTGCACTCCTGTTATAACGAACATGGTTGTAACGAAAAACCGGTTATACTCTTTGTATTTTTATTGTTTATTTGTTCGGTTATATATTTTTCTTTTCAGACACACTGACATGGGTTAAACCCGAGTTGACTGGACAGAACCCACTGCCAAGGAGTTTGCATTCAGCCACTGTCATTGGAAATCGGTTAGTAAACAAAACCTTCTAGATGATGTACCATCATTTCAAAGTTATAAAATGGTTTTCTTTTTTACTGCAAAGCCTGCACAGAGTTTTGTCAGTGTCAAACTTTAATCCCAAACAAGATAATTTTAACTCACAAGCACACATGTTGTGATGTGGCCACAATGGGAGCCACAGATCTAAGTTTGCATCTTGCTTTGCAATAATGTCAAATAAAAAGATATCTGTTGTTTCTCATTCATCCCTTGAATTGCAAGACACAAAGACTTACGTGGAACTACTTTAAACATTTCATAATCATATACATGGCTTGGCTGTAGGACAGGGTGGTATTGTGCCAACCACTATGAAATACTATTCTGTGGAAAAAAAAATCACTGACCACTTGACTTGTCTCTTTACACATCCTATGTATGTGAGGTATTAATATTTAGGAGTGGACCAAAAAGTCATATATTTGCATGATAATGATGTTAGATTGACTATTTGAGTGAAAGCAGTATTGTTGGGGGTGGGGGGGGGGGGGTCTCCAGTAATGCGCAAAGTTGGAAACTTCACAAATATTTCTCAAATTGGTACTGACAACTTGCAAAGCTACATACGAGGATTCTTTGGTTCAATGACCCTCACTTTCCATTTCGCCAAGGTTTCTTGATGATACGAAATAAGTCCTTTCTAAACTTCAAACAAGATTCACATGTGTTGGTCTGCTCTGATATTTTAATGATGCTCCACTAAATGAATGAAGAAAATCTAAAATTGCAGTGAATGTAATGAATGCTAGAAAAAAAAAGTTTGGTATATCTAAATTTGTGCCATATAATTCATAGTCACTTTTTATGCCTCCACAGGATGTTTGTGTTTGGTGGATGGGTACCCCTGGTAATGGATGACATCAAGGTAGCTGCTCATGAAAAGGAATGGAAATGCACCAACACTCTTGCATCTCTGAACTTAGGTAAGAGGATAAATGGTCTTCTCTGCTCCTCAAATAAAATGCTTAGTCCACTGATTTTGAGTAAGTGAGCTCTTCAGAATTGAGATCGTTGTGCGATTTGAGATCAGAGTAGCAAAATATTATTTAATAAGGAATTTATCATCATTTAGATCAACAAATCTGGATGGATAAAGATGATATATTCAGAGTATTAAAATAAAGTGTTTGATTTCAGTTTGGATTGAATTCATAATCAGATTTCTCTGTCTTAATCTGCAATTAGCCAATATTATATGAAATCTATTTCAGGAAAACTGTCGCACCTGTTTTTCATTTAAAAGGACTGTAGAGTTACAGATGAAATTAAAAAGTATTTCTTCAAGTCTAACACATCAACACCTACCTGTGTTATTTTGAAGAAGATTTTTGGACACTTAACAACTTCTGTGCAATCTCAGGGCAAGGGGGTGGGAGGTAAGTGATATGTATTGTATGTCTTGGTTGTAATAGTATGAAGGGATTTTGTGTGTTGATGTGTTTGAGGAGTTTGTATTAGATATGAAGATCATTTCTCTGTATGATTTTCAAAGATGTGTTGCACATCACATACATTAAACATGACTGAATTTTATCTGTTGGGCCACACGAGTATGTCTTGACTGAGGTCATTACATCTCACACACAGAATATGTAGTGTTATATCTGAACATCATAAGTATTTGGGCAATATGTGGTGAACACAAACTATGAGTAAATGTAGTCATCTCTAATGAATTTGTGCCACATTTAAAAAAATGACAAAACTAACAATGGTTTGATGATTCAGTATCTCCTTTTAAAAAGAAATTAAAAAATAAGCATGAGAGAATTCTAAAGCAGGAACACAAAATAGAAAACAGGAGAGGTAGAAATGACTCTGAAGATGATTTTGAATGAAAATCTTCAAAAAAACAACTATGTTCTGAGAATTTTCCAGATAAGGAGTTTTCCAGATAAAAAAAAAAATAGCAACAGAGGGAAAAAGCAAAGATCCCCCCCCCAAAAAAAAAAAAAAAAAAAAAAATGGTGGCAATGATGCACACAGTAATGGTTCATATTTTTGTGTCATGTGAGTGGAAAATCTATAAAAAGGAAGATGGGAAGGTTTTCATTAAAGCATAGATGCTATCATTCTAGAGTGTGGCAGTGCTGTTTGATGGAAATCAAGCCATGTTAACGACTTGGAAGAGATATGGCAATTGATTACATCCCCAGCATTAGTAATCGAAATGTGGTTCTGACATTCTGCCTTAGTGTTGTTGTAATCAAATGAAGGAAGTGTGTTTAATGAGACAAGTATTTTAGTCATTATCCACACATTATATGCGCATTTGATGAGGAAAAGTTTCATCATCGCATCTCAAGGGCTCATAAATACACCCATTACTTACGATCTGAATAGAGGCTGGTTTGTAAAAGAAACCAAATCAGTCTGTAATCTTGTGTTCCATTGTATGCAGTATCAAATCTAGAAATCCTTACCCCCAAGAAAGCAAAACACTACATGTACATGAGCAGTTCACAAGCACCTTTAAGGTGTCACTGCCAAGTGGCTTTGACATTGTTCTCACTGCCCCTTTGAAATTATGCACAACCATCATACATTGTACACAAGAGAGTAGAAACAAGAAGCATTTCTTAAATGTGCATGAGGATAATGGCTTTGCTCAGTCCTCACTGCAAGTGTGTGTACACTGAAGAAAGCAGTGCTCTGTTTAACCATGAGTCGAGTGAGAAAGAAATTGTTTAAGACAGCTCGATACAAGCTTGACCTCATTCAAACAGAAAATAAATACCATGCACGTGGCACAACGATCACTTGACCTGACAGCTATGTTAAGATGCCCGTTACATGCTGCGTTCATTGGTTGTTATCATCATGGTATTTTCTAAATTGTATGCTGATGTTTATAAAAGCTTCTGATCCTTTCCTTCAATTTGCTCCTGGCTTCTTTTTTTTTTTTCCTTTGGTTTAAGAATTTGTAGTGCCACACAGCACCAATTAACTAATTGCCAAATTGCTCTCTTTGCAGCTTTGAGTATAAAAGGAAGTAGAATATTTGGCAGTGAAATCATTTATCCTTTGCTGTTAGCAGTATGTGAAAATAGAGTAGAAGAGAGTGAGAGAAATATAAAGAGAGAAGAGACTGAAAAAGCAGAGAAGCAGTGTCCTGTCCATGTAGAAACATGTCTGAGTGGATAAGTGTTGTCATAGAAACATATCCTTTCCTAAGTCACTTTGAGATCCTTATCTTTGTTTGCACTCACGGGGCCCCAGTGGGCGTGTCTATAGCACTCAGACAGTGCAGGAGTATGCAAATGTAGAAGTCACACCCACTGTAAGGTGCATATTGGTGATACACTTTCCCCTGTTGTTGTTTTTTTTTTATACCATTATACCCCCAAAGAAAATGTTAGATCATTTCATATAGATGTTAAAAATGGGTGAGAGAATTTTCTATGTTTGTTACAGCATTTTCAAATACCCCCAAAGTGTATGATTTCTGTGTTGATATATGGGATGCCTTGTGATTTCAGTATTTAATTGTGATAGTGATTATCAGTGTATGACATGAGAAAAGAATCGGTGAAGAAGAATGGAATCAGTGCTTGGCAACTTGTTGATGTGCTAAGCAGTCTTTCAGAACATGAGAAATAGTGCAGTGCTACTTGTTTAATAGTATGCCAAGTAACTTTCCAAAATAGTTGCCAAAGTATCACCATGCAGTGTGTATCAGGGAACTTTGGCTTTGTATATTACTATTGTCAACATCCACTTTATTTGTTTGTTTGTTTGTTTGTTTGTTTTTTTTTAATGTTGATCTATCCCCATCCATCCCCACTCTCTTGCTTGCATGCTGAAACAAACCCTTAATTCTGGATCAGTCAACACACTGATGGAGAAAATTTTGTTGATATGATTGTGATGCTAGTCCTGAAGATGTCCTTTCATTCAGTCACATACACACACACACACACAAAGTGTAATTCACATCTATCCTCATCAATAGATTTTTGCAAGAATGCAAAGGTAACAACTGGTTTTCCAGACATGAAGTTTGTATGTGATCTCTTCATTGTGATATTTTTTTTTTTGAGGGGGGGGGGGGGGGTGATATAGTTGGAAAAGATGGCAAAACTCCTTTATCCCACTGTGAGTATGTGTTCATGTTGTTTTAAATGAAATGTACCCATTAGCGCCCTTTGAAGGATTATAAGGAGTAACATATCTTCGGCCCCAGTTGTTTCCTAGTCATAGCTGTTTAGAATGTACACATTAATAATAGCTGTTAGGGAAAAAAAAAAATCTTCAGTACATCGTGATGTCCATAAATTAGTAACCCCTTACATGAATTGATGACTTTCTTGTGGTCACAGATGAAAATGTTAAATCATGTGGTACTTTCTATGCCAGCACATTAAACTACTTGATATTATAGCAGTCTCTGTTGCGGAATGATAAGGATGTTTATGTCAATGGTTCATTAAAGTTTTTGGCATCAGGAGTGTGTTTATGAAGGTTCTTTGTGGAGTTGAGGTTTCCTAATCTTTATCCTCATACAAAATTTAAGCCATATTTCCCCTTGTCTTACATGCAGCTTTTAGTGTTTTTGTTTCAGAGAAGTATAGAAAATTACACTTGAAAGCTTAGTTTTCACAATGATTAAGATTCTTTTAAATCTTTTCGTCAGTTGCATTTCATTCTGTGTACATGTGCTGTCTATATTTTTCCATTTCTTTGAAAATACAGCTGTATATTAAAAACGTGTATTCAAGTAAAAAGACCTACCGGTACAGGTATACTGTCAGATTATGAATGCAACCTGTTTAACCCATTGAGGATGGGCTGATTTTGCTACAACACACATTTCCCATAGACATCTGCCTGAGTATACTTGGGACTAGTCTTCAATGGGTTAAGCTGATGCCATTCAATGTATGTCTAGATTATTCCTTTCCAGGGTTGGTTTACAGGGTGAGAGGCCACATAACTTCCTGACTCATTGTCCTTATTTCCTCTTTTAAAACGCTTGACTCACCTTTATTTTGTCCCAAATTCTGGAATGTATGACTCCTCTCCCACGATTCTATCTCACATTTTCAAAACATGTTTTGGGGAGTGACAAATTGTGATGAATGGTTACATGTCTGATTGCTTCATTGATGGGCAAATTGAGAGTAGGTCGCTGACTCATGCACCGCAGGAAAATGGTCCAACATCTTTAATTGATAAAAAGCTTGGGAATGCCTAAGTTCCAGCCTGTGAAGTCACTTTTAATTGACATTGGAAATTTGCTTCTGGATAGAATTTGTATTGGCACAGGTAATTTGCTGTACAGAATGAACTGCAGCTAAAATGAAATGATTCCAGTTTTTTTTTTGTCAGAGCATAAAGTTGATATGTTTATACTTGTCCAGGTGTAAGAATAAGCATAGCCAGCTACTTTAAAACAGTTGCCCAAATCACAATGTGATCAGTAATTTAGGTATGATTCAGTTCCCCCAAGGGCATGTCTGGACACGAAAGGCTAATTGTAGGTGAACAGAGCTGGGTGGAAGTGGTAATGCAATATTACAACTACACTTTAGTTTTATCATGGACCCTCACTACATGTAGTCAAAGTTGTACATAGATCAACAACAGTGCTCCCGACAGAATTAGAGACTTTTGTGATATTACTGCCAGCTCTATACTGAAAAGGAAAAAAAATAGAATATGGCAATGTTGCTTTCACCATAGCTTGAAGTGCCTGTCTACCAATAACTCAATACATCAGGTGTGCCTGTTATCATGGTGAGCCAAAGATTGAATACAGGAATTTTTAGCAAACAGAACCCAAAGAAAAAGAATAATACAAAAACATTCTACTCACCACTCAAAATATTTAGACCAATATTTGCTGATAGGCAAGAAGGTATTTATGAGTACTTAACTTTGAGCTTAATGCATGAATAGTCCTAAAATACAGTGAATCAGACTTGGTCTCATGAAAGTAAAACAAAAGTGATTCAAAGACAAGTTTAATGGCTACACCTGGCTCATATTTTGCAAAGACAGAGGCATGTACTGAGACAATCATGCACACACACACACACACACACACACACACACACACACACACTCTCTCTCTCTCTCTCTCTCTCTCTCTCTCTGTCACATACTACATAAAGCATGTTTATTTCTCAGTGTCAGGAAAGACTGATTCACTTCACATTGAGACTTTGTTTCTCAAGGAATCATTCTTTGACTCTATTCAAACAGACACGCATACATACAGCTTGTACAAAAATTATTTTGTGCTGCAAAGTGAATCTAAATATAAACTTGACCTTGTTTCCCCAGTTTCCTCCATGGTGCACAAAAATGGATTATAACTTATCCATATCTATTTGGGGCAGCATAGTACATTGCTTCTCCAATCTGTTCCAGAGAATTATTTTCCTTCTCGAAATTGAATAGCAATTTTTGTCGATGGACATAAATTTTCAACAAAATGGTATACAAGTCTATGTAATGAAACTGCTATGCAAATTACATTTTGTATAGCAGTCATACCAAAATGCATAGCAAATTGCTATGCGATACCAGGAAAATTATCCCCTGTGTTCCATTACATTATTGAAGAAAATCAATTTAGGACCTAACCAGAGCATTGTCTTTAACTTGAAACTGGGAAATCTAAGAAGCAGTGCAGATTTTGCATTTTTTCCTTCCTCTTGATACAGAAAAAAAATGCAGGAAGGTGCAAATTGTCTGATATGTGAGGTCTGTGTCTGTCATCACATTGGTTGGCCAAGGGTTTGAGAGTTTTGAGCAGGAAGCTGTAGCAAGGGGGATGCTGAAATGTAGGCAGAGGGTCCACTTTGTGCCAAGTAGGGACGGAAATAGCTCTCTTACACACTTATGTTTGCAATCACACATATGAGAGTCTTCATGCATCGATATATCTGTCTCAAGTCTTCTGCCATTAACTAAATATTTCAAATTTACAAAGAAAATAATCTGTTCAGTTACGCTGACAAGTGATTTTAAAGAGTTTCACAGACATGGGGCTTTTCTTTGGCAGTATAATGTGCATTAGAGAATTAAATGTAATTGATTTGTCATATGCTATTCTACTTTGTTATTTAGATTGTTGCCCTGTGTACTGTATACAAGTGCAACAGTAATTTCTACCTTATACAGTGATGTTAGAGTTGTAATACAGTTAACTGTTCATTTCTCACTGACGCAAATTAGCAAAAGATCTATATTTAAATTAATGGATGTCTGCATCGGGTTGTTTTCATTGCAACTGATTGACAAATTGCCCTTAATCAGTATAAATAATCACCAATTATTCAATGTTATAAAACACAATGAAAACACTGAATAATTGATGCTTACAGTACTGTATTAATGTCATTGGAGGGCAATTTGTCAATCAGTTGCAATAAATATACATTTGTACAGAATGTGATACCATAGTTTCAATAGATACATAGAAGCTTTGAACATGTCCATGAAGGATGATAGTGCATAAATCATAATGTATTAGTATACACCAAATACATCTATTATACAAAGACACTTGCGGTATTGTCCAACAAATGCCTGCTTGACTTCATGGATGGATGTACATGTACATTTTACTCTCTGCTCTGTAGCAAATAATACAGTAATCATTTTTTTTTTCTAGCCCACCAAGATGGAGTTTTCATACTATTTCAGTTTTATAAGGAGTTGTACCTGAATATTTCTACTTTTTAATTATCACAGGCAGCCAGTAAATTACCATTAGATGGCAAAGCTGTATTAACACCATAACAAAGTTAGTGCAGTTCTAAAGATGCTTTGATAAATGACTAATTACAACATCTTCTATGTGTTACTTCAGTGCAAAATTACCAGTATTGTCTGTATTTCATTGTCACAGAAACTCATACATGGGAGCCCCTTGCTATGGAGGTATTTGAGGACGCCATACCAAGAGCGAGGGCGGGCCACTGCTCGGTGGCTATTCACACCAGGCTGTTTGTGTGGAGTGGCCGTGATGGCTACCGCAAGGCTTGGAACAACCAGGTCTGTAGGAATTCAGTCCTTGAGATAAAAGTCCCATTTGGTATGACAGACTGATTTGCTGTGCCTGATGAATGGTTGATCACTGTCAAAGTGCAATAGTATGGATTTCATCAACACATTTTGATCGGGATTGTCATATTTGTTTTTTGTTTGTTTGTTTTTTTTTTTAAATCTGTGCATGTAATATGATGATATGAAGTTGATGGTATGTACAGTACACAGAATATGGTATATGAAATGGGAATTCACTTTTGCTTCATGTTCATGCAATATTTGTGAGGATGTATCAATTTCTGAGGTACTGTAAATGTGTATAGGGATGGTCGTAGTTTTGTTTGAGATGTGAAATTCAAATGTTAACTTTTTGCGAGATGATTAGAAACCACTTTATGGAATATTAGAGAGCAGACAATTCAAAGAGGAATTCAAAGTTGATCTGATGAAAATTGGTTTTTAAAAGGCTGAAATGTAAACCAAAAAAAGTAAAACAAAGGATCCTAATAAAAGGTCGGTCCCACCTGTATTATGATTTCTTTGTTTTGGATATCTCAGCCATTTCAAAACCAATTTTAATGGAATAAACTGAATAGCTTTTAGAATTGTATGCTACTTCATATTTTGTAAGAGGTTTCTCATCATCTCACAAAAACAATAAAAACCTGAAGCCTCATCTCAACCAAAGCTATACAATCTCTTTAACTTCAGAATGGATTCAGTTTAAACACACACACACACACACACACACACAAAGGAGTTGCTTGAACTCATACTAGCATAGATTATGGACAAAGTCATGTTTAGAAGAGATCCCTTTTAAGAATTCACCAATCCTAGTATATGGCTTTGAAGTAATAAAGTGATGTATAGTTTTGGTTGAGATGGCAGTTCAAATTTGAACTTTTGCGAGATAATCAGAATCCACTTCTATGAAATAATAAAGAGCATACATTTAAAACCTTAATTCCAGTAGAGTACAATGTACTTCGGTCTGAATCAGCTTTTATTTGGTTCTGTAGCAGGATCCCAAAGTACTAGTATTGGAACAGAATATACTGCCAAAGAGAGTAATCCAGTGTGTGAACAAATGACACACTTTCCTCTTTGATATCACTCCGTCTTTTCCTACTGATGGCTTGTATCGTATGGCTCTGCATTGTAATGGCATGCATGCAGGCTTATCTACAGTGACCTCTGGCACTGAGGTGCCCCCAGTAACCCCATTGCTGGTGAGAGGATGTAGGATCACAGAGCCACATGCTGATATGCTGAGGACTGGATGTTGTATCCCATGCTAGGGCTAGAGAAAAATAAGATTAGTATACACTGATGGTGCAGATCATTTAAAGTATTACAGATGTTACATCAGCACAAATATTCCTTCATGCAAGCAATCTAATCTAAAAATCAGCCAAAGCTGTCGGGGGGAGACATTTTGTGTTTGCGGTTCAGTGATGTAAATATTCTTGAAATGTATGACATACTGATTAAGATGACTGTTGCACCACTGCATGACAGGTGTGCTGCAAGGATCTGTGGTTCCTTGAGACAGAGAAGCCACAGAGTCCAGGGAGAGTCCAGCTGGTGAGGGCCAGTACCACCACCCTGGAGGTGTCCTGGGGTGCTGTGGCCACAGGTGAGTCACAGGAGAACAGGAGCAAGTTTTAAGCACATGGTCAGCAGAAGTCAACCCTGAGCACACATGGTCAGCAGAAGTCAACCCTGAGCACACATGATTAGGAGAAGACAACCATGAGCACACATGATTAGGATGTCTGATCAGATGAGAGGACAGATTTTTTTTTTCCCCCAAGACTGGTGCTATTTAATTGTGGGCAAACAGTGAGGAATGTGCATCCTAGGTATGACAGATAAAATATCTGATATACTTTCCTCGCAGTAAGTACAAGTGCAGGTAATATGTTGGATGTAATAGGAATTCAAGAAAACGGTGATTCAAATGACCAAGGATGTGACAGTGAGCACCTTTGAATAAATGATCTCCGTCTACATTCTCTATGCTTGTATGAATTCTACATCACCAATTGATCTCTGCAATTGAACGTAATTGCAATAGTAAAATTTTTCAGTTTTTACAAGAAATTCTTCCATTTCCTTAGCCTCAAGACAAGCTGGTGTAAGAGAGTTCTAAACCAAGTTGCAGCAGCGTCATACTGTATCAAGCTTGTAGATATGATATGACTGAGAAGTCAGTCAGTGAATGTCAAGTCTATGAATGTTTGCCTTCATTTTTTCTTCATGGTTGCAGCTGATACCTACCTGTTGCAACTGCAGAAATATGACATGCCGCCTACCTCAAATGCTGCACCAACAGCGGGCACCACACCTGCCCGGCCACCCCAGTCCCCTATCAAATCACAAGGTAAGGCACTACAACAGACCTACACCTTCTGGTGAATATTAATACATTTTCATGTTGGGGAAAACCTGTGATACTTATACAGCCTCTGGCATTCCTGCCAGTGGTAAAGTGCCTCGCTTTTGTTGAGGCTGTAAGAGTAGATTCATGAATTTTACACTTTGTTTTGTATTTTTCTGTTAACATGAATTGTTTTCTGTTGGTCCCATGGTCATGTTGGCGGCAGTTTCTTGTAAAGTTTGAGAGTTTCTGGGCAGTGAATGACTGTATTGAGTTTGATATGCTTCATTCTATGAAATATGTCATTTATCATATGTCATTTATAAGCTCTGATGACAAGAAATACATATCATTGAATATGGACATTTGTCATTGTAACAGCAGCTGCTAGAAGTAAAAAGTTAACTCCTTCAAGGTTTGTTTTTTTAATGCCATTGATGATCCTTTGCAACTGCCTAATTCAGAGGGACTCATGCACAGTGAATATGTACTAACCTGTTGGCATGCCTTTTATAAGCTCTTGGCTGCTATGTTACTGATATTTTTTGTTTTTTTCCTAGAGAGATCACACTGCCATAGGAAGTGAATTGTACCCCATTGAAGAACAAAAGTGAAATTTGCCTTGAATCACTAACCGTCACATACATTTCCTGTAATATCTAAGAATTTTTTTTTTTTTTAATTACATGCACATAAAAAGTCAGATTTATGAGATTTTAGCATCAGTCTTTATATCTTTGGTGAAAATTCAAGACAACATGTCACGAAGTGTATCAGACATAACCACCCAGTGGAAAGCTACTTTTGGGGTGAAAAGCTCCAGATTAAGTGCTGAGAATAATCTTTTCTTTTTTTTTATAACCTAAATGTAACTGCTTAAGTTTGCATTAGTTTTTATGTAGCTTATTTATTGATTACGACATGTCTGTGATGCAACAAACTGCCTATGAGATGTAGAGTTGCATGTTCAACTAAAGTTTGTATTCAGATTGATACAGAAGTTACAGCTGATTTAGAGAAATGCAAAAGGTGCACTCTAGCAAGCCACTTTGTTATCATAAGTTACCACAGTCATGAATTTTCATGTTTGTTCCAGTAGAATAGCGACATTTAAATTGTCGTAATTGTCATATTTTGACATACAAATGTGTCTCTATTTTGGTTGTAACTTACTGCATGAGAGGCAATTTGAGGTTTGTGTTCCTTTCCCCTCAAGACTTGTTCAGAAACTTTCAGCCAGGCAGTATGAATGCTAGGTGATAAGTGCCGTATTCATCATGGTGGTTCTGTAAATGGAAAGTTTATCTTTTCGTAATGTATGGGAGTATCAACACCTAGAAGATCACGGTAGGAATACAATCTTGTTTGACAGGACCTGTCTATTGGAATGTATGCATGTTGGGTCTCAGAGAACACTTGCAACAGATGTAGCAGGAAAAAAAAACAAAATATGCCAAACTTTGAAAATGCTGGATGGAAAACAATTTCCAGTTGAGATGTATTCTCCTGTGTCAGCTGATACGGGGCAGAGAGCCCTGATCTTCCTCTTCTGTAATGTCTTGAAATCTTTGTTACAGTCACACCCGCAATACGTGTGGTGGCTCCAGGCCCCTCGGCCACCAGTCCCATTCAGTTTTTCAAAAATAGTAAGTCAGGTCATCAAACCATGTGACC
Organism: Diadema setosum; assembly: GCA_033980235.1. Lineage (NCBI taxonomy): Eukaryota > Metazoa > Echinodermata > Echinoidea > Diadematoida > Diadematidae > Diadema > Diadema setosum. The sequence goes on from CM067060.1 coordinate 47,139,563, forward strand.
AAATGTGCATGAGACAAACCCTTTGTGTCTGCCTTTACATGTATGTGAGAAAGAAAAAAATGTGTAGTGAGCCCCACTTTGTAACTTTCTGTTTTTGTGAGGAAGCTGCCATGGATGATTCTATTTTGTTTAAGCATGAATGAAAGTGAATGCAACTATTCGAGCGGTATATCCTTGCATGGGGCACAGTCTTTGGTGCATACAGTCCCTTAATCACTGTTATTTTATTTGCTAGCTACAATCCACAGTTCAGTTTATGTTTGGAGTTGGCTTTCTCTAAGAAATTATGCTGCATTTGCATGTTTCCGTACTACATTGCAACAAAAGGACTGAGTATACTACTGAGCTATGTTAGTGTGGCTTTCAGTGTAGGCATTAATTACATGTACCAGTGACGCGGATGGATGCTACCCCCACAAGGAATTTCCCCAGCTTATCTGTGAAAACCACGTCCATGCCACAGCCTGCATTAGTCAAAAGGGATTAAGGAAGATCAGTCAGTTGATATGGTACAAGGACAACATGTTTATAATTATGAGGAATACTGCATTATTGATGTATAATTCAAGAATAGGGGATAATGGGGGGGGGGGGGAGAGACAAATTGGATAAGTTACTGCTTGGCTTAATCAGAGTCCTTGCTATAAATAATTATTTTTCACTAGGTAACTAGAACAGACTTTTACAATTGTTCTCACTGAGTCTCCAGATAAATGTTGATCATTAATTGCCCCTATGGTAAAGCTCCCCTCCTTAATGTTTAAATCAAGATGGAAATTCTTTGAGCTGTAAGATCAAAATGCATGTTTTGCTCTGTTAGTGTATGTGCTTGAGATTAGCCTGTGTAGCCTTGGTCTTAAAGTGCCTGCCATTTTTATTTTAGTGCATATAACATGATTCATATAGAAGACAGCTGAATATCTGAAGGCAACAACGCAACAGTGCGCATCAAACCACCATTGTCCCAGAAGAAAACAACAAGTAATCTGTGACTAGATGAATCTACTAATCATGCGGTATTAAGCCGGGGAGAGAGGGGAGTTCCTAGCTAGTGCAAAATTTCAGTGTGTATTTTGTGAATTTGTGTTGTCGTAAACCCCCTCCAAAAAAAAAACCAAACAAACAAACAAACAAAGTTTGGTGTCGGCTAAAAATGCTGTTATTTTGTAACCAGAAAATGAGTATATTGTCATTGCTAGTTGACATGATTGTGATGTGCTTATAGAATGATAAAATCTCTTCCTTTTCATATGATTTTACTCTCAAGAACTTAATGAACCAACACTGTTTTGACTTTGTCCTACTCCTGAAATTGAAGTTCCACCTCCACTTTGTATAAAGGTACAAGACTAGTTTATGTTTATAGAATTCTGAGCCTGCTGATATTTTTGCTGTATTTGTTTATGTATACATACAAAGAGGGAAAAATTATTGTGAATCTGTTTTCCTGTGGTGAAGTTCACTTAAAATCTGTCAATTGTCGTTTTGCCTTTCCACTCCAGCTCCAGGGGTCAAAGTTCAGACGCCATTAGCTGTGACAAGCTCTGCTGCATCATCCCTTATCAAACTCAGCAAGGTAAGTTAATCCTGATACTAGGGGGATTTTTTTAATGATGTGCCTCATCTTTCCATGTGTTCGTAATGTTGCCAAATTGTGTAGTAGCTGTTAGCAGTTGTGGGTTTATCCCACCTGATTCTAGGTCATGAATGTATTGGGAACTGATCGAGATTCAGGGAGCAGTCCTATTGTATCAAAGTTGTCTTATTCATGAAAAAATTATTGGTGTCATGAAGCAATGAATTTTGCACTACAAGATCATGTCATTTGTGTGCATTTTTCTGTCCTGACAAAACTTAAAAAGACTAAATCACATGCCATCAGTGTTTGCATTCAATGATTATCATATCATTCTGCTTTTTTGGTGTGTGTGTTTTTGTTTTTTGTTTTGTTGTTGTTGTTTGTTTGTTTGTTTGTTTTGTTGTAGCAGTAATTTCAAAGCTGTATTGCATGTCTTGGAAGATAATTTGAAAGTTAATGATACTTAATTTGTACATGAGACATGCAGATACATATTGGAGCTCATTTTCTTGATGGGTTTTGTTTATTTGTATTAGACTGCACCAACTCCTGGTGTGCAGCAGCCAGGAACTGCTCAGAACACCCTCAGTGGCATTGTAGCACTGGCTGAAGCTGCAGCAGGCACACAGAAGATGACCAGCGGTGTGACCCAGCTGGGCACCAAGCCTTTGCTAACGTCTGTCGGTGGCAGCAGCAACCTGACGCTGGTTTCCCGGACCCTGGCCAGTGGGTTGGGTGTCACGCTGCCGCAGGGCGTCAAACTCACACCGGCCCCGGGCGGGGGCCTCAAGGTGGCCACCGCTGGAGGAAAACCACAGGTGGTGTCCGGCATGGTATCGGGCACCACAAAGACAGTCACCTTGGTCCAAAATGCTGTAAGTAAATACTCATGGTCCAATTCATTGTCGCATCACATTGACCTCATTCTGTTTAGCGTATTTCACTAATATCAGATAATTGCTTATTGTGAATTTTGCATGTAGGAAGTGAGAGACCACTGATGTTCCATTTATGATTTTTGTCTCAAATTTATCCTCAGTCCTCTGACATATGTTTAAGATGTCCATTAATGGTTAGACTGCTTTGTAAAACTTGAAATCAGGTAACATGTTCCATATTTGATAATGGCATTTCTTATTGAGGTACATACAGTTTCTTCACGTAAATATGGAAGTAATTTTGATTCTACCATTTTTAGTTTTTTGCCATGGCTGTGATATGTATGAGAAAGAGTTTGACTAAGCTATTTTCAAACAAAGCCTAACTTTGGGTGAGGTTGCACAAGTACTAAAGAGACCACCTTCTCTTGTTTTTGCAGGGTGTGACCAAGGCTGCCGGGGTGGGGCCAGGTACCACCATTGTGAAGCTGGTCTCTACCACACAGGCAGGGGGTAAGCCTACCACCATCATTACCCCCATCAGCCAGGCCGGGCTAAAGGGCCAGCCCACTATCCTGGGCATCAGCAGTATCACTGCCGGACAGCAGGGCAAGAGCATCATTAAGACCATTCCAGTAGCCAAACGTAAGCACACAGATTTGATATCATTCCTGTATCATCAGTGAACATAAGGAAAAGTGATAACTCCACATATTTTGTAATGTTTGCACAGCCTTTCTTAACCCTTCGAGGACGGACTGATTTTGCTGCAACACACTAAACACTTGCCCGAGTATACTCGGGACTAGTTCTCATCGGATTAAATTTGCTACTCCAAATTTATTACTCCAATGCAAATAGATTTCATTTTGGATGAGGATTGGGATTATTTAAGCTAATTCTCATGTTTGTGTTGCTCACAATGAATTGTTTGTCTCCCACCCAAACAGCTGGTGTAGCTGGTGCTGCCAGCGGTAGCGGTAAGACGCCCACAATCGTCACGGTGACCACCAAGATGCTGACGGGGACCACGGGCACACCGACAAAGTTTATCACAACAGGTGGGGTGGCCAAGCAGCAGAAGATTGTCCTTACCACCCAGGCTGGTTCCTCCCCAACCATCTTGTCTGGCACACTGAAAGGTGAGAAGGGTTAGTTAGTGCCTTGCTCAGTCTCTGCTGTAAAGGGGAAAATTTGCAATGAATTCCTGATGGGGTTTTTTTTCTGTATTTTGTGGTTTTTTTTTGTGGTGAGCTGTAAGTTTTGAAACTACTATGTATGTTTATTTGCTTCCATATTCATTTGGTTTGTTTCTGTGTTTGTGTTTTAGTATATCTGTCTGGTTGGAATTTTTTATCATAATCATTTTCTTTGTAATATCATAGTGTCAGTTGCCATCATACACAAATAGCCATTAAAAGTTGCAGAGTATATTTTCAAAAGCATTATGCACTTGTATAATTTGATAGCTGTGTGTTTGTATTGTTACTAGCCACTAAATGTTGTGTCATTCTAAATCATGTAGGACTTGGGGCCGGGAACTCCCCAATCACCATCATACGAGCAGTGGCCCCGCAGGGTGGAGGGACAGGTGCAACAGGGAGTGGCAACACCATTCAAATCATCACCAAGGGTGGTGCTAAGAGTACCCTCAACCAGGCCAGTGCTGCAACTCTCCTCAAGTCACTGTCCACCTCACAGGGGCTGAACACTCCGCTGACCATCACTACCACAGCCAATTCCTCAGGTGGGACATTTTTCCAGAGCATTTTCTTGTGTCATGTGTCAAACCCACAATCACACAGTCATGATGACCAGTCAGAAGTCTTTCTCCAAAGATACTGTAAAACCAAAGATGTTCGCATGCATTTTAATTTGCGGAATGTCACGAGAGCTAAGATTCGCAGAATTAAAATGCATGCAGAAGTTCTTGCCTACCCTATATGCATTAAATGGCAGTAGCAATTTGAGAAAATTTCATGCCGTGAAAAAGGCAGTTGGCTCCAATCCGTGAAAATGTTACGCCACAAAAATATCTTGCTGTACAGTATACCTCCTTGTTTAATATAAGAATTGTTAAAAGTATGATCCCCGTTGGTTTGATTTGATTTGATTTTGATTCAGTTATTTCAACACGGTAAAAAACGTGCTATCAGCTTTGAAGCTGCTTTTCAGCAAGGCCGTGCATACAAATTTACAAAACTGAATCAAAAACAGAGGAACAGGTACAAGAATAATAACAAAAAACTGACGAAAACACAACATATATGGCATACAGTGAACAGAACTAAAAATGGAACAAATATGAATACAAGGATAAGATGACTTAGAGTACATTTTGATAACAATAAAATCAAACTCTGACGAAAAGGATATATGCGTAATTTAAAACAAACAAAAAAAAACAAAGATTTGTTACAAATGCGTGGCAAGAAAAAAATTAATGTAATATCTGGAAATTTACTTTCTGTATTGTGTAAAAGCGCTTAAATTATCAATTTGGTTGTAATCAAGAAAAAAATCAAAGGGTCAGAATGGTTGAGAGTTCTTTAAATCAAAGGTGAAATCAGAAAGGTATGGGATTTTAACATTGACTGTATTTGTTTCCGTGATACAGGGATATTAGGGGCAACCATTTATACACAGGAGATGAGGTAATGATGTCATTGGTTCCCAAGTCTCTCCCTTTGTTTTTATCAGAATTTTATGACTCAAGCTTAGGATGGACCTACAAGTAGGTTAAAACAGATGATGTTATCAGTTCCAAGTGATTACTGTCAAGTGTTCAGTAGTGTGTCATTTTTCACTATTGTCAATTGTCTTGTATAGAGGAAGAAAGATCATTTGTATTTGGCCTCTGTAGTTGATGTAAATTAGTTCCAAGTGTACGTTTATAGTATCAATGATACTCGGAATGGATATTATACCATGAACTCCAGGTAACCACTCTGGCAAGTCTGTACAGCTTCAACTACTGCAGAGATGCAAAGTGGGGTTAACCTCTGGTGTGTTGCTTTACTCTTCTGCAAATTTAGTCTGTATTCTTGATTAATCGGTCAGTATCTGAGCTTACGTGCCCATTGTGACTTGATTTTGTCTGATCATGTTTTCTCCGACCCCCGGCATTGTGTAGGAGTGACAACCAAACTGGTCACCATTCCCATTTCTGCCCTCACTGGGGCTACGGCAACATCCACCTCCCCTGCCATCACGGGAGCCTCTAGCACGGTAGCACAAGTGATCTCAAACACGGCGGCTGTCCTCAAAACAGTCAACTCTCCCTCGGTAAGAATCACACTTGCAAAAGGCAGTTAGTTCCATCAAAGGGTTGATAAATTCACCATCTTGTATCAACTCTGAAAGTTTTTAATCATAAAATGGAAAAGCACATATTGTGTCTCAAGTGGTAAAATGTAATGTCAACATGCAAAAACATTTGATTGTGTATGTTGATTACTTTTATAAGCCTTGTTATAGACATTGTAAGCACCCGTATGCAAAAGAAAATGTAGTATTGTAACTTTCAAGAGTGTGTAATCATTTGATCATATGTTTAAAGTACTGTGAAAATGGACAGAGAAATTTGGAAAACGTTTGGAAAGAGCTACTTCCCTAACTTTTGCAATTAACATCAGTCACTTGCAGTTTGGTGTTTATTTTATCGAATGAAGAGCTGCATGTATTTACTGTCATGTCCAGTGTGTGAAAGTCTGTATGTTTGTGTCATGTGAACATGCAGTATAGCACTTTATTTGAAAGAATATAAGTCATATTCCAGCAGTATTTGATTTCTTGTCAAACTTTGTTCATTGTAAAGCAAGCTGAGTGTATGAGTTGATGTGTTGTCAAAGTTTTAAAGCTGACGTCGAATATTTATGCAGACTTCTGTAAGGGATCATGCCAGTTTATCCAATTTGCTTTGAGCCCTTGTGTAGTTCTGGGAAACCACTAGAAAACATGTGCCAAAACTTTGCCTCTTATTTTCAAATTATGTGCCAAAAATTTGCAAATAACAGTTGTCAAAGAACAAAAATAGCATGAATCAATGTTTTGACAGTCCTGTTACAATGCTGATATATTCTGTAATGGGAATTCAGTCATATCCACTTCAAGCCCCATATTAGTTAACCCCGTATGTACCCAGGCACCTAGGTTAACTTGCAAGCTTTTTTTTTTTTTTTTAAATCAGCATTCAGTACCCTGGTAACCTACCCAGTAGTTGTACCTCATTACAAAGCCCACTCATGTGTAGCAATGTGCTTCAGTCCAAGTAGATAGGCCATGGTAACACAATAAGGATTAAGGGGGGTAAGTCATCCCTTTTCATTGACAAGCAGTTTCAAGACAACTGTCCCAAGAGGCAAAGAAGGCACCTTAGTACCAATGCCAGTTGGCAAGCAAAGCACATTAGGGGGAAAAATACTCCTTACATCATTCTGTGACTGTTCAAACTTTGCAGTACGTACAAAACAGTAATAATTTGGCATAGTACCATTTACCATCACAAGCTTCTCTTTAATCTTGTGTTTAGATATGCTATTGCATTACTACCAGTAATATAACAGAAGTTTTAACTCAACTCACAGTACTTATGGCATGCTTAATTTAGATCCTGTTTCAAACTTAAAATTCCTTAGAGAAGTCAAGACGCAGATTATATGTACCCTGTACCATGCTGAAATGCAAACATCGAACATGCCCACTGCACTCTGTATGTGGTAAGGACCATGTAATCAATAGTCCTTTGCCCTGGCAGAGATAATATCCACATTGACCCCATTTCCTTTGCTAATATCCGCAGTGGACCCATTTCCCTTGCTTTGTTCAGCTTTTTACTTTATTTTCAAACTCCTTTGGTTTTTCCCCCCTGCCTGTGTGTAGACGAGCAGTGTGAGCACAGCACAGACTACTTTGATTTCAACCGTTGCTACCAAGCCCACTGTATCCTCCCCATCCAAAGAAGCACAGGTAATGCATCCCCCAAGCTGCTTCCAGCATCCTACAACAGTACCGAAGGGGGAAATCCCCACACTGCCCAGTACTGACCGAGAGACTGACAGCTCTACATCTAGACATGTTTTCACACTGACCTCCTTATCAAGCTTTGCGCAGTTGATGACAGCCCAAACTTGCATGATGTGTCTTCAGATTTGCTGTTAAAAAAAGGAAAAGATTTGTTTGTTTGTTGTTGTTTTTTGCTGAAATGAAAAAGCTGTCCCATCAAAGGGTTGAACAATTCTCAGTCTGATGTAAAAGACATTGGTGCATCAAGTTGTAGAAACTCCATTTCTGTGGGGTCATACTGTGTCCCTTTATGATAATTTTTTTTGCTATTCATTCTAACATTTCAGAAGGAGGAGTGAAAGATCCTCACTCATTTGAGCTTTTTTTTTTTCTGCTCATACATGATTATTTGTTGCAGTTTCTGAACTACTAGTATCAAGAGGTTCTCGATTGCTTCACTCGTAAGTTATTCCTGCAGTGTCAACACATTTTATTAGAATGTGAAATGGGAATACATTTTACTTTTGATATTACCAACGCAGAAACCTGGAGATGCTGAACCCTCACAAGCAGAGACGAAAGAAGCCCCCGCCAGTGAATCAAGCTCACAAGAGGAGGCAACATCAAGTAAGGAGAGATGCGTGGCCAAGCTTAATGTCAGACAGGAGCAGAGGAGTCAAAGATTGTTTAGGTTCTCAAGATGAGAATAGTGATCTTGATTCAGATGATTATAAGCAGTCAGTATATACAGGTACAGTATTCATCGCATAATCAGGACAGGTTGGGAGTAGCAAACACGGCCCCTTTAAGCGGGGTGCCCGATTTCGCGATGAGCACTCACCATACACTAACGGCATACGACATGTACATTATGTAGTGCACACGCACACACACACATGCATACTGACGTACTGTACATGTACATGAATACACAACCACGCTACCCCTCGGCGTGACCCTCTAGCTGTCCCTGCATTCTCGCAATGATGTAGAGTAATTGCAACCGGGTTCTTCTTCTGTCGCCTCTCTTCGAACACAAAATATTTGGATTAAAAGCTAGCAGTTTCTTAAACATTCGTAGAATTCTTGGACACGTAGGGCGTTCTGTATAAATACATATCCACAACCATGGGAAATGATTACCCAGAACTGATGTGGGAACGTCAATGAAAAGTCCTTCAATCATTCAATCATCATGGCTTGATTGTTTACTTGCCGCGATCACTGCACTGTACATGTGTTGTAGCGATCTCGCTCGCCATATATACACATGTACAGAAAAGCGAAGGCGGGCAGCGAGCTGAAATGTATGTGTACTGGATGGACGGAGGTCAAAACACACCAGTCCGAAGCTTGCTTTGTAAGTTTGATGTAAACGACAACTGATAGGGAATCTTTGAAATATTGTTGTGGTATTTTGGTAGATTTTTTGTGTAAAATATCAACAAAATCAAAGATCGCTTGAGGAAAAATTGTCCCGTTTATCAGAGGTCCCCGCCCGATTATCCAGTGAAAATAACGTGCATTGGAAATGTTTCTGGGAAGCGTATGTCATTTAAGCGAGGTTCCCGATTATCAGATGCGCGATTATGCGATGAATACTGTATTGTCGTCAGAGGTGTATTACAATACTTGACATCCCCATGGGAGCTATATTTTCCCCAAAATGTTGTGTTGAGGCAAAATGTAACTTCCAAGGGACTGTCAAATGTTACATCACAGCAATGTGACATGGCTATACACATCACAGCAATGTGACAAGTCATTACATGTTATAGTATATGGTCTTCATGAATACACATCATTTCATTCCAGCCCTGTCAGCAACCAGTTAAATTCTTGAATTGTATCACCTGACGTGATGTCACTGTCACACTCATCGCTGCATTAGTCACATGAATGCATTATGACCAATCGCTGACCGGTATTTATGTAGACCAATTCATATAGCTATCCTTTTGATCCTGTATGACTCGTGTTGCTGATATTCTTTCTAAAAACATCTCGACGATGTCTGTGATGAAAGATTATGACTATGCATTTCGACACTGTCACTGGTTTTTCAAGATTTTCTATTCATGAGTAATAGGCAGACATTTCTCATTTCTTAAGTAGCAACCCACATTTTGAGCACATACCTGTACTTTTCATTTTAAAAAAATCATTCTGCAGGGGTTACTTATCTGTTTCTTTGTGAGGGGTCATCAAAGAATGGTTTATTAACTGCATTTGCCACACCTTTGTAGAAGAGTTATATTAAAGAGAGTTTACCCACTTAACTACTCAAACTCTGTACAGAAGCAACACCTGCCACTACTGCAACTACCACCACACAAGAGGCTGCAAATCCTGGTACCACGGCAGAGACAGGTGATGCCACCAGTGCTACCACTGATTCACAACCATCAGGTGAGCTGTCACTCGTTAGGTACTGGTGATACTTTTAAGAATTCATTATTCTTCGTGTGATGAGTGGAGACACTGCAACTCTGTTAGGTTACTTCCATTAGTTCATGGATTTTCAGTGAACGTTGCGACAATAAGTGTAGCACTGCAATTCATGTATGTGCATGCAATGGATTGAGTAGGCAGTTGTGGAAATGGGAGTAGTGTGCATTGTGTCTTCTGTGTAGTCACAATGAGCAAGGTTTTACTGTGTACATCCCAGTAATGCAAAGATCCTGTCATAGGTTTCAATCTAGTTTGAACCAGGCGCATAGGGTCTTCCTATTATCTTACTATCATTCAGAGCCCTATCACCATTGACTTCAATGTCATTTGATTCCATATGCAGAGGGTAAACCGGTCAAGTCAGAAGATCCCCCTGTGGACCCTGCTCCGGCTGATGGAGAAGCCAAACCAGTCAAGGCAGAGTCGTCAGAGGTGCTGGCAGAACCTACTGCGACTGATTCTACTGCGCAAGAACCTGCTGCGGCAGAACCTACCAAGGCTGAACCAGCTACAGCCGAACCGGCCACAGCTGAACCAGGCACAGCTGAACCGGCTAAGGCTGAACCAGCCACGACTGAACCGGCCGCAACTGAACCTGCCACCGTAGAACCCGTGAAGGCAGAGCCACCAAAGGCCGAGCCCATGCAGGCCGAGCCCGTGAAGGCAGAACTGGCTGCCACTCCCATGGAGACTGATGCCTCCCCGGCTCCCGGTGCAGCAGCGCCAAGTGCCTCCCAGGCACCGGCAGATGTCACCTTGGCAACACCAGATGCCACCACAGCGACACCAGCACAGGATGATAACAGCATGAAGGAGGAAATGTTCAGTGTGGTAAAGGTGGAGGGGGCACCCACTGGGGAGGAGACAAAGCCTATCTCCAACGGGACTCCAGCTGCTGCCAACGGAACCCTGGGAGAAGAGCCCATGGACACTTCAACCAAGAAGGTTGATGCTGGAGGTCAGTTAGTCATATAGCTTTGTGCTCAAATTTTTCATTGATTCAGATTCATGTTTTGTGTATAGATGCAATTCATTCAATTTTGGTGAGACATCTATTGCCTCGCTGGCAAAGTGCTGCTATAGTACTGTGCAGTTTTATGGGGATGTCAATTTTAGGACATAAGGACAAGATATCGCAGACATTTAAATTAATGTAAGTCTCACTTAGTGGCAAAAATCACTCTTGATCATGAGCTGTATATGTATATACCAAATGATGGCCTAATCTTAGTTCTTTTTTCTGCCCCTCTAGATTCTGATCCAAAGACCATAGCTATGACGATTGCATCACTTGCCAATTCTGCTGGCCCCACACCGGCAACAATGGTCAAGCCAGTGACCAACGGACTGGACACACAAGCCAAAGCGGTAAGTACTGCTTGGAGAGTCTGTGCTTTCCTTTGACCCTTGTCACTTTGGGCGTAAATGTTGAAAAACGAGGTAAGAAATCCTGAAAATCTATGGTATGTCATTTTAATATCTATCCCTCTTGAAGATAGGATGAGCCTCATAAAGACATTGATATGATGATAGTATGTGAAGTATGAACTTTGCATCCATTTCTTATAGGCGGGGGCGGACATCCGGGCATTTCCAACATGGAGCCCTAGTAACCGACCCGGCCGATGAAAACAAATGCGTAGCGACCGTACCTTAGTGCAGCGCTCAGCAATGCATCGCATGCATAATACACGCACGGTACATGCATAATGCACTGCACTGAATGAACGGTATACGCTAGTGTGCTATTATCGGTTATTTTTGCACAGCTTTCTGACATTTTTACTGCAGATTCGTACATCATTTCATCGTTTGTTTCACATCCTCACAATGCCTCGAAGTTGTGTTGTGTTTGGCTGCCATAATCATAGTCTAATGTTGGACAAAAAACGATCTTTCTTTGAACTTCCAAAACGTGATCGCAGTCCAGAAAGAAGGAACCGGTGGTTAGCTGCTATCAGCCGGGAGAATGAAGACGGATCCCACTGGAGTCCAGTGAAGTCAAGGACGATATGCTCTGAATTCAAATTGCTGGAAGTAAATGATAACCGACTACTAACCAGGTGTACTCGTTAGGTACATGTACACATCGGCGAACTGAATGTCTGGCCACGACGTAGGGTCATTGATCCGCGAGTCTGCGGGTACACGGTAGCCCGACCAGACGCTGTTAATACGCTACGCGAATACGTATGTACAGCGGCGACTGGGCTGTGTATAGTTAGGTACACAGTAGGGACAAACTGCAAGGCCGATGGAGGACAGTTTAGTCTCGTATCTCTCCTTTGCTTCCCGTGAAAGTTTATCACAGTAATCGAAAGACATCTTATAATCTATGAAAGCATATTTTAACTGAAACAATGAACTAGATTCAGCGGTAAATAAAAGTGAAATGAACAGCATTAAACACGACAGTAGTTACCCAGCGTGAACTGACAGCTCCACTGTAGATCCACGTAAACTCTCGTTTATGTGTGCTAATGAACGGTCCCATATATTGCAATTCGCGTATTGTATGACACGCTCGTTTGACGGCTATTGTTTTCATCGCACTAAGGGCAGCGAGTTCGTCGCTATGCGGAAGTGACGTCACTCCGCCCCCGCCTATAGAAGAATCATTGACCAATTGAACTCATAGTTTTTGCTGGTTCGTTCTTGATTATAATTGTTTTATTCTTATGGTTTGAATGGCAGGCTGATGGCAAACCACCCGTGGGTACTGCCCTACCAGTGGCCAAGAAGGATGGAAACCAGTGGTACGACGTGGGCGTCATCAAAACCACCACTACCACAGTGGCACACTACCACTTACCCTCTGAGGCTCTCAACAGGAATGAGGATGTGAGTATAATATGGTGGTGATCTTGGATCTTGGATAAGTAGACCTCCCAAACATCTCCTGTGGAATTTTAACTGTGATGTTGTTGCTGATGATGTGATGATATTCATGATGATGATGATCAGACTGCTAGGAGTATTGTTTTATTGTGAGAATGATGAAGGTGTTGATGGTGATGATGATGATGATGACGACGACAGTAATGTATCCAGGCATGCCATTTTTCTGAGCATCAGATATCATAGAGGAGTTAATGAAGAACATCAAAAATTTTGAAAAATGTGAGTTGTCTCTACTGAGACAGATTCAATTATGGTAAGGCAGAAACTAAAGACAAAGCATATCAGAGGAAATGAGCATCTAGGTGGAAATGAAACTAATGCTGCTGTGATTAAGATATGATATACTTTTCTACACAGTTACCAGCTGATCCCATTTTAGTATGAAATAAGCTACAGTAACAGATTTGAGGTAAGAAGGAAAAATCATAAGAATGAAGCTGATGTGTGCAGAAAATGGTGTCAGCATCACTTTTAGTAAAATTCATGAAAGAGCTACCAATCTAATTTATTGGAGTATATTATTTGTTGACATATCATGAATGATTGAGGCATACTTTAGATGGGGCAATACCTAGGTATGTTATTTTGAGATAGCAGGACAACAAGGATATTGTGCAATACTGATGTTTCACTACCTAGCCATTTGTATGAGGACTATGTGTTTGGACAGTACCTTGCTATTTCCTCTACTTTGTCTCTGGTTTGTAGAAGCACAATCCTTTCAGAGGTCTATAGATAGAGTGCATGATATCTTAATGAATATAGATTATTTAAGATGTTTCTCCGTAAACCTTCCTGTGTAGGACATTGACGTGGTCAGTATTCCAGACCACAGCTTCCTGAAGAAGCAAGAGCTGCAGCCCGGCACAGCCTACAAATTCAGGGTAGCAGGCGTCAATGCCTGTGGGCGTGGACCGTGGAGCGAGATTTCTGCCTTTAAGACATGCTTGCCTGGCTTCCCAGGAGCACCGTCAGCAATCAGAATCAGCAAGGTTAGTCTCCTTCCAAGCCGTTTGCCCTCTTAGAAAATATTTGACTAATGGATATGCACTGTGCTTTAGTATTTGCATTTTGAAGATCAACCATAACAACATTTTTGTGCTCTTGATACCCAAGAGTGTGCAGAAATTTGCTAGTAATATGCTAGTGGTAGCATGAAGCTGAGGGAAGTGTCAAGCATTGAGCTTAATGACTTTGATCCTGAGTAGTAATCTTTCTTCAATGGAAATAACCTGTAGTTGTGAACACATTGCATATGACAACAAGGCTGATGTATTTTGTCAAAGTCTGCAAATGGGACACTAAAACAGAACCAGGTCAATCTTGATGCCAACATTTAACCTTAAAGGACAAGTTCACCTTCATTAACATAATGATTGAGGGAATGCAGCAATATTAGCAGAACACATCAGTGAAAGTTTGAGGAAAATTGGACAATCGATGCAAAAGTTATGAATTTTTAAAACTTTTGTGTTGGAACCACTGAATGAGGAGACTACTAAGGCTCGTGATGTCATATTAGTACAACAGTATAGAGAAAATATAAAGAAAATTCAACATATTTTTACTTTTTTCGCATAATAAAAGAGCACTTGACTTGCCTCTTTCTAAAGGCAATGGGAATAATATTACCCATAACATATGTCAGTAACGAGTCAAGGGAATGTGTACTTTTTTCAAAAGATGAAATTTAGTGAAATTCTCTTTATATATCCCTTATATTGTTGTACGCATGTGACATCATAAACTGCAGTAGTCTTCTCATCCAGCGGTGACTGCACAAAAACTTCAAAAATTTATAACTTTTGAACGGATTGTCTGATTTTCCTAAAACTTTCAATGATGTGTTCTACTAATATTGCTACATTCTCTCAATCCTTATGTTAATGAAGGTGAACTTGTCCTTTAAACAGGCCAGGCTTTTTTGGCCGAGATCTGATCCGGCCTGATTAGGGTTAATGTGTGGTTGAAAATATGTTTGTTTACTGATTGATATGGTATGTTCAATGCTATGATATGGCAAAAAATGTTATGTGTGTCTGCACAGAGTCCAGATGGAGCTCATTTATCATGGGAGCCGCCAGCAAACACCAATGGTGAGATTCAGGAGTATTCGGTCTACCTGGCGGTGCGTAGCGCCCTCGGTGGTGCATCAGGGGATGCCAAGCCTGCCACGCCCGCTCAGCTGGCCTTTGTGAGGGTGTACTGTGGACCCAACCCTTCGTGTGTGGTCAGCTCCACCAACTTGGCCGCTGCCCACATTGATTACACCAGCAAACCAGCCATCATTTTCCGCATTGCAGCCCGCAATGTTAAAGGGTGAGACTCACACGCAAATGCAAAAACTATTTAAAGAGAAGTTTGTCTTAACTTTGTTCATGTAGATTTATATGCAGTCTGAATAAATCCTTGTAAGATAATGCATTCACTGGACTAGCCATAAGTTCAATAAAGTTTACATGGGACTTCAGCCTGTTTTGCATTTCATTTTAAAAACATCATTTTAGGTTCATTTTATGACAGGTTCAAGTCCCGCTGGTTTCTTTTTTCTGACATGTTTGTTGATTTACAGATCAGCAGTTGCAATCTTAACAAATTTGATTTGTAGAGGGAGACAAAGTGAAGAAACTTGCATCTGAACCTTCACCCCTCTGAATAATATCTTTCTTTCATTTAACATCATTTTAGCTAAGTATATGTGTTCCTTGATACTTTGATTAAGCTGAGGGTAAAATAGACGGGAAACTTTACATCATTATTCCGATGGTTTCTCAAATTTGCACTTTCTGAAATGTTTGGCAAGAAAGGGGGTTAAGACTGATACTTCACACTTTGACTCTTAATACCGTGCACGGTCACTATTAGTGTTCCAACTCTTATTGGAGTCTCCAGATTATGTTGAAAGATTCAACCTCAAGGAGAATTGCTGTCCAATCCAGTCATTGAGGTTGAAAGTAAGAGAACAAAGAAATGAGATGTATAGAATTTTATGTTGATGATGGGGATATTACACAACCCTGTAGCTTAAAAGAAAAAATGAAATAAAAATGCCCCTAAGATGGCACAGAATGACTTACCACAAAGTGAAACTTTTTATGCCTCCACCAACGAAGTGGCCGGAGGCATTATGTTTTTCGGGTCGTCAGTCCGGGTCTAGGGCAATTACCCCCTGGGCAATTACCCCGCACCCTTCCCCTGGCCCTAATCCTAATCCTAATC
The DNA here is from genome assembly GCA_033980235.1 of Diadema setosum. Classification (NCBI taxonomy): domain Eukaryota; kingdom Metazoa; phylum Echinodermata; class Echinoidea; order Diadematoida; family Diadematidae; genus Diadema; species Diadema setosum. Next base: position 47,155,595 of record CM067060.1, read on the forward strand.
CTGAACCTAACCCTAACCCTAACCCAAACTCCTAACCCTAAAACTAACCCTAACCCTAATCTTTACTCTTACCTTACCACTAACCAGTATTTGGCCGGGGGGTAATTGCCCTCCGGGGGTAATTGCCCGGATACGGTCAGTCCGTCCGTACGTCCGTCCCGTTTTGTTTTTGTCGATATCTCAAGAACCGTGAGGTGGTTTTGCATCAAACTTGGTATGAGGGTATATCCTGGGAGGATGATACTTTGTTTGGATTTTAGGGTCACGGGGTCAAAGGTCACAGGTTATTTTGTGAAAAAAAAGTTTGAAATTTCATGTTTTTCTCCATATCACAAATGGTTCAAGGTTTCTTCATGGAACTTAGTATATATGCATGTACTGATGGGCAGTGATTATCTAGGGAAGTTGGGGGGTCATGGGTCAAAGGTCAAGGTCAGCTCCTCAAAATATCACTACTTTCCTTATATTTATGCAGTGCCTGAAGGATTTTTTTAAAACTTGATGTATGCCTGTATAACCCAATATATATTCTCAGGGAAGTTTCTTGCCAAAAGGTCAAAGGTCAAAAGGTCAAAGGTCAAGTGAAAGTGTTAAATTGCACTTCTTCCTCCATATCTCAAAAGTAACTCAAGGTATTATCATGAAACTTACATATTTATGCATGTTCTACCTAACAGTGATTCTTTTTGGAACTGTGAGGTCAAAGGTCAAAGGCCAGGTTTAGATAAAACTATTTTACCATTTGATACTGAAATTATACTTTTTCTCAATACCTTGAAAATTACTCAATGCATAAACTTATAAAAGGGTCAAAAGTCAAGTAAAAATCATCAGTTCCCCCAAATACCTGCACTCTGACGTTTTAATCATTCATCCAATTGAACCTAGTTCTAGGAAAGTGAACATTCAGCACATTTGTGGCAAACCTGTCATTTTAATATTTTGCCAATTGTGTGAAAGTGTTATCACACAAATTTGATTTTCAGGGTATTGGTACGCTTTAACATAAATTCACAGGAAGGATAGTACACTGTTAGCACCATTCCCGCCATGGTGTCAATCTTATGGTAGTGCTCTGATCCAGCACCGTACAATTCAGCACACCTATATGAAGGTCTTGGTTTCACTTTATTCAGACTTCGGGAATTTGTGATGATGCCTGCAAAGGAAACAAGCCAAATAGCTCTATCACACACACACACACACACACAGACACACACACACACAAATCCCCTTCTATAAATTGTTGATGGTTTTGCAAGCTCTGTTTGATAGCCAACTGTATGTTTTCCATCTGAAGAGGGTTGCATACCTCTATTGAGTTCATAATAACAAGCATCAATTCATTGAACTGTACATGTCTTTCAAGTATTGTTCAAAGGTGTGATCTTTCTCCATTGGCCGGTTCAATCAAGTAGCATACTGTACACATGATTGTATGCCATTTATACATACATAAAATTTGTTATATATGAATGACTGCAGATCTGACACCGTAACAGAATGCCTGATCACATTTATATATTCATATAATCATGTATTCATATATTTATATATTCATATACATATATTCATATAATCCTAACCTGTTTGATTATTTGTGATTACCAGTATTTGTAATTATTTGTAATTATACAGTTACAGACAAGCTTGATTTCCATAGACCATGTACAAAGTACAGCCGGGCCAAAGGCGGGGCCTAAGGCCGGACCCAAGGCCACGGGCCTTAGCCCGGAACCAGGGGCCCAGAGCCCAAGTGGGCCCCGGCCCAGGGGCCCGTAGCCCAAGTGGGCCCAGGCCCAGTGGCCCAGGGGCCCAAGGCCAGGCCGAGGCCAGGAGCCTAAGTGCGTGCCCAAGGCAGGGGGCCCAGGAGGCTGGGGGTACAGGATGCCAGGGGCCACCAGACTGAGACCACAAAGAGTACCAGTCTTGACTTGCTGTGATAATGATGTGACAGGGCTGTGCATACACATATGTAAATACACTGTACAGGGCTGTGCATACACATATGTAAATACACTGTACAGGGCTGTGCATACACATGTGTAAATACACTAGCTGTACACTAACTACACGTATACACAGCCCAGTCGCTGTATAAATTGCGACAGGGCTGTACCTGAGCAGCCAACAATACAGAGCAAACACAAAGCGAATTTTATGATTGCATTTAGTTTTGATACTTGAAATCATTTTTTGTCACCTCAAACTCATAAAAAGACAATCTTTATTAATGAGACTTCATACCGTACCTGTTTTCCTGGGGTTATTTGTGGGAATTCTGCGATCTGGGTACTATTCGCAAATTTATCAACCTGTAAACATATCAACTCTGATCATGTAACATGCATGTTTAACGATTAACTTTTGGTAGTGATCCGAGAATTTTTGGGGAATTTATGAAGGATTTTTGATATTTTGGCAGGAAGGGTCAATGAACTTGGGAGTTCAGGTTGCGCATATTTGAGGTTTTCATGCGCGCACAAAAGTGCGTGCCAAAGTGTGTGCTCTAATTTCTGCTAGGGCGAAGCGGGCCTTGCATCTGAGGGTTTATGACGTATCAAAGGCTTCTATTTTTGGAAATCGGGAGACCTTCAGCACACAATCCTATAAGTACGTATGGATGAAAATCACTGATATCTCTAGGAAGAACAAGATCAGTTGCGGAAAAGAGCTGCAAGCTTGGCGGAGGTCTGCGCTCTCAGAGTGCTTCTCTAGTTAATTCCTAACATTTTGCCTCCCATTCCCATCTCTCTACCTCTCTTTCTCTTTTTCTCTCTGTTTCTCTTTGTCTCTTACAGATATGGACCTGCCACCCAAGTAAGATGGCTCCAAGACAACCAGACTACTGCTGCTAAGCCTACCACTGCAGCCAAAAGACCGGCATCAGCTGTGGAAAGGTATGATGTCAGGCTTGTCCCTGCTCACTTGTCAGTTTGTGTTTGACACTCTATGAAGTAAAGTTTTGATTATTTGTTTGTTTATTTGTTTTTTAAGTGTCCATGTTCTATCTCTTATCTGCTTGCAAAAATATTAGTGGCACACATTAGTGAAATTTGAGGAATATTGGGAAATCTATTGAAATTATGAATTGTTCAAGTTTTGTTTAACTTTATGAGCTCACATTGCTGGGCAAGAAGACTGCAATTCACAATGTCACAGTAGGGCAACAATATAAAAGAAATGAACAGAATTCCACAATATTGATTTTTTTTTAATGAAAGATGCACATTCCTTTGACTTGTTACTGACATGTTAAGCCTAATATTAATCCCTCTTGCAAGTTTTTGTGGAGATAGTATACGGACTGTGAAAGGATAAAAAGTGAAATAAGGAAAGGTGTCAACAAGATTAAACTCTGAAGTAACATTTGGAGGCATTTTAAGGCTTTTTAAATAATTGTTTGTGTCTTTCCCAATTTCAACAAATGTGTGTGTGTTTGATTGTCTCTTCTCTGCAGTCCACCTGGGAAGAAGGTCAAAGGTGAAACGGAAGCCGAGTCCAAGACTGCTTGAGACCAGGCTCTAAACTTGTGAGGATGTTCTCAAACCAGTCACAGCATCCCAGAAATCTTTCAACAAGGAGGCATTATTAATATTCATGACCCATAGTAACTCAGACAGTTCCCACCCCAAGAATAGTTTAAGAAGGTAAAATGTGGTTCGCTTGAAAGGAACAGGAAAAGGAGAGCGATCCTTTCTGGTGTAACGTGATATCTCCAAACATCTCAGAGGTTTCTTGTAAATTGAGCACTTCATGTGTATCCTGTACAGTGCTTTTTGTTTTTTTATATTCACTGCAGCATCAGAGGCAGAGTTAAAGAGCAGTCAACATATAGGGGCAATTTCCTTGCAAATAATTTCACAACTGAACTGGATGGAAAGGTCACACAGCAATCAGAATAGGTCTCCGTGTGTCTGTTCAGATTTGGAAAGTGTATATAAGGTCCCAAACAAGGCAACAACAACAAAATTCGTCGGCAGGCTGACAAGTTTGCTTGCTGAGCAGAATATGTCTGCATGGACTGTACCAATTAACAGTCACAGTCCATCACTTCTTTCCATTCATTTCTTGTGTACACAAGTCACTTTGCCTCGGGCAAAAGACATGGAAGGTTGTCCATTTTGTACAGTACCGTAACTCTTGGAGATGGAGTTTGCGACGTCTTCAGCTGATTGCATATCATACGTTTTGCTACATCGACCGTTTCTAGGCAGTCTTTACAATCATTGCCCACGTACACATGGGTAGGTTATGGGTATCAACAGTTGGGAGCAAAGTCTGACGTTTCATGTAAGTACACCAACTGTGTCAAACAGCTGAAATCACATTCCAGTGTTTCAAATCAGGATCTTCACTCCTCTTGAATTTCTGATTCTCATATGGTATTTTATCTTCTGGCTTTGATAGATTATCCATGCAATTTGAGAGTTACGTATGCCACCATAAGCTGTAGGAACAGAAAAGAAAGAAAAAAGAACAAGAGTAGGATGTCAGTGATAGAGTACAGGCAGAAGCCTTTTTCATTTGTTCCTTAACAATGAACATTTTTACCCTGTGTCGTATTTCAGGTAGCGAATGAAAAGAAAGTTCTGTTTTTAGCACATGTGTATGCAGCAAATCAATGTTTTGGAACTTGGTCATATATGGCTGACCAACTGGACTGTACATGGTGACAGGGGTCTGATAATATCCAAGGGACTGAAATCCCCACCATCGCGACGTACCAATTTGCTTTGTTGAATTTCTGCCGTGCTCAAGAAATCAAGAAGAGTTTGGTAGCAGTTGGTCAGTGATTGTTATTGTCTCTTTTTCGGTTACCATTTGTACTTGACTTCAGAGTTAAATGCTTGACCTTATTGCATTAGGTTCAGTGCCCTCTGTTGCTG